>JANVCC010000034.1:11419014-11509978 GCA_025345505.1 Todiramphus chloris collaris
TTTAATGTCGGCTCTAGCCTAGTATCGCACACGCAGAGATCGCCGTTAAGCGCTTCTGCTCTTCGAGCCCGGAGCCGGGCGGGCTGACCCGAGCGCCCCGCCGCAGCGGCATTCGGCGCGGGGGAGGGCAGCGTCCTGTCCGCCGCGCTGGAGGGTCCCTCCGCAGGGATGGATGTGCCTGGAAAGCGCTGGTGCTTTCTCTGCCCGCAGCACCAAAGTGATACCGAAACAGAGGGAAAGCGTTATTTGTACCGTTGTGCTGCTGCTGTGACCGCCCTCCTCGTACCAGTTGCTCTAGGCTCCAGAAAACTGGAAAAACGTGAAAACTCGGGCCTCACATCCTCTTTCCCTGCCCGGTTCTCTCCTGCATCTGCTCCCTTTTTGTTGTATAAATGCGAGACTTAGGCAGTTCTCCCCTTCAGACTTCTTCAGGCTATAAAACAGTATCTAAATCTAATGCTTAGCCAGTCTCGTGTAGAAGTTGTGCTTACTCCTGGCAACTACCTGGTTACTGAATTTGATGGACTGCAGGTGCTAGGTCTGGGCAATTGGACACTGTCTGTATTTGGGACGCTCAGGAGTTGTGTTTATTGCTTGTTTTGCGTGTTTTGCATGTTAAGAGGTGTTAAATGTATTTACATAGGAAACTGTACCATTGTATTCTGTTGACAGTATTTGGTATTTACCAATGTCAGGGTGTCACCATATGAAATGAAGCAGTGGATTTCTGGTAGAGCAAGAGATTTGTTCTTCATTTGGTCTTTAGAATTTGGTAGGTTGTGTAAATAACCGGAAGGAGCCATGGAGAAGGACATTTTACTACTTCTCTTTATGGACACACAAACCAGCAAAGTCAAAAAGATGCCTTCCTCCCAGCTGTTGTTTCCCTGTGTGTGCAGTGGTATTGCTTCTTCCTTTCCATTCCTTCTCTGGCTGTGTTAGTGCCGGTACCACTTAAGTGGAAAAGCTGTTTGTGTGGGAATCTCAGGAACAACCAGCTGTGGGCTTTTCCAGCCCCCAGAGCAGTTCTTGCTCTGTTTGCAGCCTCCTGCTGAAGAGAAATCGTCCCTGAGCTGGTACAAAAGGATAGGAGATACACTTTTAACTTTTAGTTCTTTTAGTCCTTGAACCGGAAGTGTGTTAGGCATTGAGGTTCTATAGGACCTTTTGTAAAGGAGAGGGGTAGGGTTTCCCTGCAGTTGCAAGAAATGGTTTGTTTTCCTAATTACCAGACAGACGGATGGCTGTAAAACAAAGTGCAAGACACTATATGCACTGAGCCAAGTCCCTGCAGTGGCACATGTGGTCAGACCAGCCCTGCTGCCTGTGACAGCTGTTGAGGACCTCTGCCTCAGAAGTGCTCCAGGTGTGGTGGCTTTGGCTGACTGTGGGCAGGTCTGGGTCAGCTGCTTGGAGGTGCTGGTAGGAGAATGGTTTGGGAGCATTTGAGGAGGGCTGTATTATTTTACACTTGAATTGGGAGAGAAAGTCTCCTTTCCATGCATGCAGAGGCACAGCTCTTCATGTCATGATAATGCTGGTGGTGTACGTGGTAGAGAGCAGAGCCAAGCATGCCACACACGCATACTCTACACCTTGTGCTGCTCAGGTAATGTGACCTAAATCTCACCTACAGGGCTATGTTAGAAGTTTTATATCCTCCATGCCAAATCTTTGTCCTGTCTGCTGAGACCATCACTTGGCTGGTGGCACTGGCTGGCCACAAAGATTAAAGGCAGGACCAAGTCATTTGATATGTCAAACATCATTAAGTTCTTATACTAATGATATTAGACTCTTCTATATCAAAGCTGGAGCAGCTGGTTTGAGTGCAGTGTCACCAAGTCTGAGATTAGATGTGTTGTACTGGTAAAAATGATGGCCAAAATTCAAATCCAGTCTGAAAATGTGTCCAAACTTCACAGCCAGATTTTAAGCTCATCAGAAAAAAAGAATCTGATTTAAATTCTTTGTCAAAGGCTGTTGCAAAGATGGAAAAGCAGATGGAATTCAGCAGCTAGAGGAGACTTGCCTGTGTTGTTTGTTTGGTTTTTTTTCTTGTTAGAATCATAAGCTGGAGTAAAAGGGAGAAAGGATGATGCCTTTAAACCTGAAAATATTGTGTGAATGCCTGTATTGAATTTCCAACAACATCTTTAGTAGTGAGTGATGATTGTTCACATGTAAATGGACTGTGGAACACATTGCCACAACACCTTGAGACTGGACTTTAGAAGGATTTCTAAAGCAGATTTGATATTTAAACAGAAAATAAGATTAATCAAAGTCTGAATTAAATATTTATAAATGGACAGACTATTGCAGGACCCACATTCTGCCTTACTGGCTTGGAAATTGGCTAAAATGAAGTTTTAGCCAGTCATTAAATACCGAAGCATGGAGAGTCACAACACCAGGAACATGTTATCTTCGAAGTGCTTCAAGCAGTATTTCTTATGTCTTCTCAGTGATAGCTGGTATTGGCCTCTAACGGAATCAGGGAAAGGATTAATTTTTGATTACTGGCCTGAGCATGGGAACACCTATGCCTTGCTACAAGGCATAATTTCTACTGGAAGCAGCATAAATTGCTGGTACAGAAGAGGTGCTGCTGATTGCAAACTTTTCTGTGAAACACTAGCTGAACTGTGAGTTTTTAACCAGGTCCTAAACCTAATCAAGCTTTGTATGATTTCAAGCTGCGGTTTGGATATTTAGTGCATCCCCTCATGTGCCATTATGAATCTTTTATTACCTGCTCTAGTCTGAGTTGACCTCTAATGATACAGCAGAATTATTTTATTAATGCATTTCCCCGCAGCAGAGGGCCACTGCGCTGGGCAGCAGCGGAGTCCCCGGCTTTGCCTCAAGTCGTAGGTGTCCCGGGAAACGCGTCTAGAGACACGGGGAACTTGCCTGCCCAAAATGCAGTGTTTCATCACAGCGGTATCTAAGGCCTGGAGTGAAATACGCAGATGTAACATGATGCAGCGACTGAGGCCTGACCTCAAAAGAAGGATGCTGATCGTGGCAGGGCGGGTGCCCTGGCAGGGCAGCGGGCGCAGCCGTTCGTGGCCGAGCGGCGGCAGGGAAGATGCCGCTGTGCGGAGGGCGCCTCGGTGCCACCGTGCATCCCTGCGCTGCGGAACTGCCGCCTGCTCTCCGCACCGCTCCCCTCCTCCGGCACGCTGCGCGCCTTTCGGACCTCTTTGCCGCCAGCTGAAAGAGGTTTTGTGGAGCAGCAGGCAAAAGGTGCGGGAGGCAAGAGCAGGAAGAATGCTAATTTGCCCCTGCCTCCTGCTGCCGAGCTCAGACGGGTAGAAAAAGTCAAGAAACTGCAAACTCTCCCAGAGGCAGAGCTCGTCTGTCCGCTTTATTGCTGCTTTGCCCACAGTAGTTTAACCTCCTGTAAAGTCAATTGTTTGGCGAGGATTTGAATGTTGATCTGGGCTTGCACCTTTGGTGCCTCCAGCAGTGTCATTTGCAGCAGAATGATTGGAAAACTGCATTGAGATAAATAACAAAATCAAAAGGTTTCTTCATTTGTGCAGGCAAGGGGACAAATCCTGACTTTGTTCAGTGAAGCACCAAAGCCACAGATGTCTCCAAACGGCATTTTGCCACTGCTTGAGCTTTAACACAGCTCAAGGGTAGGGGACAGGGAGGCTACTGAAAAAATATATCACCCCTTGCTCTGAAACCTCCATCACAGTACAGTTTGTAAGAGGTTTTCTCGGAGCAGGATAGATGGCAGAACAGAAAAATGCTGGCAGCTACAAGTGCCTTGTCTAGAACAGGGCTTCCATCATAGCGCTCTGCCCAGTTAGCAATGCTGGAAAGTTTTAATGGAAAAGGCTGGTGGAGGCATGCAGCGCTCTCAAAAGCCTTCCAGCCCCCCAGAAAGGTAATCTGAGTGGCCAGCTGGGAGTATGATGTTGCACTGATGTGCGCTACATAGAGATAGAAGAGTCTGACATCCTACTCCTGCCTCCATTTCCATGTGGCTTGATAATGACTTTTTCCCCTGAGAGGGTAAGGAGATCTTTCCCAATCATGTTTCAGGCCTGATAGCTTCTCTGAACAGGACATCTTGGTCTGAAATCTTGAAATTTGGTATGTATGAAATCTGGGAGGGAGACTACCTCATCAGCAAGGTTTTTCCATTTAACTGGGATTGTTTCCCACTGGCAGGGTGTGGGACCCCATTACTCATTCTGCGGGTCTAGGGCAGAAAATGAACTATTTCAGGTCTCCTGGGAGAAGCATTTTTGTAATTCCTATGCAGGTCTCCAGGGAATGTGGGCAAAGGAGTTCTATGAGGTTAGCCCTCAGTGAGAAGGCAAAGTCAGTTACTTGATATACAAAGGGTTATTCTTAAGAATCGGACTCGTTGATTCAGAGATGTAAGTAAATTACAGCCTGGATTTCTGCTTGCAGGATGAAAAATGTTTTGTTCTAATAATAAATACTGAATCTCTGCTGTTTCCATTTACATAACACACATGACACAATGTGTAAATCCTTGAGAATATTTTTTCTGAATTTAGCAGCTTGTTTTTCTGCAAACATAAACATTTATTTTTGGTGTTAATAATTAATAATACACCACATGCCCATAATAAATGCAAAATCTAATCTTCTGTAGACATAAATGTGTCTGCCAAAGTGGTCTTTCTGTGCTGTAAATGACTTTCACAAAGTGGTAGCATACATTCTATTTCCAATCACTGGTGCTTTGTTTTGTGAACAGATATGTCATTAAACTAAATGTTTTCCTTTGAAAATAACAAATACTTCACACGTTTTTCTAAAAAGAAAAATAGTTGATAATTACTAAAAAAAATGGAAGTGTCTAATATCAACATCTTTTCAGCTGTATCCAAAGCAAAATATAGACAGGAATGTGGAAAATCCCAGCAGTGGAGAGAGGGGAACATGAGCTGTGAGGGCATCAGTCCTAATCTCTTCAGTGAAAAGAAGGAAACCTTGGGGTCAAAGTCACTCTTGTGTTTGGACAGAGATGACTCTACATGGTGCAGAACAAGATACCAGAGTGGTGCAGGGTAGCAGATCTAGGTATACCCTTCTCTCACCTATTGATTCCTTCCTTCAGAGCCTGGTATATTTAGGTTTCATTATTTCCTAGAAACCATCTGTAGCTGAAAAACCTCCTGACAAAGCCTCTGGGTTGTATTGCTCTTAATGGCTGTCCAACCTGGCGGCCAGCATCACGGCTGCTCTCAGTTACGGCGGAGCTGCTCTTCCATACTGCGTTAGCACAGCCAGCAGCAGCCGCTGGGCTGCAAGCTGTAGCTGTGCTCACGAGCCTTGCTTAACAAACTGGATGGTGTTTTTAACACTGATTTCTGGTACAATATGGAATGTCATTTGTTTCGCCATTGGTGAGGCCACATGTAACTCCGGTTTGCCAAACTGCGCTGGAAACTGCCGTCTTTCCAGAGGAGGCTGAGCTGACCTTTTTGGAAAAAGTAGTGATATGCTAACATCAGAGGAGTGACAGAACACGAGGCGTTTTATTAGTCTGTTTGGTAAAGACTTCATAGTTCCTGTATTTGTTCTGCTGTTATTTATAGTATTCCCAGCACCACCTGATAGCTCTCTTTACGTAACTCTCATCTTTGTTGAAGGTTTAACTATGCACTTCAATAGGTGCAGTTACCGGTGTGGATGACATAAGGATCCTAAGAAATTTATTATACCTTCCAGAAAAGGTAAACCTTAGTATTCCATCATGGAATAAAAGAGGAGATGAAAGAGATTAATCTGAAGCATTTTCATGCTATTGTTATGCATTCTGTAGAAGACATAGATAATAAAAGTCCAATTATTATTCATGGACCAACACTTACTAATCAAATGAAAATAGGGTGCCTTAATAAGGATGGATTCAGAGTAACTGGGATGGGACAATGCAGCCATTTTTAGAGTAAAAAGACCCTCCATGAATGATATTGTCCAAGGTGCTTTGAAGGGAAGTTTTCAGAATTCCCTACTTTCTGAATTTCTCTGCTCAATTCACCTTCTGCTTGGGCACTTGTCTGTGCATTTCCAGCAGAAAAGGTAGAGCCTCATGGAAGCTCACATTGCTGTATCTGAGCCAAATCCTGTGGGAACCTGCTTACCTCCATGGGTGACCACAGGGTACAGCTGTCAATACAATTGATCAAAAATGTGCACAGCAAAGCTTTTTGTTTGGATGGTTTTTATTGTGTTTGCAAAAAAGGCTTTTAAAAATGAAAAGTTCCATAGAAATGACCATCACCAATGTAAGCTTCAGGCATTTTTCATAGTAAGCATACTATATTAGAAAAAGGAATATATTATTTGTCAAAAAAAAATTGAACATGGTTTTGAAATGAAGGTTCTATCTTTTAATTCTGTATTTTGAAAATATTCCTTGTCCTTGGGGTTTTTTTAGTAGGTAGACTTGTCAGGTCTTGGTGACGGGGGCTGCTGCTGCTGCTGTTTGTGTATAGAACTAACACTGCTCTCATCTGAGTTATGTGTCTAGGGTTGGACTTGCTACATGTAATACAGTATTTAACAGTAATTCATCATCTGTCATCAGGTATCTTCTAGCTCTTAATACTGTCTTAAACATCTTTCATTTTAAAAAATATCTTTTTAAAGACATGTAGCTCCTCTAGTATGTATGTGCTAGCTATCTGAAACAACCAGCCACTCTGAATTTGGCTCCCAAATGGAGCTTAATATTTGGGTACAATGATGATTACATTTGCTGTGTTACAGAAACAGATATATGCTGTTGCCTCAGCAGGGCAAAAGATACATATTGAGAACTACTGATTATTTACCCAGTCCGGCATGTGTTCCTACACAAATATGGACATTGCTTAGTACCAATTTTAATCAGCTCAATATTTTAATGTTGAATAGAAACACTCCAGGGATGATTTTCATTGTTCTATTGTTGATGAATTTCTTTCATCAAGGAAAAGCATAATTTAACATTCAGGAGTGAATTACAGTAGTGCTCTGACATGGTAAAAAAAAAAAAAAAAAAAAACCAACAAGAACTATGGGCAGAGATAGTATTTGAAATATCTTCTTCCTCCCAATGAAAAGGAGAAATAAGTATATAAAAGCACTTATTACTTAAAAACCTGAATTACAGAGAGACATCTTTGGGTGCTCATTTCATAGGAGTGTGAAAGTCCTGGAGAGAAAAGTAGGGAAAACTCAGTTTTCATATGGCTGAACCACACTTGTCAGGTAACCATTAGTTTTGATTTGTGGTATTCCATTATGAACCAGTAAAGGGCAGCACTAACCAACTGTTTTAGGTAACTAGAAAGATCACTAATTATGTTTTCAAGTTTAAAATGATGTAAATATTAATTGCTTGACTGGATTTGCTATGAGATTGATTGTATTGCTGTATTACTGCAAAACAGTAGCTTCAAGAGCATTCTGTAATTGTCAGAGCAGAATTCTGCAGCTACAAATTAACAGCTTCTGTAATGGATTTTAGGAAAGGGCATTTCACTTATTGAAAAGCTGAATCTCTTGCTAAGAGTATGGTCAGTTCTGTTGCTTTATTAGGTTATAGCATAGGATCTACACATCAAAACACATTTTAGCTGATTGAATTATGGTTTGTATCAGAAATATGTAAACAGTAATACAGATACTTTCGAGGTTCAGACCACTGGAAGTATGCTTTTCTACACAAATTGGTAGATGAAATTAGTTCATTTATATCTGAAGTTTTCTTCATTTTTTTAATAGAAAATAATGATTTGTATGTCTGAAACTCATTTATATTCAGTATTACAGGATATTGGAAAGAATGTTCATGGTCAATTTTATTTTTTTCCTCATGTCTGAAAATCTAGCTGTAAACTTAGATAAGCTCTTTCAAAATACTATCTTATTTACTATGGTGTTTGTGAGGAAATAAATTAAAGGGTACTTTACTATCTAGTCTCATTTTAAATGTCCTATGCCTGTGTACACACTTAAAAATTAACAACTTTTTTTTTCCCTCAAAAAATATCTTGACTTTCCATAGGAAGCTATGTTATATTATAAGGTCATGCAAACAATAGTTCATCTACTTACTTGTAAAAACAGAGCTATACATCATTCTGAATTTGAAGTATTTGTCATGGCTATGAAAAACACATGAATCAGTTCTGTTAGATGATTAACTGAATACCCTGTAAATAAAGATCTTCACTGTGATTTTTATAGTAGATAAAGGTCTCTTCATGTATATTCAAATAGTTACCAACAATATTAATTTGCAGCTTTTTTTCTTTTACAGAACAAATCATTATTCTAATACTAGGAGTATCTTAGTGCTGAAGAGAACATGTCTTGACTCAGCTCATAAATGCAAGCATGTGTGCACTCAGCCTTACTGTCTCCTTCAAGTCCATGCTGCCCACCATGGCTGTTATTTGCCCAGCCAGTCTGCTGTGGGCTTGCTCAGACACACTGTGGTCCCCAGGGCTGAAGAGAGATAGAGGAACATATCTGGGGCATCCAGGATCAGTTCTGAATGGCCTGGCTCCTGCTACTCTTTGGGTGCTACAATGCCAATTAGCTTTTTAGACACATGATAAAGATTAGTGTAAAGCCCGCCTGCTGGGCAAGCTCTTGCCTATTAATCCAAAAGCATCTACTTTACCCTGAGAAGTTTTGGTATGTGATATATGTGGGAGCAATGGTTGTGCATGCCTTCACTGTGAGCAAAAAGCAAGTTTGTGAGAAAAGTTTGAAACGGTTGCTAGAGTTAACAGGACTCTGTGCTTTATCTGTAATTATTTTTGTTGTTTTATCTGCTATGGATATTTGAAGTGCTGACATGAATTCAGATCATGCCACTTGCTGTGTACTTGCAATGTGTTGCTGCGTGATATAAATGCTTTGCTTTTTTAAAAGATGCCTTTACAGAAGTCTTTCTGGCATACAGCTGGCCTTCTTTACAAAAAAAGGTCTAAGTGATAGAGAACAGAGTAGGAATGACATCCATGGCACTTCAGGCACAGAAAGTAGGCATTTGGTCTAAGAGACCTTGGCTTCCTAGTGCCAGCGCATGAGACCGGCAAGGATTCACCCCATGTAAGCAATCTGAATTAGGGAGGATTAACTACAGAGAGGACCCAAGTGACACCCTTAAGGCTTAAGGGTAGGCTCCAGGTGAGCAATCCCCTGGTCATCGTCTCTGCCACCCCAGGATGGATCTGGTGAACCACTTGAGAGAGGTGCTGGTTCTATTTCCTTACCCGCTTTGTCACACGGATGTGCAATTCCTTCAGCCTTGTGGTAATGGATGGAGGTTGTCAGGGCCAAGATGACCATAAAAAAACCTGTTGTGTTTTTTTCTATAACAGACTGGTGTAGTAACTAAACAGAAATATGAGTTTCATATTGCTATAGTCACCAACTTTTATTTATATTTTAAATTTTACCTGCACTGCAAGACATTCATTACTATATTTAATGTGCAAGACTGTTCAATTAATTAATGAAAAATTCCCCTTCTCCTTTTAAGGGATTAAAATAATGTTTCGTGGGATGCATCTGGGACATGGGTTACAAATTAAAATGGTGACATTTGCTGCTATAATGGTTTTTATGTTGAAGAACAAGACCAATAGGTCAGATTATAGAAAAGACAAAAGAATCAACAAATGAATACAAACTTGAGCTGGCACTGAAGTTTGTATGCTTACTCTGATATGTAAAACACCTATTGATCTGAAGTTTGATCGGTAATATTTACAAATTTATTCTCATATACATCATTATTATTGTATTTTCTTTTCTTAGAAATATACTAGCTTACCCGAGTAGTCTGCTGGCACTTCAGCCTGAACACTGATTACCTGAGTACCTGAGCTGCTGCAGTTGCTCAGACACCTTGAGAAGCTCTGCGTTGGTGGGGCTTCCATCTATACCCTGTAGGTACATCAGTGCCCTAGCAGTGGTCTGTGATGTGTGTGAAAGGAAGCTGAGGAGAGCTGATGGGGCTGTCTCTGGGTATGGTCAATGCTGGCATGTCCCAGATGACTGTGGCTGGAGAAGGAGGGAAAGCAACCTGGAGGTCTCAGCAGTGCCTCCTCCCTTGGGACAGGAACAGTGGAGTGGAGAAGGCCAAGGAGCAAAGACTGCATGAGTTGTTGGTATGAATAAGAGCTGGAGGAGAGGAAAGGCAGGAGGAGGTCACACCTATCTAAAACATGTCAGGCTTGTGAGCTTGGGCTGCAGGGCAATGTGCCTCTTGAGATTTCTATTGTTTGTTTTCAGAGATATGTGGTTCTCCAGGGCTTTTAAAAGTAAGGTTTCTGTGGGTGTTTCTTTTCTTAAACTCATTCCTTGTTTTCTTTACACATCCTCTGAAAAGGCATTGTATTAGATTTCACACATAGTTGTGACCTTGATGCTGCTGGGGAAGGGTGCCTGTGTGCCCTCCCTTCCTCTGAGTTCAGACCTTTGGAGGGGTCCAAGGACTGATTGCAGGACCTGAGAGGATGGGTACTTGCTGTACTATGCTCAAAGGCATATACAGAGAGCAAAAGATGTGGACCTGGAGGTTTCTCTTATAAAATAGAACTTGAAACAGACTTCTTACAATAGACAAGTAATTCCAGAAAAGTAGAACTGGATCAAGCTGAACTTGGGGTTTGTTAAAAGTGGAAAGCTGGGCAGTGTGCACAGTCTGCTGGTAAAGAGAAAGTACAAAGGCTCTCCAAAGGCAAATAGTTTAACAGAATTTATGTTTTTCAGACTTACACACAAACACAGAAAAAGGATTAGAAAGAAAAGTTTCTGAAATCAGAAGTTAAATGCCAAGGGGATGCATCTAGCATCTGTCTGTAGTTGATGCTAAAGTTAGAACTGCTTTAAAGAGGTGCAGGGCTCAGATTTGGCTCTCTCAAAGATGCCTGCAATGTGTCCTTCAGGCCATCACCCTCTTTGGCTCTTTAATTTCAGCAGCTTTGTTTGCAGATCTGGGGCGGGGTTCATGGGGACTGAGAACAGGGAGGGCAAGTTTTGACATTCTCATCTGGCCACTGGCTTCCAGTCCTGCCCAGCATTTCAAGCAGATCAGAATTGACATCAGCTAAAGCTGTAACTACGTATTGGCCACCTGTATCCTTCTGACTGGCAAGCTTGCAGTGCCCCTCTGTATTGTTTACTAAACAGAATACAGTAACTAAAATTATATGATGAACATACAGTTGGATGTTGAAGCAGTAGAGCACAAAGAACATAACCAACATAAGTAATAACATAAACTAAATTATTTGTTTTATTTTTCCTAATCTTCATGTGGTGGCTGAAATCACAAATTATATCCAGAATGAGAAACATTGTGCACTTTACTAATATATATTGCAACATTAAAAAATATATTATTTATAGAGAGTCATAAATACATTATTTAACATTTGTAGATATGTAGTGGCATGGATCTAAACAATGCTTTTATAGGAAATATAAACATGCTGCTCTGATTGGAATCTGAAGTGACCCTACTGGAAGAACCCGTGACAGGCACTACCAGCAGGCAAAACAGGGCAGGGGAGCCAGCAGGAAGAGTGTGCTAAATACTCCTATGAGAGTTGAGGCAGTATGGCTTATAACTGCAGATGCTGAAGGTTGTAGGTAACTCTACTTAAGGGAATATTTTCATATTAGTTTTTAAGGGTTCTTTTGTCTTTGTAATTGCATTCTCTTGTAAATAAATATGCAGGATATCTTACCAAACAGAAAGCACAAAAGTCTCTTACAATAGGGAATTGCAATATTCAGAGTTGCGTCATGTCACAAGTTGTTGCCTGAACACTCATTTACTTCTGAGACACTTGGTCCAGCTGCCCTGAAATATCTGCTTACTCCATTTAGATTCTTATATATAAAATCTATTAAAATTGGGATCTGAACTAGTTTCGTGGCTGGTTGGTTTGTTTTTAAAGGCCCTGTTTTGCTCAGCCTAGCAATTTAAGAGTTCGGAAGATAAGCATTTCTCAACATGAGCACCCTGAAATGAATTTTAAAAGAAAGCCATTAGAAACATTGTTTTCTAATGCATTTCAACATTTTACAGTCTATTGATGCTGAGTATTGCAAAAAAATTATGAAGAAAGACATCTAGAGTAATTTTGTCACTGGACCATCATAGAAAGCGTGATTAGTCTCATAATGAATAATAAACAATGCGCAGCTGGAACTGCAGGAAGGATGTCCATGCATGACTGCAGCAGTGGTCTCATGGGCTAATTGTGTGTATTAAGGTCCTCTCCCCTTCCCCAAATGCAGAAATGAGCATCTAACAGCACAATTACTGTTCTGTTTTCTTCCATACACAGGCTGTTAAAAGAGTATGGGAAGTGAATTGAGGTGTGTCAAAAATGATATTAATGTGCAAAGTCTATTTGCTTGCTGTGGTTCTCTCTAGGATAACTTGTGTGTGGTCATCTCTCTGCAGCTGTGGTCATATCATTATCACCATCAAATGAATCTGCTTGCTTATTTCTGCATCCTTTTATTCACAGCAGATGAAAACCAGAAGGTCCATTGCAGCTGTATGCATGTTCTCCAGTTGATCCAATAACTTCATCTGTTTTCTCTTGCTGGCAGACTCCTTCACTCCCATCTGCCATGTAGATCTCTAAAGTGTTCTGGGAATTGCTGAAGCAGTGCTGGTGTATCAGATGAGAGGCATCTGTAAAACAGATAAAGAACTTTTCTTCCATTTTAACAGTTTTGAATCAATTAGTGAATAGATGGTTAGTGGTTCGTGTAACTTGATGGCTTCTTGGCAGCTTCCTGAGCAGGCAGGAATCCTTGGATGGTGCTATTGCACCACAGTGACATAATATATGTGACATCATCGTCTACCACAGTGGTTGTTAGCAGGAGGATGGAATTAATTCAGGAGCCTGTGGATTTCTGGAGAATCTATTCTAGTTTTTCCTGTCAAAAACTGAAAATAACTAAGGTACCAGCAGGATGGAGTTCTTGTTAATGCCATCTTTGCTCCACTGTATGTAGTATATTAACCATACCTCAGTCATCTGTCTATATCCGCACCTCTCAATCCTATTGCCAATTACTGGAACCAGCTACTCTCCATATGTATTTTAGAAATTAGTCTCTGATTATTAAATCATGACTGCATGTTAACACCCATTATTTTTATAAACCCACAGCAGACTCCCATGCATTATAAATAAATTGTATTAACTCCAACTCATATGAAATATTTATAAATATTATGGAAAGGGCTCACTTTCTGTGCATAGTTATTAGACATTTTAGATTATAGAAGATTGCAAATGGTCAATTATGTAAAATTATGAGAATACAGACTTAAAACTAGGCTCATAATCCTACTAGAAAGAGAGACAGAAAAACCAAGATTCCAACTGGTTTCAAGAAGAGTGACATGCTTTATGTTTCTTAATTATCTTTATTTCCCAGTAGTATTGCTATTGCCAGAGCTCAATTTACTATGTGCCAATGAAAGAGTAATAAGTTGCAAAGACATTTCTAGATCAGATGAGAGAGTTTCACTCTCTCGTGTTGTCGGAACATAAATCCATAGAGGACAGATGATTTTAGCTATACTGTGTTTGATGTGGAACAATTTTGTAGTTTCGGCAAAATTCATTTCTGAAGGAAATGGTTGTTACCAAAAAACCTGCTGGAGAGGGGCAATGAGGCTGTTGATGTCACTGAATGTTAAGCAGCTAATAAGAATTTCAAATCTAAATATTTTTGTAGATCTAGGTCATAACTCCTGAGTCTTTGAAAATATCCCCTAGTGTGGCAATAGAACCAGAGGCCAGAGCAGGAGTACTGAGGCTGCTGGTTTGCAGTGCTCTAGTTTATAGATTAGGGAAGGACATGGCTGAGTGACAGAAAGGGTTTTTTTAAACTATTCATCCAGGTTCCACTGAATCCAATGGAAAGCATCTTTGCTTCTCTGGGGGAACCTGGGGAGACCAGTGACAAACACACCTGAAACCTTCAGCCAGGTGGTCCAAGCTGGCCTGTCGTACAACTGCCCATTAGTTTGCCCACCAGGGATTAGAAGCTTTTGGGAAGTTTTACCTTTTTGTTTTGGTAAGGAAGCTCTTCTAAGAGAACTCAATACAGTCTTTCACATAAACATGATAAACCTGTTTATCCAACCTCCTCTCACCCACAGCTTTCTTCTAACTAAATCTAGGTTATGTCCCTAGTTAGAAAAATTAATTAATAAATAAGTTAAATGTTTGTACAGCACCTTGAAGTTGCAGAGTGCTGTCTAAATACCAAGTACTAGCAAGTCTCTCAATGATACAGCATGTTTTTACAAATATGTTTGATGTCCTCAGAACCTTTGGACTAAGTGGAGCATATTTCCTGTTGAGAATAGATTTTGCTGGTTGGAAACCATGCCTTATGAAATGCAGACTGCTGTCACAGCATCCAGTTCAGGAAAATAAGCACATAAAGAAACATAATTTGCAGCATTAAGAATGCATTTTCTAAATATTTGGAAGCAGGAGTAAAAGATTTCAAAGAATCCCCTCTTCCTTGCTTAATCTGAATTGTGTTGCTTTGCTGATTATAGGGGCACCTACAAGTTTTATTGTAGTGGTATTTTAAATGTCATTGGACATTTAAAAATGAAAACATAATGAAAATCATAATAGAATTAGGAAGCTTTTCTCTAGAAGAACAATTTTCTCCATAGCCTGCTCCTACCCATACCGTTTTTCTCATTGCAATTAAGCAGAGGAAGGTGCTAGCTTTGGGAGCACTGGGACTTGCTATGAAGTCCCAGGCTGCAGTCGGAGGAAGGCTTGTTCTGAACTGGTCTCTGTCACTGTAGTTGCAGGAGAGCTGCAATAAGATGAATGATAAGACTGGGACTAAATGTAGTGTGTCACAGTCCTCTTCTATTTTCACACTGAGGACAATAACTTCTCCCTGTATATACCAGGCTGTACTTTATTACGATAAGCTTTTTTTGACTTAAAATATCTTTAGCATTCTGATTCTTGAGTGCTGAAGCTGTCAGGCAGTGCCTTGGCAAGCAGAATCTACTTTTTCTGGGGAAATATTTCACATTATTACAATGCTTTTCAACCCCAACAAAGGATAGTTTATGAACTACAATGTCACTGCTAATGCCAGTAAAGAGGTCACATCTTGCTCTGGTGGAGAAGAAGAATTTTGCCTAAGGACACCAGAGAAAGTATGTACATTTTGGCTAAAGAGCCGTTAGACTTCTAACAGCCATGTCAGAATTCATATGCTTGTAATTGAAAACTGATACCGGCTAATTAAGCCATGCCAACAGATAGCCTTAAAGATATGCTGCCAAGGATACAGCATGCTATTCATGGCATTAAAAAGCTTTAAGGTAGAAAACTCTGAATTGCTCACCATTAGGCTGGCTCTGCTATCACTGAAGTCAAAAGTAGAACGCCTGTCAGCCTCCATAGGAACCACGCTGCACTACTGACACATGCGTCAGATAATTTCATCATTAATTGCATGACCAAGTATCTTCATTGTAAATCTGACTCAGCCTTACTCATCAGTAACATATTAAAAGTATAAATGGGCAAAGAGCAACTGTTCTTGCAATGACTTCAAGCCTTCAGCATTATGGTTGGGGTTTTTTTGTCAGCTGAAATTAAAGTTGAAAGCAGACAGAAAACTGCGTTCAGTTATAGTGGTTTATTCAGAATAGTGTCTGATAATAAATGGTTGCTTATGCAGTGATTAGGAATTCATGTAAGTGATGGTTAAGAGAATAATTCCATGAACTTGAGCACTAGCCTGCTCCATGCATTGCTTTCCCTCCACTCCCTGAGAGCCACTATGCTCTAGTAGAAGTAATAAATCACAGCGGGCAGGGCTGAAAAAAGCTGCCCAGGTCCCTGTGGGCTCTCTGGGTGTCATGCTCCAGTACACCTCCCCTGCCTCTGGACTGGGGGCAACACCCACACTGCACAACTGCTTTCACTGGTGAAAACTAGCTGCCCTAAAACTCTCCTTTTACAGCTCCACAATTGTCTTGTCATGCTGCTTTCTGAGACCATGATTAATCCCATCTTTTATGTCAGCTGTTATCCTGGAAAGCATTTCTGAGTGGTGCTCAGGTCCCTAGGAACTTCCTCTTCCAGGCTATGTCCACTTGCTTCCCGCAGTTGCTCTTCATAAGCCAAAGGCAATTTTTTTTCCTGCCATTCTTGCTTTTAGCTCTCTTTTCTCTGATATTTTTCTATCCTATGGAAATCAGATGACAGGCAGAACTACGGATGGAATTAAACTGAGTAATCCTTAAACTCATTATTCCAGGCTTCTACCTATGTTTTGCATATCTGAAAGCTGGTAATGATTTTTCTGTGGATAATTTATCATTGGTGCAATCTTTTCTTGTCTTACCTTTTTCTCTGTCTTATCAATCGAGACCAAGCCCATAGAATAGAAACATCCTCTACTTCTCTGCCTAATGCTCTTCGGAGACCTGCTGGTTTCTCTGCCTGTAATCCCACACCTGCAGCACCACTCTGTATCACTGAACTTTCCTAACTATCTCATGTTTTTTGTACTAAATACATAAGATGATATCACAGACAAGTTCAGATGTCTTCAGTATGTTCTTTTTCTTCCATAACACAGCAGCTATGGGGATAGGCTGCTCTACTTTACTATACTCCTGCTAATCTGGACACCCAGTACTCTGTCACAGCTTCACCAACACACAGGACTTCTGTTTAGCCAAACACGTGGTCATCCCATAGTTGCTTAATTATCTAAGTCACTGATTTCCTGTTTACTTTTGATCTTGTTTTGCAGGTGAATTTTTTTGATGAGTCAATTGGGCACAGAAGCTTCTCTTCTTTTCCTGTGGGTGTCTTTCAGTTGAGCTAGCCCATCAGCTAAGCCTCCCTGGTCTTGTGTGACCTCAAAGGACTTGTCCACAGGAACTTCAAATCACTATTTAAGCTGATTAGTAAAGAGCAATTAGTATAGATATTAAAATCCTGAACACTTACAAGATCTTTGCAGTGCATAAGCCGTTATGCAGCATCTAGACTGCTTTTTCTTTTATTCAGAGGTAGTTGTGTAAGTTTTATAGTTTCAGTTCTCACCATGAGCAATTTCCAATGTTGGTCAGCTGTTTTCTGGTGCTTCCTGAAGCTTCCTTGGGTAGCAACCCAACCTATTTTTGCTGTGTGCATTTACCTTCTTGAGAATTATCACGAATCCTAAAATAGTTGGGAGATTGGTGTGTTTTGTTCCAAGCACCAAGCTTCTTCACCCACCAGACTGTCCAACTAGGCAAAGTTGCTGTTAGTATCTGGAGTGCCTATTTGTGCGATGAAGAAGCGATGGATGATCACAGTGTGGATCCTTTCCCTGTATCTTTGGCAAATATTAAGATTTTTTTCATGCTTTACTGGGTGAAATCCTATACTCATTTACATGAATGTAATAGTACTAATATCCATTGGATTATATTGTTAAAAATGAGAATTTAATTTATTACATTTTATTTATTTAAATGCAATTTGTAATTAAACAAAGTAGTTTCTATGATACTCCTTGCATTCTTTGTAACATGTGCATTTTAAAGAAATGTATAGTATATATTGGGATGATAGTAATTGGCACGAAAGTTTCAAAAGCAACTGCTTTAACTGAAATCGACAGTAAACAGAAGAATAAACCCCAGGTAAATAGAAAAATAAAACCCAAGGTAAATATCGGCAGTTTTCTGTCTCCCCATAGCACAACAGGGAGTGCTACAGGAAAGCAGTCAATTTCTATAAAGGCTTTATTTTTCAGTGCTAGTTTTCCAGTGGATATAGCAATCTGGAACTGAAAATGCACAAAAATAGTTGCTTTCACATAAGCAAAATGCTTTCTCCAGCACTCTTGTCCAAGCGCCTGATCAAGAAATGGCCAGTGAGACATGTAAGAGATCCCCAAGCTGCAGCTTTATTAGCCCTGGGGGGACGAGGACCACACAGGTCTGTGTGACATTGTGAAGCATGAGACCCACTGCTCTCTCAGCCAAGGTGGCGTGGCCACAGTGCAAAGTGGGCCAAGGGGGGCATCCCAGCTTGTTCCAGAAGTGAGCACTGACTCTCTTGCCCCTTTGAGTTGTCCCATCTAATGAATCTTTAAAAATGTCCTTTTTCTGGTTCCAGTTCTCTCTCTCCAGCTGTGTTCTTTTGTTACTATGAAACATGTATACAGATACAGAATATTCCCCAACAAAGTATGTGAAGAGAATTGTACTTAGTAACATGTTATTTGTATGTGACTTTACTAGAAATTACAGTACAAATGTGTATTAAAAATACACAAATGATTTAGCTGTTGAAATATTCTTAATTAGTAAAATTAACAATATCCCTTTCACTGACTAGTGGAAGAAAGGAATCAAGCATGAACAAGTGAGGTTGGTTTAGTTTGATGAAAAGTATGAATTGCTCTTTCTTAAAGCAGAATGCTTCCCCGTTCCCCACCCCATTCTGAAATGTGGAGTTCAGGGCCAGAAGGAGCTTAAGATTGGCTAGTCAAACTTTCTCTTAGTCTATTCCGTTTCTCTCTGTTTGCTATCGGGCTCAATAACTCAATGAATCCATAATTAAAACTATGTTCTTATTTTTTGGTTTCAATTAATACGTTTTCAGTTCTTGTTTGTTGTTACATTTTTTTTCCTGATAGATTAAAGATCCCTTTAGTGGCTGGTATTTTCTCCCTACAAGGTGCTTATCTGTTGTAATCAACTCATCACTCAATCTTCTTGATAAGATAAACAGATTGAGCTGTTCAGGTCCCTCACTATAAGGTATTTCCCCTAGCCTACAATAATGTATGTGAGCCTCTTCTGCACATTATTTTTTTTTCTGATGTTCTCTGCCTTACACTGCTTCTCATATCAAAAAGGGGCAATCTACCACAAAAATTGCTTTTTTTTGCCTTTTTTTTTTTTTTCTCCCCTCTAAGGAACAATCATCATACAATGACCCAATGCAAGCCTCAAAATGACAAGAACTGGATTTCTTTTGACAGCATTAATTTATTAGGCAGCAAGGCCAAGTGAATATCTAAATCTTACTGCCTCACTTTTATGTGAACCAGATTGCAGTAGAGTCCCATGATTCATCGGAGAGGAAGGTGAACAGTGGCACATGTCCCCAGGAGAGGCCACCTAGTCATGTCACAGCTGCTGATGTGTTGGCCTTAAACCTGGAAGCTTTGTGGATAAGAATTGTTCCCAGCACTGGGACAAAGCTAGGGGTTATGCTGTGTCCAGCCCTGCTATGCCAAACCTGGGAGCACACTAATACCGTAGTGATTTGGTGATTTTAAACACATCAAGCAGCAGCAAGCATATCATGGGTGCAGAGTGGTCTGGGGAGAAAGGCAGGTTAGACAAGTACTGCTGGTACTGCAGCCTTTGGTGGGGGAAAGGGAAGCTTTATCCTCGTTGTGCAGAGGAGGGCTAAGAGCAGAAAGAAACTGCTTCTCCACTTGCAAATGTCACACAGATCCCTTGTTTGCTAGTTTTGTGAGTATCACAAAATGTGGTCCAAGAACTAAATGGTATCAGCCGTTGTACATTTAAAAAAATTGTGATTTACCCAAATTTACCAAACTACCTCACTTTAAAATACAGAGTAAGTTGTACATAATTAAAAAGGCAGTTTTAAGGCTAGTAAAAAGAGTAGAGGAATAAAAGACATACTAATTAAATTTCTCTCTAATCTATGTACCTTGTGGAATCAAACTGCCTTTTAGTCAAAGTGAATTTCAGGCGAGTTGCTAGTGATGCTGTCTTACAGAACCTGGCTTTTCTGCTCCCCACATTGCAAACTCCATATAAGTTCAGGGAAACTGCCCACAGAGACTTCACTGCGTGGCCAGGGTCTAAATAACTCAAAATTCCTGCACTCTTATGCAGGAGTGCTATATATGGTGAAACACATGGTGTTCATGCTTTCAGCTGCTGAAAGGCCGAGGAGGTGATGTGTTAGGATTTCAATAGTTGTCTATGACCGAACAGTCATGGTTCAATAGTTTTTCCATGCTGTTTAAAAAAAGCTATTTAAGAAATTGCTAATATCTCATTTAAAACCTTGATCCTTTTGATGTGATGACAGGGGGTCAAGCTTGGAGGCGGTGTCACAAACAGAAAGATATGAATGTTCAGCACATAGAAGTATTCATTAATGAGTCATAAGCAAGTATGCCTGGCTACTAATTGGAGATTTTTGTGCAGAAGGATTGTATTTATGAGCTCCATATAACCTAACTTATTTTCATTCTGCTGCTTGCAAGGCTATCTTTTTGGCAGGAAGAACTCATTAATCAAAATCCTTCCTTTTGTAAATGACAGGGCATTGGGAGGGTGTGGAGAGAGGAGGGCAGGTAGAACATGCATCTGAAATGCCAGCGAGATGTTGTGCTGATAGAGCTCATACCAGAAAATAGTAAAAGGGATGTCAGAAAAGAAGAAAGCCTCTGGTCTAGTGTTTCTTATGGCAGTGCATCATTGATGAAGCCCCGTTCTACTTGTGTGTGTGAAACCTGAAATTACACTTCTATGATCCTTTTATATCTAGTAATTTTTTGAAGGCATTTCTGATAAAATCTGGTCTCCTTACCATCAGAGTATTTGAATTAACATTTCACATTCTTGGCTGATGCAGTTTATTTTTTTTTTTTCCTTGGGGTTCTTTTTGGAGTCGGGGTTTGCTGAGGAGCTGTGGTGTTTGGGTGGGAAGCGTGATCCTGCTCCTCTTGGGTACAGGGTACACCCTTTCTGCCCATGTGCAGTGGTTGCTCACCAGACACCAGAAGCAGTGCAGTTTGGAAAGCAGGGTGTACAGAACAGCAGTGGAGTGCAGAGGGTACTTAGAAATAGACAACTGCTTTATATGTGCTTAACGATGTGCAAAGGTAGACTGCAAACATTTCCTTGGCTTGCTTTCCCTCAAGCTAAGGCCTCCACTGTTTTCACATTTTATTGTTCTTGAGCAAGAAATAGATATCTTTTTTAGCTATTTAAATTGTATCTCCGCCCTTTTAAAGGACTGAATTATGCATTCTCTGAAACAGTTTTTTCGGCATAGAAAACTTGATATTTAAGCTCTTTTTGCTTACTCTGTATCATAGGCTAACAGGAGTTTCATATGTTTCTACTGACAGAACCACCTTTTATCCTGTTCTAGCAAGGCCAGATTGATCTATTTTTTAAGGTAATAAATACATCATTGACCCTGTCTGCTAGTATACTTTACGAACTCATTAACACTTTCGTATGCTGTATTATTTACTGTCCTATACAGCTATGCAAAGAGAGCTACAGACATTATGCTATAAATCACTGATACACAGTCTGAAAGCCATTTCTGTAAATGAGATAGCTCACCTACCATTCACATGTCAGAATTGTTATTAAAAGCAGTATGATGTGGACAACTTTGGTGGAAACTGAATTTGTGACTGTAATAAATAGAGGGAAAATGGACAGGACGTGTGGCCACACAACTCAGTAGACTGTCTGTGATGCCAGCACTTTGCAAAGAACATTAGAGAAATTAACTCTGATGTCCATCTGATTAACCAGCTTTTCAAAGTCTAGCATAAGCTCTTTACTCATGGAAGGAAATACTTCCAAGGAGGATGGAGAATTGTTTTTAATGTAGGTAATCTTCTAATAAATTACTTCTGACCAAGGGGAGATTTGGAGGGGCAAGGTAATCCCAGAGTAAAGTTGATTTAACTTCCCCATTATCCTCAGGAAGGCTCTGGGATTGGAGCTTTGAAGAGTTGTATGTGACATTTTTAAATGGTTTCAGCAGAGGCTTAAACTCCTATAATGTTAAATATGTTTTCCGAAGAGATGAGATTCTCCTACCAGAGGCAAGACATGAGCAACGTTTTTGTGTGTGCGCTAAAGCAGATGACATTGGCTTTTTGACAAGGTTACAAAACACAAAAATACATATTTTGTTTCCTTCTGAGTACAGTCTTACTACTTTCCCAATTAGCAACAAGCAGATGTTTTACCTTTTTTCTCCAGGGTTGAGCAATGTGTGCATAGGGAGCTTGTGCTTTTGGTTTGGTTCCTAGTAGACATGACTGTGCATCAAAGCTGCGCCTGGTTCAGCCTCTGCCTGCACGCTCTGGGTCTGCCGTGAAGCACGTTGGCAGGGGATGTTGACAAGGTTCATAGTGTAGCTAGCTGCCCTCACTGGCCTGTGCATAAAGAGAATATGACTCTGCAAGTCTTGAGAACCAGCACCTTTTTCGTTCAGGTACAAGAAAGAAACCTGAAATTGTCATTTTTCAACAGGACGTACTGATTTGCATTGCAAGGCTGGGAAGAAAACATGCATTTCATCTGCTTTGACAGTTGGCCTTCTGAATTACACTTATCAGCCATATTAGCCCAGCGGCCTTTGGCAGAAGAGGAGCAGGGGTTGGTAGTGTTGTTCTTGCCGATCAGGGACAATGCATGGCTCTGGATTTCTGTATTCTCTTCGACACTTTGGTGGCATTTATAAATGTGACAGCTGCGAATTAGCTCAGCTATTTACAGGCTGGATTGCACATGGCTTGCTGACAGGGAAGGTGCAATAGATTTTTTTTTCTTCCCTTCACTTAGTGTTTGATATCTACCAGGAAAGCGGCGGCAGCCGAATGTAATAGCGGTCATAAGCCTCGATAAGACTCTCTTGATCTATTTGCCTTGCTAATTTCTGTAGACAGTTATGTTTGCATCTGTGGTCGGTCTCGGCAGGAGAATCTTCCTTTTGCAACTCTATGTGGTTGTGTTATGGGATAATGAAGATGAAGGAGGCTGTGCACCTGAATTCCTGCCCTCACAGAGGACTGTGCCTCACCCTTGTTAGTTGTTGCTCGGGTGCTAATGGTGCTTCTGCCTTTCACATGGCCTGTTTGATTGGTGTTCCCTGCTGGATGGAGCTCTGTAATGAACTGTAATGCATGGTGAGAAGTTCACATCGTTTCTGCACCACTACTTTGTCTTCCTTAGTACGAATGGGGGGGGAAACATCAACCACTCAGCTTTTATTTTCAGAAATTTCTCTCTATATTCTACTTAGCTTGAAAGTTTAAATTTTTGCTGAATTTCTCTGCTGTAGTTGACAGAAGTGAGCTTTTCCTTAAACTGCGCTGGCATGTCTGTATACAAGGGTGTGCAGAAAGCACCCAGTGGGGTGGGAGGAGAGCTCAGCTGGGAAAGCAGAGGAGCAGAGAAAAGCCCCAGCCTCAAATCCACCTGGGATGGGGGAGAGAGAAGGCTCCTAAAGCCCTGTTTTGCCTTGCAGCAGGGTGTGTACTGGCAGAGTTGAGGCTGCGCATTCATCCAGACTGGGCCACTCTGTGGGTGCCCAGAAGATGCTTACCTTCCTCCCCTTCCTTTGACAGGAGTTCCTGCAAGCCACCAAGGGGTTAAACAGGGAAGACACATTCATTCTTCAGACAAGTCTCACTGCTGCTTTCTGTATCAGCTACAAAAATCTCCATGTTCATATTGATGCTGGTGAGGTTCCCTCATGCATCACAGTGTCTATGGGTCTTAAAATGAGGAGATGCTTTACCCCTTCAGCTCCAGGGGAAACCTGGACTTCCTGTGTCAGACCTCGCCTCAGCAACATCTCTGCAATACCTTGTCTTACAGGCTTAATCATACAGCTCTTTTATATTATATGCTGTGGGTTTGGGGCACAAGAATAGAGGATTGTTGTGGAAAACTTATAAGAGTTGCTCCTATCTTAAATGCATGTTTACACATGCACACCCCTTCAAACTGTTCGAGAATGATCTCTTTTAATGTCTTCAGTAGCTCCCATATAGTTCTGCAGGGTCACCACCAAATCAGTTATCATGGAAAATCCTTTGCCTTCTGCCCCCTCACATTGCTAAAATCCAATTTTAGCCTGGGAAAAAAATATTTGAAGGATTCATATGGGCAGGATGAATTTTGTGACAGACTGGTCCAGAGCTTCATCCTGGAAGCAGTCCTGCCTGTCAGCTGAGCCACTGCAGTATTTGTAATTTTTATGTATTAGTGATCTGGCACCTTTTTCTGGCATCTTATGCCATACAAATTTAGCCCAGCATATGGGTAGTGTAAATTGGAGGACATAGGTTTGAGTAATGAACAAACAGTGACTATGCTAATTGACTTCATGGGCACCAAGTTTGGTGTCTGCAGAGTAGAATCACCTCAGCTGTTTTACAATAAATAAATAATAAAAGTGAGAGTCCCTGGCTTGGGGATTTAGTTTTTTTTTGGCAATGGAAAATATTTCCAGCCTCCTACTTATTGTGATTAGAGTTTGTGTGCAGCCCAATTCTCTTCATATTGTAATGAATGGCTCTTGCAAAGAGGTGAGCCAATATCTTTTCCTTTGAGTTTTTAATGTAGCTGTGGTTGATAATAAAGATCGAGACATCTGGAGGTGTTCATCGAGTTCTAACATCAAAACAGTAAGGAAAACAGGAATCACTGCACTCGTAAGAGCTGTAAATATCTCCTAAGGTTGATTATAAATTTTCAAAAAAATAAAACTTGCTATAAGAAGCAAAACTCAGAAAAATAAATTTTACAATAAGATTTATTTCATGAATTTCTAGTGACTGCAGCAGTTTCTAACCTTCCCAGGATGCTTTTAAAAATAATAATAATAATCATTATTATCTTGGCTGCAAGTGTTTTCATGACCCTCATTCTTCCTGTGCCTGATCCTAATTCTGCAGCCCATGGTGACTGCTGGTTTCCGTGTCGGAGTGACCTGCTGCTCTGCTCAACACTGAGTCAGCACCAGCACTGACACCTTCCCAGTCCTATTCCTAAATCCCAGCTGGCAGAAGCACCTGATTCCTGCAGGGCTGTGTATGGTCTTTGTGCTTCCAAAAACCGGGGGCCCTGCCAGGTGGGGAAGGCAGATCCGGCACAGAGTGGGAAACTGGGACGCGTTTGGGAAGTCAGTCGTTTGCTACCGTTTAGGTCCCTGTTCTCAGTGCAGTTCTTGCCAAACACTATCTCTGGGATTTAGTGCTTTTATTCTTTGTTACTTTAATGCAGGCTGAACTTGTGCAAAGTGAGTGCAAGCAATTTCAGTTATCCTCTCACTATAAAAAAAAAAAAAAAAGGTAGGGGAGAGGAAAAAGGAGAGAAAAAGATTACTTTGCCTTGCAAAAGCTAGTTCCCTGTGAGCAGGTGTGCTTTTTCCTAAATGCCTGAAAACACACCTCAGTCCTCACATTAGATTTTACCATCTGTGTTTTGGGGAACATAGAAAGTGATTTTCCAAATAGGGTATTTTGGCTTTTGGTATGGCTTTTTTGGGGTTACGGAGGTGTTCAGAATTTGGGAAGTGGGATCTAAATGTGGTATATGGAGGACTTCTTAAACTGCCTTTATTCCTTGGGCTGGCTTTGAATACAAAGTACCTGCATTTTAGGTGCTGTTCCTGTAGTTTTAACTGTGAATAAATAAAGGAATTTGATAGTTATGTCTGTCCTGGATGAGAGGTAGCTGCTGTAGCTCTAACTTAAACACTTTCCCCAGCAGGTCATATATCATGAGGATAGACTATTATTCATGGTAAATGAATTAGAGAATTTCTCCTTTTTTTCATGCCCCTCCTTGATGCTGTGATGGTCATTACTATGACAAAATCCTTAAGAAATATCCTAAACAATCTGCTTATCAATGCAAGCCTTTATAATGGAATTATGTGTGTATATATATGTATATGTAAAACCCTAATAATATTGTTATTATAGTGCTGATGTTCTAAGGATTTAAATGGGTAAGATTTTTCTGAAGGATAATGTCTTTTCTTAGATCAGCAGTTTTAGTTGGAAAACACTAGCAAATTTTGGTCTCAGTTCTCTATCAGCCTTGCAACAGTACTGCCTCTTTGATGCAATGCTCATGCTCACTTTGCACGTTATTTACTCTATCACTTGGGTTTCCCCTCTAATCCTGAACTATTAAAAGCACATTTTTGTTGCTTCAGATTGCATCTCTGTGTAATTATCTGTGGGAATAAAGTCCTGATGGTGGCCCCTCTAGCCAGAGGCTTGCTCACAGTTTGTTACTTAGAGATTTCCTATTTATGGCTGTCTACAACTCTCCTCTGTTATTTTTCAGGCATACTGCTCTTTTCTTAAAATTGGATTGCAGACTACTTCTCATCTCACAACTCCTGCAATAGGATCAGGACAGCAGCAAATGCTGTAACTCCTAGACAGTGTTTTACATCATCAGCCAATCTGCTCTTTGTTAGAGGAGTCTGCTTGTTACTGTCCATGTACCTCCATTGGTGAGAAATGACTTAATTTGCTGGGAATGCAAGTAACCTAATTTTGGGTAATTTTTTGAAGAGTCAGAGCTACAATCTACTGTTGGCTTTGATATCTGAAAGATTTTGTGAAGTAAACAAGCTAGGACTGCTCCACCTAACTAGCCTAGGACTGACAACTTCTGTCTTGATAGCAATCTGAGGATTATGAGAAGAATCAGATGGGTGATGCCATTATAATGAAAAGTTTATCTAAACGTGCACAGACTTTAAAAGCAGAAAATAATAATCCACACTTGTTTTGTCTCTCATGTAGTTTTCATGAATTCTTATATATAGCACACTCAACAATAATGTGTTCTTGATAGTCTGATAAATGAGTATAGGAACAGCCGCTCATTCTGAAACCTGAGCATCAAACACTTTCACCCTTTCTAGTACATAATTTTTAATTCTTTCCAAACAAAGCAGCACAATTCAAGCAGTGCAAAGCTTGGCAGGTAGCATGATGATGAAGATTGAACAACTTAATTGTGTTCTAGATAGAAAGTGCCAAAAGGAATCAATGATACAGAAGCCAATAAAAAGCACAACTTGGGCAGTCACACTCTCTTTCACTTTCCATCAGAGAACAGGGTGGTTTGTAATTTAGTATTCCTCCATTTCTTTTTCTTCCATGGAGGTATTTATAGGAGTAATCCACAAACCTTTGCAAATATCTAAATGAAGTTTCAAGTTCCCTTTATTATTATTCTTTTGTATAGATATATCAAGTGAAGCACCCTTTTTGTCTGTGTTGTTTGTTTGTTTTATTTTTTCTTTTAGAAGAGCAGACTTTGGTCCAATGCATGAACTATATCTGAAATGCATCATTCAACTTAATAGCTGCCTGTATATCCTAAGAGAAAAGCAAACTAACTGTGATTTGCAGGTCACAAGCAGAAGCCTGGTGAAAATCACTTTCCAATGCTGATGTACGTACCTGCTTTGTTTTGCATAGAAAAATTAAGCACACGCATTATAAATGTGTTTAATAACATAATATCTAGCAATTTAATGTGGACAGTAAGAAAGTAATTTACCATCTTTTAAAACATATAGAAGCATACCCTTTAGGTTGCCTGCTTTATGTGATCCATTGAATGCCAAGGGTGACAAATCTACAATGAAAGAAACAGTAACAAAGATAAAAATTCTTGAACAAGAGAGATATAAGTATCCAGCTGGAGAATAACCTCTCTGTGTCTCCTTTCAGATTATAATAGATTTACTCATCCCAGAGTTGGGCTGGTGGTCACCCCACACAAGTACTGTTAGAAATAATCAAGTATACCATAACAGCACTTCAGTCTTACACATTATTGCTTTAATTGTATACAAAATAGACTGAATAGGTATTGTATCACTACTTCTAGATTTCAATTTTAGCTGCTCTGTGGGTTTAAAAAAAAAAAGAGAGTGAGAGAATGAAAAGACACTTTGCATCCCAAGGCAGGAATCATTTCATCATTTCACCTGCTTCTGGTCTGGGCCACAATACCTCAGAAATACTACAGAACAATTTGGCAGAGAAAGAAAAAATAACTCTGCATCTGACTGTAAATCCAGCAGTAATTTAGTTTATCCAAATTGAAATTTCTTCCAGATACTGTTATGTTTAACACTCCCACACTTGCAGAAAATGCCGCAGGCTCTTAAGCAATCACTTTGCCTGGGACCTTAGCTTTATGTTTCCCTCTGAAGCTGGGCTGTCTGGCAGCACAGCCACCTCCCTCCCTGCACGGGCACTGGGATTGCTCCTGAAAGATTGTATTGGATCACTGACTCTTCCTTTCACAGGATTTTTTAAGGGGGGAGAGTAGCACGAGTGTCTCTGCCTGAGCTGAAACAGCTTGACATGGCTTTTGTTCGTTTTGTACCATTCTTAGATGTGCCAGTCAGGGTTCCTTTCCTGAAGCACGGCAGGAGCTGGGGACCAAGGGGCCAGGACAGCCACCCTTCCAGCATGGATGCCCACAGAGGCTCCTCTGCATCACTTGCACCCTTGGCAGCTCTGCTTTTATAAAAAATACACTGCTTTCTGGGCAGGTGATAAACCTACGAATCAACCCTTGGAGGGTCCTGTTTGACCGGTACTGCCTTCCCTCTTCCTACATCTTTCTGAAGCTTAATGAGAATAAGGTTGGAGTGATGCAGAGTGCCAGCTGCCCACTCCTTCCCTCCTCCCTGGTAGCTGTTTCCTGATGAAACAGTAATGCTGTGGCAGATCCTGTTCCTGCAAGAAGCTGCCTTTCCTGGTGGCTTAGTAGCACAGTTTTCAGGAGCTGTTTACACGGTCTCCCCTCTGCCTTGTGAATCAATGAACTGCAGAAAGCTTTGAGTGTGGCTTGCCAGCCCTTGCATTGCTGACAATGCTTGCCATACCTCTCTGGCAGATGTGCCTTTAACATGACGGGATACCTACCCAGGCTGGGCAAGTGTCTTCTCGCAGCACTGTATGGCATTGATGACTCTTCTGCTTTATTTCCCTAAGATAAATAGATGCAAAATGGAAACCTATGCCTTTAAACACTGAGTATAAAACCTGCATTAGTCTGGAACTGGAAAAAGTTGTGTACATAATTCTCATTAAAAAGGCACTCTGCTCAGGTAAAATATACATATGAGTATATATGGCAGTAAAAAGCAATAAAATCAGAAAAGCACAAGCAGTTCCTTTGCTCATTCGTGGCAGCAATTTACTGTTCCATCCCTGCTCCTACCCTGTGTCTGAAGCTGAATTTTCCTTTCATGGGAGAATAGTTATAATTTGGTACTATCTCATGTTCAAATTAGAATGAAAAGTTGGTATTTTCA
Source organism: Todiramphus chloris collaris (assembly GCA_025345505.1). Taxonomy (NCBI): domain Eukaryota; kingdom Metazoa; phylum Chordata; class Aves; order Coraciiformes; family Alcedinidae; genus Todiramphus; species Todiramphus chloris. The sequence goes on from JANVCC010000034.1 coordinate 11,448,228, forward strand.
ACAGTTCTGCAAGAGAAAAAAACTTAGAAAAAGTTTTAGATCAGAAATGCCAAACGAGGAGATGCTGACTGTTCTATCAGTCAGAAGCAATTTCACGTGTTAAAATTAAATTTCCCATTTAGAATCAGCAAGCAAAAATAAAAGTCATTGTTTCAAATTTTGATTTAAAATAGCTATTTTGAAATGTTGCTTTGAAACAGTTGTTCTTTAGTTGTACTAGCTAGAAGATAAAGAGCTTTATAAAAATTTGAGTTATTCCTGCAAAGAAATAATATATTGACAGTGTTGTATTTTCCAAAGGAAGAATCTTTCAGACAAAAAGATTTAAAGTTGGAACAAGAACTAAAGTTACATTGTTAAACCACATTAAAACACATTTGAAAGTGCCAGTGAATGAAACCAGAACCTGCAGTCTGCCCACTCTTTCTGAAAATGTAATGTAGCAATGGCAAACCACAACTTGCAGCTTGAGCTCTGGTGCAGGTAGAGATTTGGGGTGATGCAGGGGCAAGATGCAATGGTGCTTGTCCAAGTGACCTTGGCCCAGTGAATAGCTCCCCAGTCTTTGCTGGTGGCACCCATCCTGGAATCTCCTGGATGCAGCTCCAGCTTGCCTAGCTCCAACATTCTTTGCAGATGGTGCAGGAAGGACAGGTTTAAATGGCTGTCTTCCGATGTGAGCTAGTACCTAGTGTGCCTTACTCAGATTTGAGCTTTTCATGGGGAAGAATAAATATAACCTGGGAAACCTGGAGTTTCCTTGATTGCCAAAATATGTTGTGGGATACATTTGATATGCTTCCTAGTCATTTAACAATAAATCATGGTGGGGAAGGCCTCTTGCAATGCTGAAGCGTGCACTAACTGACATTTACTGTGCTTTGGCTTACAAGAAGCAGCACTGACTTGCTTACAACAAAAACTTGAATTACATTTCAGCAAGCGGTAGGGCTCCCGTGGGCAAAAATCTCACTCAAGGAGTGTAAAGGGACAGGAAGATGGCAGCTCCCCTGGGTAATCATACAAGGAACTAAATTCAAAATGGTTGTAATTTAGCCAAAAAAAACACCACAAAAACCAAAGATAGATTTATTGTGACAGTTTATTGTTTGAAGTTTATTAAATGGGGAGAGGAGAAGGCCAAGAGAACAACTAGGGGAAGGACAAGAGCAGTTTTTATAGTACATACCTATAAATTATTTCCCCCAATATACACATATGCTGTGATTGTAATCTCCAAGTTTTGGTAACAAAGTCTTGAGCATCATTTCCAGGGTTGCCACTCTCACCAGAATCCTAAGCAGGAATTAGAAACTTGTGCAGGAATGAGCATGTATTGCTCCTTTTGTCCTCTCAACTCTTTTAAAGGAGGCTGGATTAAATGTAAATTTAACATTTCCATATGTTAATAGAATGCATAAAAAAGAAGAGAATTTATATTGGTTCCTATGTTGCTCGCACTGCACTATTCCAGTAAAGGTGTTGATATCAGGAAAATACATAACTAGAATCACTTTCTGATGCGATGGTTATTAGAGTAGGTATAGACCCACACAGGCTGAAAGAGGAAGTGTTTCTTCAAAATATAGTGACTGATCCTACATTTTAATGCTTCCTCCTATATATACACTTGTTTTTATTACAGCATAAAGTACTTTTTCATGGTACAATAAATAGAAATACAGCATATGCATGTGTATTTATCACATTTGTGCCTGATATACTTCTCGTGAAAATTAGGAATAGAAGTAGGACTATGAATGCAACAAGTAAATTTAGAACAAGTCTGCAAACTGTCTGGGACCAAACTTTGTAAAAGGATTTTATTTGTAAAAATATAAGGATAAATCTTAAACTACTCCACAGAATTAATTAAGATGAAAAACAAATATAAAACCGAGCAAACTAAGTCCTAACTCTGAGTCAGTTTGGGGAGAATTTTGGAGACTGCAATTTAGGCCTGAATGTATGTTGAGATATAACTGTTTATAGCAGAAGTCCAAGCCCAGGAATAAATAAAAAGTATGTGGCCTGATTCTATATGAATTAATTAATTATATCTGTAGTTATAAAGAATTGGAAACAGTATAAATTTTGAGGAAAACAACCATTATTCAAATCCCACTTTAATGTAGTCCTTGCCAATTTGCCTTCTATAACAGATGTTACTTCTCTTGACAGTTAATTGTGGCCAAGCCATTTTTTTCTAGCCAGAAAAATGAATAAATGATAAAAGTCAAAAGGGAGGAAGATGCATGTTTTTGTCAGTACTTTTCCCCCAAGATGATTTTGGTTGCACACGAGGTTGAGTGTCTAGCCATGTGCACATGCAGACACGCGTTTGCCTTGTTCTTCATGCACGTTCATGAGCTTAGGACGCACTCGTTTCCATTTTTGTTCTTCCATCTTGTTTCTTTTTTTTGTCTCCTGAAAAGTCTGTTTTCTCTCTCTCTCCTTTCTGTTCTGCTTAAGAGGAATCCTCTTGGCCAGTTTGGAACATTTTGTCTGTGTTAGATCTGGTGGTCCCTTCTGTCCTCCTGTATATGGGAGCAACTTTATATCTCAGTTCTTGGCTCTTCTATATGCCATCCAACATCTTTCCTAGACTGAAGGGTGCACCCTGCTATATACGGCAGAGTGCTTGAAACCTGAAGACCAACTTTTGGAAGATAATTATCAGACTCTTCCATTCAACATTAAAATGCCTTTAATAAGAACTTGCTACTAAAACAACATTGTAGCCATTGTTTGGAAGAGATGGAAAACTATAATTACATAATAATTTACTAATTCATATTTTTCCTTCTCAGAGGTTCTAAGCAGGTAATTACAGTTCTTCATTTGTGACAGCAGCAAGAATTTTAGCATGGTATAGCACTTTGTGGAAGTATGCAAAATTTCCACATAATGTTGTCCTTTATTAGGGTATAGAGTTCTCACAGCCAACCACAGAGAAATGCACTTATTTTTAGTGGACAATAGTTACATAAAACAGAAATGATAAAGCCTAAAGGAATGTTCCCCGTAAAGGGAGTCCTCTTGCCACACCAGTGTGCTCAAATTTCCCTCTGCTATTGAAAGAACAACCAATTCAGATGTATTTCACTCTTAAATTTGTAAAGGGATCCATGACCTTTGAGTACAAACTGTCCTTAGAAAGCTTGCCTTTTCTGAGCCAGTAGTCTGTCTATCCTTTAGTCTTCTTCAGTGGCCTTTTAACAGGTCTAACAGCCACATGCATACAAGAAGTGTGCAGAGGATGAAAGCATCTTGGCCACAGTTCCACAAGACCTAAGATTTCGTCAGAAATGCCAAGGAGTTGAAATATTTTTCCAGAAGCCATTGGGAGACAGGTACAACAAGGGGTAAAGCATTTTGCAGAGCTAAAGGTAAAAGCACATTTTAGATTTCAGATTCAGAGATAGATGTGACTTTCATCATGATGATTTCTTCATCTATGCTGAGCCATCAGGATGCTTCTGCCCAGGCTTTGCATGTGCAGGCACAGCCAAACACTGGGGCTGAGTGCTGCCTTCAGGCTCTGAGACCAAGATGCTGCCACTGGTTTGCAAGAGTGACTAGAAACCCTTCTGGACAAAATGATCTGCGTAAAAGTAAGGTGTTATTCTTACTAGTAATATTTTTCATATTCCCTTTGTTACAATCACAACATGACTGAAGAGACACGCTGCTAAGAATAAACTTGATACTTGCACTGCAGTATAATAAAACTGAAGATAATTTTCCATAGAAAGAGAGATATTTTCTTTTGCATGGAAAGAAACATTTTTTTCTTTACTGGTGGCATAGAAAAATAGCAGCTGTTCAGCCTGCCACCAGCTCTACGCTGCTGTGTTACATGGAAAGAAGGCAAAGGTTTCAAGCACTTTGAAGCCTTTAATTTCTCTAAGAAGCCCATTTTGCATTATTTGTAATTTTGCACATTTCATAGCTTGTGACAACCTCAACTGCATTTGAATCCTGTTTCTGTGAGTGTTAAACATAGCCTTCTTAAATAAGTGGCAATTCCTATATTTTACGCAGTGACAAATTGCAATTTGTCAAATTAAGGATCTTAAAAATATTAAATGACATGCATGATAGGCTGGTGAAAACAGGTATCTTGGTGTTTCACCCCATCTAAGGAGTTCAAGCAATATTCAGTCCATATGCAAAGTGTCAGCAAAGGCACCACAGGATGTCATGTTATGAAATGGGCATCATCGTGTTACTCCTCTTTGTGACAGTTCCTAAAAGCTGGAGTGTCTTGTATCTTGGGTACTGTGTGAGAAGATAGTCTTTGCCCCAAAGGTTTTGTCATCAAAGCCAATCTTACTCTAATTTTTTTTTTTTTTCTGGAATATTATAGATGAGAACAAATTCTGCTGCCAACGATGTAAATAGTTTTTCTCGATTTCACTGGATAAACACTAAGCATATAAAGTGAACTAATATTATTAGGTTTTGGAAGTATTTAACCCTAAATTGTCTTATTCAATCTTGTAGCTGCTCATACAAGGAACCACCAAGAACTGTGGTATCCTTACAGTGTTACAATTTAGGAACTACTGAACCAAGTTTTTCCTTCAGTATGCCAAGGCAACAGATTTAACTTTCTCTGGCATGGGAAAGATCAAGGCAAAACTTTGTTTGAAATTAGTAAAAAAAAATCACTGACCATCACTGATATCATAGATAGGTGTGGGCATGCATTAAATGAAAAAAAAAAACCAATCCAGGCTTGCACACAGTTAAGCTCAAAGATGATTCTAAGTAGTATAGCACATCTCTATTGCATATTGCCTTATCTTGTTAATGTCAGCCTGAAAGCGTTCCAGGCAAATCTGTTCAGAAAAAGAGCACAGTATGTACGAATCTCTCTAATCTAAACGAGACAGGATGCTTCTTACAGGTATGCAGCTTATAAGGCATGAAACATATGCTGAACGAGGAAAACAAAAGAAATCGTGATCATGTAGCAATCAGCTATCTGAATAAACAAGGATGTTGTGGACCAAAGCCTTTCATCACTTAAATGATCACAAAGAGCGCAAATTAAGCCTCTGCTTTCAAAAGGCTTTATTAATGTATTTTGGCAGGTTTTTTACCTCTAATGCCATTGTTTTGGAATAAATAGAAGTACTATTTGGGGGACATGAGACACAGTGTAGCTCATGCAGTCAACACGCAAAAGTCTTAATAAACTGTTATTATAACAAAGTATCTTGATTTAAAAAAAAAACCCCAGACCCCCTAACTCCCCCCCCAATCCAACCTGACTGTAACAGCATATTTGCCAACTGTTAACATGGGTATGGGCCAGGATTCATCATTTAAAGTAATACCTAATTAATGCTGTTTTGCAACAGATGTGAAGCTTTTTTCATAGTCCTGCATGCATACAACTTGTATCTTGTATTACATATGTCCTCTGAATCCCATCTTTGACCTCTGCTTTGGTACAGCCCAACCAGAACTTGCCATAAAGGAGTAGCTGAGGATCGCCCTGATGTTCAGACGCGCAAAAGTCAGAGCAGACAGCAGCATACTGGGGACCAGAGCTGAGCCCCGGGGCTGCCATGGGGTGTGTAATACACGATCCGGGTCACAGCCGGTCGCTTGCTTCTGCTGCACTAATTTAGCTCTGTGGCCTCCTGGGGTCTTAGGACAGCAGGAGGCCTAGGGCTTAAGACTGTGATGATTGTTTTTCCTTGGTTTCATCCATTTATGGGCCAGGCAGTTCTGCTGCGTACTTCTATGGCTTTTATGCCACTCGTGTTCCTCGTAGGGGTGTGCAGAGATGCTGTTTGGGACAAGCCCGTGTTTTAGTCAGGCAAAGCAAAGGGAGTCACCCATAGCCTGCACAGCAGTGCTGAACTGTGTCTCAGCAGAGCTAATGGTGTGTCCCCAGCTTCCCACTGCAGGCGGTTTTGTTCTACAGTCAAGAGAATTTGCTACCATTTGCCCGCCTCCCAGTAATTTCCCTGTGCTGCCCCAGCTCCCTGCAGCCACACAGGCTGTCCAGGGCTGGCACTTGCAGCGCTGCTCACGAGCAGCTTCGGGGAGTTTGTTCGTGCTTGCCAGGGACTGTTGCATTGCTGGCAGAGTCATGCCATTGTGTGCTTTTCTACTGAAGCCACATTTATACAATGTGCATGGGGAATTATTCATATGTGTGTCTGAGGAATTTTGCAGAGAAGTCTCATTTTACAGGCTCAAACAGAAAAAAAACAAACCAAACCCAAAAAAACATAAGAGAAATGACAAGGAACATGAAGGAGATGGAAACTGGAGAGACAGCAGAGTGCAGTGATAGGGGAGGCAGCTCTGAAATGCTGCATGATTTTGTTTTTTCTCTCTCATCTCATCTGCTGTCTAACCTGCAGTGCTTCCAAAATGAAATAACACACAGCTTAGCTTATGGAACTAAGCAGAGCAAATTTTGAGGTGGATATGGCCCCATATATCTTACTTTGCATAGGACCCCAAAAATCTAGGGATAGCAGCGTAAGCCACAGGGATAACAGAGTGGAATAAAACAGAGACAGGCAACAGGGGATGCTCAGCAGGGCAAGCTTAATATATTTAAAACAAAGTACAGCAACAGAAGGAATGTGTGCATGTGTCTCTATGCGCATACCCAAACCTATCCAAAAGAAAATTCCAAACAAAATTTTGCCAGTGTGACCATAGATTTAAAAGTTCAAGGGAAGACTCATACTTTCCTTCTCCAGACTTTACTCTGCTTCTTTTTTCACCCATGAATGGGAGGTGACACAAAAATGAAGTCAACCCATCTTATAGGGGGAGCAAGATGATGTTTCTATGGCCTGACAAAAATGGCTATGGCAATTATTAAAGAACTCTCTTGTTTTGATTTTGGGTTTTTTGTTTTGTTTTTTTTACTGCTGCTTTTACATATCCTAGTGGCAGAGACTAAAGTATTTGCAAGTGGCAGATGACATGCAGAAAGCAAACTTTGAGGTGTATTATCTATATGGATATTTTAATAGCCTAATTTCTGGATTCTAAATCTCTCCAATGCCGATGTTAAACAAATGCTTTGGCCATGTGATAGTATTGTTCTTTATTTTGAACTTCCCAGCCTTCTTGGCTTATAACATGCAAAAATATAATAAAAAACTATTTGGCATGTACTAAACTTTTTTAAAATTTGACATAATAAAATATGATGTATTTCCCTTCTTTAAAAAACTTACTTATTTTTAGGACCTGTCCCTTCCATCCTCCTCTAATTTATATGAATTCAGGGGGGAAATTAAAAAAATTAAAACATTATCATGAATGGATGGCTTGCTTGCCATTTGTCAACAAAATGTGAGATTTTGGTTTTCAGGCTATTTTTCTAGACTGAATGAATTTTTATGCTTACTTCATAAACCCTTGAAAATCATAGTTCATAGGGAAAAGGGTGATACAACATTAGTTATGATCTATCATGAGCTGCCATTCTAAAAAAAAAAAAATTGTTAACTCCTTCTGGGAACCTGCAAATACATTGTGATGTTCATGTACCATCTGTTTGATTACGTTCCAAAAAATGTGATGGTGAAACATGTATAGTCTAAGTGTCAGTCTAGATTAACTTATCAGCTCCATAAACTACAAACACAGACACATAGCTACACAGCTAACCAATATATACTTCATTTGTCAGTAGAGTGTGATTTGTTTTGAGGGTAGAGGACAAATGCTCATGTTCATGGTAGTTAACTTTGGAATGAAAAGGTTTTTCTTGAACTTTTTGTTTTCCCTGGGCTATAATTATGCTTTGGTGACAAATTTGAGATTGGCAAGTCAAACATCCAGGAATCCTGATGTTGTATTAGAAAACACAACTTTTCAAATTTAAACACTTGGAAAAACTTTTTAATTAGTCCATAGACTTTGAGGCTTTAGGATTGTTCTCAACATCAAAATCAAATTAAAAAAACCCCTTAAAAACATAGCTATGATTTTCACAAATTAGTAGACATCCAGGGTCTGTGACTTTAAACGAGCTCTAAAAATTAGCAATTATTTTGACAAACAAACATTTTCAGCAGTTAGATAATCAGGGTCTGTGTGCCCTCCCCCATCACTAACTAGTATGTTTCAGATACCATCTAGAACTGCAGTATTGAACTGTTATCTTTCACTACTGCACTTCCACCACGCATACACTGAGCACTTGCGGGTCACAAAGCTGACAAGACTGCAGATACAGGGAAATTGTATTGTTTTAGTACAGCTATCAAAAGTTACTGACCAAAGAAATCTCAGTAGCTAAGGATGGATCTGTTAGTAGAGCTGCTGGCTGAAAAAAAGCAAAAAGGATCTCCCTCCCCCAGCTCTGCAGATGGGGAATGAGTGAAGCATAGGAATTTCAGCTGAAGTTAATACCATGTTGGCTGACGCACAGGCAGCTTCAATTCTCTTTAATTATTTCAGAGTTAAGTGACAAAGTATTTAATCAGCAAGCTAACAAGTGCAGCAGCTGATTGCTCTGTGCCTGCATGGCTTGTGTGGGGGCGTGACTGAAAAAAGTAAATAAAATTACTTTCCCTGCTTTAAATGAAATGGGATCCCTAATTTTATTATAGCTGAAATCGGTTTAGAAGCATGATAGACCAATAAAAATTGATTCTATCTTGTTTTATTCCTTTAACAAAGTATTTCATTTAAGAAAATAATACTGTAATCTAACTTTTTGGCTTCTCAAGGTATGAATTTAGGCCTAATTTTTGCAGTGGCTCTGTGAAGGGAATGATCCAGCAGGCTTATCTTGATGTCATACTGTTGTATTTAAAGCACACTTATTTCTATTTACCACTGATCAGATTGAAGATTGAGCCTGCCTTTCTTAGAAAGGTCTAGAAATCATGATCCAAGTACATAAGCTTATTAACTTCAGTATTACAATTCATTACATCAAGGTCTTAAGATAAATACTGTGAAAACTCTCTAACTGCTGCAAGCCACTTACAGGCTTACTAATGTAGATTACCATCAAGACTTCACCTTGCACTACGCTGTCTGCCTGCGTTCCTGTTGAGTAACGTCCAGTTCATGATTTCTGTCTTAGATACAAAAACCTCTGTGCAGAGTCTGCAGTCGCCTGTGAGATTGTCACTCTAATGCACTGAACTGAGAATACGTTAACTGACAGAGGATGGCATATATGGTCCTTTATTGGCACCAAGCTTGTGGATCTCATACATGAGCTGGAAATGGCCTGTGGACCTGTTCACTTTCAGAGTTATTAGTTCCAAGCTGAATTATTACTGTACCTGGAGCTCCAGGGACAGAAGGGACCCCGTGTGTTACGCACACAGGGGGCAGAAGTGTCCTAAGTGATTTCTGAAACTAAATCAGACCAGAGACAATGGAATAGGTGGAGGAATTCAGACAAATACTGAGGCTGTATTCATTAGTATGGAGAGCAATCTGGGAAAAGCATGAACTCAAATGTGCTTTGAAATAAATGAACGTACTACTTTCGTAGTAGCTAACTACCTAATCAAGAACTTCCTTTATAAGTCTCTACAGAAAGAGGGAAGACACTTTTCAATAATTGGTAAAAAGGTATGACTCACAAACACAAAGTGACCCTGCCTAGTTTAGTGGCAAAAATACTGAAAATTCATTGAGATTTTTTGTCTTTGGTTTCAAAGAGACCACAATTTCAGCCAAAATGGATAATTTATAGTAGAGGCCATCCCAGAAACACTGTTTGAGATCAGTAATGGGGGCTGAAATAACTCAGATGTCAGGGATGAAGTAGCTCAGATGTGAATAGCTGTTTTATGGAGAGGAGTGGTGTGGAACACACCACCACACAGCCCAGCTCAGCCCTGGGAGCAGTGGAGCAAAGCACATCCCCACAGCTCTTCCTAACTGCCCGTGCAAGTCCACACCTTCAGCAGTGGAAGTCATCAAACATCTGTGTTGTTGTCTCTGCTCCTGAGCAACAACCACATTCCTGGGAAGTTCATTTTTTAATTTACAGTAGAGTGCTAGGAGAGGTTAGCTTAAGAAGGAAGACATGGAAAACAGACCCTTGAATATGAAGCTGACAGGTTTTATTTAGAAAGCCAGCATATGCAGTGGCTGCACTTATATCTGCAGTGCTCCTCAGCTTGACAGGCAATCTAGAGTATGGTGTATATTAAAGAGAAGTAGTTTTGGATTTGGAGTTTGGTTCCCTTCATACAATTCCTGTAACACTGAACATTTTTAGACAAGTACTGGTTTTGTTTTTCAATAAAGTCTACAAATACAGTTTCTCTCATGGCTTTTTATTTAACAGCTCACTGAAAAAATTGTACTTAGCATAAGCCTGTCTGCCTAGTTAGGCAAGTTTACTTGCATTTTTTTCTATGCAAGTAAAATACCATCAGAGTTGATCATAAAGCCCTGCCTGAAGAGACTACAGGAATGCATGACAAAGTTTTTTATGGTTTTAATTTAATCTCGAAATAATATCCAGCAAGTAGAATGCTCTACATAGCTACATAAATAATATTCTCATATTCAGAATACCTTTGAATTTCTCAGTGACCTTACGAGGATCAGCTGATGCTGCAAGTTTTCTCAGGCTAATGCCAGTCCTCTGAGATGACAAAGTAAATGGCCTGTTCACAGGAACTACTGTCAAGTTGTGTTATCTCAGTCACAAAGAAATGTATGTGTAAGAAATATATGATTGAAAACCACCTGCTATGAACCTCAGTTCAAGTCCTGACTCAAGGAAATATCCTTAGGAGATCTCTTAAACACAGTGCATGTGTTTACAAGAGGAAGTGGGCTGCAGATCATATGTAAGTTCTTTCCTGAACTAAGATCAAAGAAAATGTATGTAGTACTGATTGTAAATCTTCCTGGAACTTTGAAAAATAGAAAACCTAAAAAAAATAAGCCAAGCATAATTTTTGTAGAGTAGTGGTCCAGAGTCAAGGTGTCTCTAGATTTGTGTAATAAATAATACCAGCTAAGGAGTAAGACCATCAAAGTGGGGAACTGCTTTAACTTGTCTTGAATAGATATTCTGTGAAAGGTATAGATAAAGCACTCTGTTTATAGAATCATTCTCTAAATATAAGAACGGCCAAAAACAGTGCACGTCAAAAAAATTCAGTCATTAAAGAGGTGATTCCCACACAAGTCTTCTTTTGTGTGCAGAAGCGTTACTAAAGACCTCTGTCAGATAATTTCTTAACCTGGTGCATAAATACTCATACAAAATCTGATTGCACACGGAGCACACCAACACTAACGTAGTGCTCTTTCATGATCTCAGAAGCAGGTAACTAGCTACTTCTGCCCTGCTCTGCCTCTGCTACAGGTGGAGGTCACCCATACCCATTCCCTTGCACAGGGAACTGGTGCAGATGCTGGGAAAGAAGTGTGTAGGTCCTGGGAAAGCAGCTGTGGATTCATTTAAATTGATCCCAATGGCTAAACATTATTGTTTTAGAGTTAGTATGAGAAAGTGTTTGTAAAGTAGCAAACAGAGAAGCCTTAAACCAAACTCAGAGATGGCTAGAAATCAAATAGAAATGAATGGAATTTAAAATTTTAATATGTAAGATGCATCAATTTAAGTTTCCTGTTAGCCTCTAATATTTTCTTTCTTTGACTCATACAGACTTATCAATATATCCCATTATTTTTATAGGTCTCTTACAGATCTTCATTATATTAATTCAGTGAGTGTAAGTGTGAAAAGAGCAGAAAATAAGAATATGGCAAAAATGAACTATTATGGTTTCCCCCAAAGTAGGGACTTAATGTATGTAAGTACTCTGACATGGAAATAATCCCAGGTGGTAAAAGCTCTTTAGCCCATGAGATGACAAAAGGAGACCCAAAGTCTGGCGGCTGATTGATTCACCTGATCCTTATCAAGCTACAGATGGGGATGATTTTGCTGTGGCCAATCAGGCCATTTCCTAAGTGATATCAGGGAACCCTCAGGCAATTATTGCCAAGTGAGAGATTTTAAGAATAAGCTTTAGAAAACAAAATACTTAAAATAGTAGCAAGGTGATGATGTTCCTGGCTTTCTAAGCAGTTTTAACTAGTGGATGTAGCTATGAGGCCTGAACTGCTGGAGGAGTTATGGAAACCTGATTGTTTACTGACTGGTAAGTGAAATGAACTTGTGATTTTAATACAAACCTCACAAGCGTGTGTTCAGATAATAAATCCTGCAGCTATTACTACTTATGTTTTGATACTCTTAAGAGAAAGTTCCCCAGAGTTGTTTAGAACTAAGGCTGGAATACAGAAAATAAGGGGCAATGATCACCTTGTCAAGAAAGTTTCCATTTTGGTTTTTCCACTAGGTGCTATTTTTTTTGCAGCTAAATATTACAAAAGGACTGACTTTCTGTGGAGGAGTGTGCTACTGCATGGTCTGAAACATTGTACTGAAATAAGCATCTAGGCATGTGAAGAATTATTCTTCAGCAGGGGAGCAGAATTTCTGGATAACCTTAGAGTAGGAGAAGATTTGTTAGCAGTGCCTTGCCTTTCTACAATGAAAATACCATCTCTGTTTTCTGTGGCCTGACTTATCTCTGTCTGGACTAGCCATGCAGATGTATGGCATCCTGGTGGTTTCGTGACACTGACTGCTGTGCAAACCATGGAGCTGGTTTCCATTGAAGACTGAATACAGCAACCTGGTGAACACAGACACAAATAGAAGTGAGAAGCGTAAAGGGAAATTATAATTTTGGAGTGATTTTTCCCTACAATTTTAAGGTTCTTATAATACTGCATTGGAATACCACTGGCATATAGGAAATATTTTCAATATGTACTCACTTTTCTTTAGTTAAAATGAAATATTTAACCTGACATTTTAATCTGTGTATGTAGACAAAAGGTAGTAAACAGAAGGGGGACAAGGACAGGGAAAGGGGTGAAAAGAGAATCTCTAAGGAAGCTGAGCAGCTTTCCAAAGAGCAAATATTATCATCTACTTTGTGGCTAAACTGATTAGCTCTCTTATAATCACATCTCAGCTGATGAACTTTGTGATCTTCCTCTGTAAGAGCCCTCTATGGCTGTTCTATTTCATTCTTTAAGAAGATTAAATGGGTAATCCTGAAGCTCCATAAAACCACCTGTTGTTTGGGCCCTTGTATAATACGGCTTTTGAGGCAGTACTTGGACAGTACAGGAGTGGGATTGTGAATAGGCTCACTTATTGGTGTACCTGCTGGTTTCCAGTCTTCATGTGCTGCATGGCACAGTGTGCTACATTTCTAGCAGCATAAGCAGCTGACCCTTAGGTAAACTGGGACCAATAAACCTATCCTCTGTCCTGCTTTCCCCTCCCAATGGATAGTTTCTGTCTGCAGGAACACTGCTTTCACTGCTATAATGGCATTTGCAGAGAGACTCTCTTCACCATCTGGCTGTTCCAGTGTTGAAAATGCAGCAGGTGCTGGTTCATCAGGAAAGGTCCCTTGCAGCTTGCCAAGAACAGAAATTCCTATTATAAATAAAAAAAAATTATAATGAAAAAAAAAGGGGGGGGGGGAGGACAGAAAAGATAAATGTATTGAAAGGGAAAGAGAAAGAGGTAAAACAGGAAACCCTGAACTGGATGAAAATCCATCTTTTACCTAATCTGCTGGGACAGGTTTCTGTAAACCACACAGTCTGACCATCCTACTCAAATGTCAGTCACTACAAGTGAAATTCCTCAATTTAAAACTAAAACCTTAATTCCAGAGGAATGTAGAAACACTTCCCCCCCCCCCCCCCCCACCTGTTCAGAGTCCTGCAAGTATGGAACATACTCTGGATTTCCTGCTCTTCTGCTCTGCCAATGTTAAGGCCACAATCCAACAATATGTTAAGCTTGTGCTTAATTCTAAACATCTTAATGATCTGATGGTAGTAGCCAGTAGTGTAGCTGTTTGTCTACTTTGATTTAAAGACTTCCTTAAATGCATTGCTGACTTTGGCCTTCTCTACCACAGGTTAATACATTATGATTAAAAATTAATAAGTTCAGTTGTATCGTCATCCACAAAACTCTCTCCATCAATCCATTAATATAAGGCTGTTCTCGTCAGTATGTTTATTCTTCCCCATCTCCCCCTTAATGAAGCCTGAGTGGGGGATAACTTTCAAGTTATAAATGGTAGAGGTATTTCAGTTAAAGGTCTTATATTAAGAATGTCTTACACTAAATGACTTTTCCTATGAAAATATTGTCCAGACATTGATGCTCTTAAAGTAGTTCTCTGTTGTCTTGCTTGCACATCTGCCTTTCTGTCCTACTCTGAGTCCGAAAGCCTAAGTCAGCGTGCTTCAGTCAGAAGATTTTTCCTTCACTGGGGGAATAAATCCTGGGAGTAATAGTTGCACACTGTTCGTGTCCTCCCTTTGAGCCGTGGTGACAGGTAGAGCTACAGCTATTTGCTGCAGTTTGATTACAAATACAAAATTCTGTGAGCCATGGGTGCCAAGAAAATCATGCATCAGCTTGTCGGTGCTTTTCTGACTGTGGAAGTCTGATTGCCTAGAAAAAAAATAAAACATTTGTAAACATATGGCCATTGTGTTTGATTAATCTGTTCCTTCACATTCCTTGGCAAGGAATGAAGGGGTCACCAGATTTGAGTATAGAGAAATCGCTTCTGGTTGCCCTTCAAATTGATATCTAGTAATCACCATTAATGTTGTGTGCATCTTAATTGAATGTTTTATATTGTAAAATGGATCAGTATGATTAGCACTTCTCATGTTAGAAATGGCTCAGTAGGAAAAGAATTGTCTGAAAAATGTTTTTGACAGGGTATTTTAAGTAGCGGAGTGAGGGACTAAAACAAAAGATTACTGCTGTGAGAATCGATTTGATCAGTGGTGCTAAGGGTAAATGGAAAATCATCCCATTCCTGACACTGAGGTGTGGGTAGGGTTAATAACAGGAGTATTCTTCCACGGTGCTCTTCTGGCTGAGGAAGCTCAGGGTAACCAAATGTAGGAAGGTCCTTTGATTGACAGTTTATTCATCAAGGCATTGATTGTTTCCTGCCATTCGGCTTGAAGATAGGTTGTGAGTAAAGGAGAAGTGTCTAATTAAAATTCCTTTGTGGTGTGATTCCCCTAGAAAGGCATGAAACCAACAGTTGAGATAGCAGGAGAGTTTAAAAATTCTGTTTTCCATAATCTCAAAGTACCTGTTTTGCATGATCAATTTAGAAACTCAGTTCTGGAGTTTTGTTCTTCAATATATTTACCTATGTAGAGAAGCTTCACAGGGCAGCAAGGCAGGCACATACTGCTGCTTTCTTTCTGGCTTTTTGCTGACAGCTTTGTATTTTCTAATGACAACTTGCCAGGGAACACCAGTATTAAATCTAACCTTCTCTTGAGATAAAGAGTAGACAAACCAGGGAATTTAGTCTGATTTCAGCTGAGGAATTGAATTGTAACTGTTAATGGCTCCTTCTCTTTCCCAGAAACTCACCCATATGCTTAGGAGTGGAAGGGAGCTTAGCTGCTGTAGCTGTCCGAGGGGTATAGGCTGTGATAGAGACAGCTATTTCTCTCACAGCAGTTCTGTGAACAGAAGCATTTGTGAAATGTTAATTAACACTGAAAACTCACCCACTCCAACAAGTCAGCGTGCTGTAGTTGTCTGGTGGTGGCTGCTCACCTTGTGTGCTGGACTGCTAGCAATTTTGTGTCCCATAGACAAATATTCTCTACATTGTGGGCGTCTCTTCCTGTGTTATTCAAAAAAGAATTACAGTCACTCTTTTCCAGCATTCCTATCTCCCAAAGTAAGTGTTGTACTAACTAGACTGTCACAAGGGTAGTAAAATCCCAAATGTCTTGTGTGAAGAGGGCTTTTAAAGCATAAATTAATGCTGAGCAACCACAACTTTTTATCCTTTATTAGCTTGTATTGCTCATGTTGTAATCTCCTGTAAGTCAGTAAATAAAACCTCTTCCTAGTAAGAACTCTAAATTCTATCTTGAAGAATTTCACGAGAGTTGAAAGGCGTTATATTTCAAAGTACTGAGATACAGCTACGACAGCCTCACAGGAGAGAGAAAGAGCTGTTGAATATATATAAAGAGCACTAAAGAAAAGTTGACTTTTTTTTCCCCATGAATTACTAGTTTCTATTCTTTAGCTGGCAATGGCCATATTTTTCATTGCAATAAAATACAAGGATACAGACCCATGAGAGCAAAAGTGATTGTAACTATATTTAATACAGGCATTTGCATATTCCAGATGATAAAAGGATCAAATGAGACTTCTTTTGGATCGGTATAAAAGGATTTTTCAATATTGTGGTCATTAATTCTGAGTTTTTACATCAAAAAACTCAGAATTCAAGCAATTCTTCTTCATGTCTAGGTATTTCTAGAAGCTGGCTGCAGCTTCATTGAAGTAGTTTCTTTTTTTTTTTTAAATGATGGGGAAATAAGAGCTGTATGGCATGAGATAGTGAGAAAAGTCTACGTCACCTTTTACAGAAACAAGGCCTGGACTGGTGAAGAAAATAAATTACTGGTTACTTTATTTCTCAGAGCATTGGGATGTGGAGAGTCTGTACTCTTGAGAAGGATCATTTCTGAACTTTTGTTGTAATACTTTCAGGAGGATGAAAGTTGACCACAAACCACAATAATTCTAGTTGTATGGGGGGCTCTGATACAAAGCAGCAGATCCAGCCACCTTCACTGGCAGGCGGTGCTGAACACACACCTGTTAGTAAGTCATTATTTACCTAAAGAAGGTGTAGAAATCCTCCCTGGAAGGTGAGATAGAGCACAAGAAGTCATAGAAAGATCTGGAGTTAGCAAAGTGTCTAGAAGTGTCTAGAAATTCTTTTAATTTACTATTTTCTTAACGGAGGATGGACTTCAGTCACAAATGTGGCAAATTATTTCCCTACATTTGGGAACAATATGAATAACTCTGGTGTGATTTATGTGACATTGAAAGCAATTTTGGTTTAATCAGAAATCATAGTAAATATGTAATTAAAAAGTTCGCAGAATGCACGGGTTAAAAATGTCAAATAGAATTGGTTAGTAACAGCTTCATTTGTCTACTTCTGGACTTGGAGTTTTATGGCAAGGCACAATCACATGTACAGCTCAGTGATTTATAGAACAGTGAGCAGACATTAATGAGGAAAAGCTTTTAAAATAAAGACTTCTATTATATCATTTATGTAGCTATGCATGTAAAGGCTAAAAAAAATATGACTGAACAGATAGTTTTTAGGCCTGAACTTGGAAGTGTCCAAGCTTATACTCTTACAGACAGAAGAATTATAGAAGAGTTGACAATAAATTTGGAGAAACACTATATCTTGCTAAGTGGCACTTCAAAACTAGTATTAATTCTAATGTCAAATTGCCTTTTTCCTCCCTTCCTTAACTAATGAGGAGTTGGGTCTTTAGCTAATATTTGGATTATTTTGTGTTTTAGATGAACTTGCATACACTACAGAAGTCAGGGAGAAGTGTATGTTATTTAATAAAATACAGGCAGCAAGGGTTTTAATCAGTAATTTATGTAAAGTATTTTTGTGGTAGTGAAGGCAATACCCATCTCTGACCAGGACGAATCAGTGCAGCAATATTGGTTTGAAAGATCAGGGTTGACTTACATCTGCTGCAGAAGTAATACAGCCCATCATCTGAGTTGTAGCATCAGCTCTTGCTTCCGTCTAGTAGCTGGGTAGAATAGTGGTGTAGTAACATGGGCATTGGCAAGCTGATACCCAGCTCTGAACACGGGAAACAACTCCGGAGGAATATTGCTGCCTCCTTGTCACAAGTTATGTGGACCTTCTGCCGCGCCTATTTGCTGGTAGTGAGCTGGGTATGAACTACGCTAGTTGTCTGTGCTGCCATCAGCAGCTGTGTCTCTGTCAAAAAGTCCTGAAGCTTTTGATCTGGAAAAGATTTTGCTAATGTCAAAAGGAAAAGCAAGGAAGAGAAATATTGTAAATAATGCTTCTAGAAGACAACTTCCACAGCAAGAACAATCTTACAGGAGTATCAGGTGATCTTTTATCTGGATACTTCCAGGTACAAATTGATACCCAATCCTTTAATTTCAATTTACCAAGGCTATGTATGTGTTTTTACTGACTGACATCTAGTAACTGACTTGATAATACAGTTATGTTATCAGATAAGCGTTCCTAAGAGTATTGCAGGGCACACTGTGCATTTATTGTGGTTTCCATAAGTAATACTGCAAACATTACATTGCTATTCCAACCGCTAGCTTGAAACAGGGCAAACCTGGTATCCCTCTCCATCAGGGACTTCAGTGGTGGGAGGTAAATATATATGTATTACAGAAACTAAATAACCTTCCATACTTTCTTCCAAATTCTTAAAAATAAAAAAATATTGTATTCAAAGGCTGGTTGGCTCTGGAACATGGATTTTAATTGGGAAGGAGTAGGAAAGGCATCTTTGCTTTTTAAATTACTTTTAGCAGCAATATTGGGTAGGAAGTTGTCTGAGAAACTGTGGTAAACCTCTTCCTAAACCAGGAATAGGACAAACTTATAAATCTAGTTCCTATTAGTGGCTTTATGGTAGGAATCAGAGGTATTGCTGGATATTCTATAGGGTGGATGTCTTTCCACTTGGTTTAATGTTTCCTTTCATTAGAAACTCTGTAGTAGGAAGAATACTTTTGGCCTAGTTATATTTCCTGGTGAGTATTGCCTCACCACCTCGGAAAGGCTTTGTCTCCTGGGGTAAAATCTCCTGGGAGATTGTAGCTGAGGAGGGAAACAGCCAAGTCTTGCCCAGGCCAGGAGTCAGAGCCAGGCTGGAAGCTGCTGCTGTCTGCTGTGCAGTGTAGCACGCTGAGCGACTGCCTGGCAGCTGGTGAAACCCTTGTGGTGTTCAGATATCGCAAGATAAAGTAAGCTTTATTTTAGCACTGTATTTTCGAGGTAAGTAGTAGGAAGAATTGGCAGAAACAGCCTTTCAAAGATATTGTATGAGGAGGGGCTATTGTGTTCCCAAGTATAACATCTAAATTTTCTGAACCTCAGGAGCTGCTTCAACCATGGGCACTATTTTATGTGGGATAAACCCAAGTGTGATTCCTTTATATAATGTACAATAGGTGGGCTTTTACAAGGAGTATTTGTAAAAAATTGTGATATTAATATACCTGTTACTTCACATACATGATGAATTGCAAGTTATGCTAATTATAAAGCAATTTATCTTTCTTATTTAGAAGTCCTCATTTCTAAGCTATTGTGAGTCTTAGACCAAGCTACTAGGAGACTTCTTTCTTTTCAGCTAATTAATAAAAACCACAGTATTTCCAGAATGTACGTTCTTTGCTTGGCTTTTGTTAGATTAATAATTTAGGAAATACAGTTGAGTATGTTTAATCCAATTTTCTCCTCTTTCAGTTAAAAATGTTGTTCTGGTATGTAAAAGAAAAATCACTTTTATTCTTGTTGTTTTTGAAATGAATTGCATTTTCCCCCCACTTCAGGATGATCTAATGCTGCAGCAAAGTAAAGTGGGGAGAAGGCTTGAGCAGCCAGGTTATTCAAGCACTGCTGTGCGGTGTAAATGGACAATGGAAATTAATTGATTTTCACAGCTTATATTTTTTGAATGTACTTTGCATATCACCATAAACTTTAACTGATGAAAACTTGGCAACAGTGCTGTGGAAGGTCTGGATGGGCTTGCTCTGGAAGTAATGGTGAGACATGAGGACTGCTGGAGAAGCAGAGCCTGCTCTTGCTTTGCCTGTCCCCAGGCAGGCACAGCACAACTGCTGTATTTTGTGGGCTGGGACCTGCTTGTTCACCACTACATATACAGTGTGGCATCGAGGTGGTTCCAGGTTTGTGGTACTGACAGGTAGAGGCATCTGTGGCTCTTACTGGATTTCCAGGCCTTCTGCCCTTGTCCTCTTCCCAGACAGTGGTCCTTCACTGTATGCAGATTTCATGAGCTGCATAGAAGAGGGAAAGTCTATAGCTGCTCCAGTCACTGCCATGGAGCCTGTGAAGGGTTGATATGTGCCACTGTGGCTGTCAACAGCTGACTTTCCTATACATTCCTGATGGGCTCCATAGCAGATCGTGGCACAAAAAAAGATAAGGGAGGAAGGATGTGGCCATCCACCCACCAGCAGCTGGGCTGAATTAAACATTACATAAGATGAGCCTACTGCTTTCTGCTGGAAATAGAAACAAACAATAAGCAGGAGGATAACATGGTGGCTACTTTTAGCATTAGCAGTGGTTTGTAGTGGAGGACACCTTTTCTTTTTCTCTGGAGACCTTCAAGCACATAATCTTCTGCTATGGGCTGTATGCTCAGCAGCCAAAAATTATCATTTGAGGAACAAGCATTAAGTATTTTGGAAACTAGGCCAGGAATTACACTGCCTGGTATGTGAATTATGTGTTAAGTAGTTCAAACATTTAGCCCCAAAAAATTAAAACCCTCACACTTTCACAAGTGGAATACAGAGCAGAATATTCAGGTAAAAATAATTTATGATAGTAATTATGGTATAAACCAACTTGTCAGCATCTAGTTGTTCAAATTCCTTCTTCCTTACTCCAGGCTTCTGAAACCTGTAGGGAAATCACTGTAAGAAATACCCCTTCTGCCTGCTATATTAATCAGAAATAGGATGCTGTATGTGAACACTTATCTGTGTAATGAAAAAAGGATCTCATTTGCAATGATCGGGAGTTTCAAGAGGTCAACCAGTGTTCTGATAACTAAGCTTAATCTTTACTGGCAACATCTAATATTAATTACTACTGCTCACACCTTTCACCATAAAAATCTGAACATTTATGTACATAATTATGAGTCATCTAATAGCTCAACAGCTTTATTTTTTTTCACTGCGTGCATTTCATTTTGTTTAACTATGAGAGAACTGGACTTCTATTTATTATGGGCAAAGGTGATTCAGAATAAATGCTGCCAGTTTGAGTTACTCCTGAGCTTTTATGTTTAATGGAAACAGAGTGTGAAAGCCCTTTCTGTGCTCTCTGTGTGGGAAGGGGGTATCTGACAGTAGGAGAGATGATATCACCACTAGTGGAAGTGACAGCATGGCAGGGTGGGACAGGCACGTGGTGCTTAGCTCTTTCTGCATCAGGATCCCTTCACCAGCAGGGAAATACCAGTACCCTCACACAGCATGTCCTTATTTTAAGTACAACTCTGGCCTGGCTGCCTTGCCATAGACAAACTAAGAGCAGCTCCAATAGTCAATATTAGCTGTTTCGATAAGTGTGCAAGATTGTTGTAAAGCCAGTATCACTGGCAGCATTTTCTGCAGACAAGATATAGTCAACAGATGATCAGACATCCCTTCCAACCGTCTGTTGATATCTCCAGGCAAGATGAGATCTGTATGGTAGATGTAGATGCTGCATTCAGAAAACAAGCATGGTTTGGTTGATCTCTTCCTCACTGTCACAACAATCTTGCAGAGCAGCACTTGAAGTCTGTTCCTTGCTAGACTTAAGATGAAATGCTCAGTGTGGTGGGACAAGCATGGCTGCCAACTGGGATAGTGGATTTATTGCTGCAAAAACAGTCACCAAGTCATTTAATATAGGCTACTGGATGAACACCAGCTGAGTGGAATGGTGTGAACTTGTTTGGGATTTAAGGGGTGAGAAGTCGGTTTGTAGCCATTGAGAAACAGAACAGAAATGAAATACTGGCCACTGAAGGAGGTTAGTAGAAGACAGTGCAAGGCCCCAGGGGAATACCTTATAGGAGAACAGTTATTGCAGACAGCTCAGAGATGGTAGGGAGATGCTCAGCAGCAGGGAAAGGATGAAAAGAATAGATAAACATTACTTGATAGGATTGTGACTATTAAATTGTAACTGCTTCCATTGCTTGCTTGTTTACCTCCCACACACACACATTTTTTGGGTTTTTTTTTTGACAGTGCAAATAGTACTTGCATACAGGTAGTCCTCTGGAGCTGGAGTGTTATCAGACTGGAAAAATTCTGGACTCCTGAATGCAGAGGTGGCTTTAACCTCAGGTGATAAAGGTTGGTCCCTGCGCCCCTGCAGCACTCACTCTCAGTGCCAAGGGGAAGAGTTCTCTTCATCAGTTCTTGACACTTTTCAGTCTGTAAGATAGTTTTGTAAAACATGGTTGATATCTAAGTTGTATCTAAGCTTTCTGGAGCTCTGGCTCTTGTGCAAGGAGACTGCTTGACAATGGGAGAAATTCTATGTAGTCCTTACCCTGCAATAGTATAAGATGGTCTGATACTTAAAACAGAAGGTTTCTCAGCAAAAGCCTTCTGTGGCTAGTATCCTGTATTTTTTTTTTTTAGTGAGACAAACCAGTTTTCCTGATATGACAGATTCATTGCTTTGCCTTGTGGAAACATACTGCCACTTAGGTTCTTAAAGTGTAAAATTAGTATGAGAGCACACTGCTAAAGCAAAAAAGTCAACAGTGTTATTGCTGTGGTTTGAGAGATGCATTTTTTGGACATAAGTGGTTGCCAGTAAAGGGCAGTAATTTATAAAAACTATGCAGAGAATAATAACATTAAAATATAGACATATTCCTGCTTCTCCTGAATTTTACATATGCACACTGTGAGCCAATGCAGTTGTTAAAAGAGTTGCTAAACCCCAAAAGATGTAGAACAACCCTACATGGTTTGTAAATGACAGCGGGGGGGGGGGGGGGGGGGGGGATAATGAGGAAAACTTATTCCAGTAGCTTGCACTAACAGGGTTCACAGTCTGAAAACAGGGTGCATGGACTTGAATGCAGAGCACTAGTGTCAGTAAAGGCCAGGGACCGCTGTGAGCAGAGGGCTCTGGAGCTGGGAGCTGTATGAGCTGGCAGGTCTTACTGGGGGTGGGGGAACAAGGAGGGGTGGGGGAACAAGGAGGTGGTGACAACCTGACCTTGTTCTGTGCAGACCAGGGGAAACAGGGACACTTCTGCCTTTCATCTGAGGGCAGCATAAGGCAGGGTCATACTGCTTAACACTGTTTCTCCTCTAACTGGTGTATCACAACTCTGTGTAAATCAGAAATGAAAATGTTAGAATTGGTTTCTTTTTAGGCTATACTGACTTCCATTGAATATATCCATAGGTTTCTGACTAGAACCCGAGTGGACATTGATATTATTTTCCTACCATGCCATCAACAATATCTTCCTACGATACCAAACAGTGCCTGTTTTTGCTGGGAAGGGTTCATCATGGTACCTGATTAGATTCATGTTTTTTCCTTAGAGTTCTGCTCTTGGAGTGATTTGAGGTCCCTGAAGGTGAAGGTACAGGAATTACATATAATATTTATAATCATCCATGATCATTCAGAAACAATCTCTGGAAATGAATTTGTTAATTATCTGCCTTCACCATATTCATTTTTGGAACATAATAATTCTGAAATGATTATGTGTCCATCATTCACATTTAAACTCTATGTGTCTGAACTCATTCATTTTAATCGCTTATGTTTGCATGGTCTCTTACTTTGGGTAGGACTTTAAGGTGAAATCTAATCTGCTCTGTTGGGGATATATAGAATCCGAAGATAATGCAGTTAATGGGGTCAACTCTTTTTCACTTTTAAGATTGCATATTTGAAATCTGATCAAGAATTTCAATGATGGCAAACAAAAATTCAATTAGAGCTGTGTGATTCTTTTCTCTAAAATGTCAGTTAACCCTGCACATGGGAAGTGTTCCATATAACCCTATGTAGAAGCTGAGCATTGAGTTCTCTGTGCAGAGAATGGACTAAGAATGAACTGAATTGCAACCTACACAGTTTCAGACAGTTAAAAATGTTTTTTTTTTCAATGCCACAACACTTATGATAAAGACAATTACTTTGCTCTAGTGCCTTAAGAAGTTTCTGTTGCAGATGCATAGTAAGAAAGGACAACTACATGAAATGCTCTAGTTAATCTCCAGGGAAAATGTGGTCTTGTAGCCATACCTACTTGTAAAAGAGGACATGGGTTCTAATCATTAGAGGCCAGGATAAGAGCTCTGTATGCCTATATTCTAACAAGAAAGTTTGTTAGGTATATTTTTGATGCTCTAAAAAGGAGGAATAATGGTGTCAAGCAGTTTGAATCTCAGAGTTGTTTATATATAATTGGATAACATCTGTTAGGCAAAAGACAAGCAGCATATAGCAGCTAAGGATTATTTTGAGTATTACAACTGTGAAGGAAAGCAAAATATTTTGACCTTGAAGATCAAGGCATGTTTTTTGTAGGATTGTGGTAGCAGTTGTAGTTTGTCAACTACCTTAAGTAACTTTTCTATCTCAAATAAACACCTAACTGTAAGCACTTCTTCTGGAGCAGTGAATTTGTTGGAATCGTTCTTCAGCCTGATTTGTTTCATATTCTCTGTCAGCCAGTCATCTCATTATTTACCTTTCCATATTGTTTGGTACACTTTTTTTTTTTTTTTTTGTTTTATTAATCTTTATCAAGTTATCTGATTTCCAGTTGGGGGCCAGAAGAGCTCCTTGGGAGGAATGTGTTTCTCCTGAGACTGAGAACCTCAGAGTGAGACCTTGCCAGCACTCCTTTGCCTGTAGGACTTGGTGAAAGTGGATGTTTCTGTCCTGCTGCAGGTCATCTGCCTGTCTGAATGTTCATCAGGAATGTATGGAGTGATATTAACACATCCTTCTCCTGGAGTAGAAGGGCAAGAAGTGCTTTCTCACCTGCTTTGGGGTTAGGGTCACTATGTGAAGCAGTTGGGGCTGGCAGCACAGTATCATCGGGTCTTGCGCATCTCACCTGGGAAGTACCTTGACCTGGAGGAAGCCCTGACCCTTCTGAGGAGGATCAATTCTCTCCCTTGAACCCAGGGTCTGTCTTTGCACAGCAGTGAGGAGAAGGTCACATCCTCCCTTCTACATGCTCACACTGAAGTTTTCCAGGCAGAACAGTACTTGCACATGCTGTTGACACGACAATAGGCTAGATGATGGCCATCACAAATGACGGAGCTTTTTTTTTTTTTTATTTTGGGGGGTGGGGGTCTCTGTATCAGCCACATAAAAGCATATATGTCTGAGGGAGTGCTTGTGCCTTCACTTTTTTTTGTTCACTGGTTTAACAAAATAACACCACCCCCCCTCCCCCCAAAATTCTGAAAGATATGACTTTTTTCCAGGAATATTGCACTTCAGTTTCTTAAGACACTTCAATTACTTGACTCTGCAGTAAGGCTCTATATGACAAATTGATGACATCATAATAATTTTTCTTGTGTAATGAATGGTGAAGCCATTAACACAGGACTATAAGACTTAACTGCAGACCAAAGAGAATGAACAGCTGGCTTCTCAAATTAAAAAAAAGCTCTTTTCTAAACACATATATCTTCAATAATAACAGGGGAAACACAGAAAATTACTGTCAAAGTAAATTGCATTTTGCATGAATGCCATCTCCTTTCATGTTTGCCCCAGCATGATAATCTTTCTTTATTTGGTGGTGTTGCCCTTTTCTCTTTTAGAGACCTTTAGTGAAGTCTTGTTTTATATTTCATGTATCATTAAAGTGACTTAAATGATCAGGGATGTGGTAGGCCTGATGCTTATTTTTCATTATTAGCATAAATAAAGAGGCATCTATATTTCACACCTGCGGCAATTATAAAAATGTATTTTCTTCCTTTATAAAACAAAATATGCCCTTTAGGTAGTCAACCAGAGATGACAGGCATATCTTTTTGGTTATCTCTATATGTTCTCAATGTTTATTGGCTCTGACTGTAAAGAACCAATGATGTGGTTTTGATGCCACTCAATTCACAGTTTCTGTGTACTTTCTGGGAAGATCTATCTGCATGGTATTCAAAACAGAACTGTGGAAGACAAATACTCCAGAAATGTTTTGTCACAGCACCATACCTGCACTGCTGGGCAGTACAGCCTCAGATACTCTATGTTCTCTGAATAGAGCAGTTTAGTGAGAAATCCTATATTGGTCACTGAAAGTTTAAACTAAAACAAACAGAAAAGAAGGCCCTTCAGCCATTTAAACACCATCTAGAAAAGCACCTCAGTTCAAATTTTAGATCACTTTAAAGATGAAAAGTTTCATATTAATTCAAAAAATGAGCTACATTTTGCAGAGTATTCCTTCCCCCTTTCATTCCGTTTGTAAGTGTAAGTCAGGATTACTTAAAATATATGCATAAGTACATTTAAAAAAATACAATAATTGCAATTAATGTAATCTGAAACTCTGTTTGTCAAAGTACTTTAGTAGTTTATACTCTCTTCTCATGAAGGCTGTCTTATTTATTTTTTCTTACCAAAATATCTGTTTTGAAATTGCATTTTGACACTCATGGTAAGATGGGCTTCAGCACAACAGTGGAATCAGCTGGTTACAACTAAATAATTCCTCTTTAAACTGTAGTGAGCTAGGTTAGATGGTCTTATCTAACAAAACTGAGAGAAGTTTCTTGTCCTTTTCTGTGTTTGGTGGAAGGCAGGAACTACCTAGTGTAATATAAAGAAGGCTATTCTCTAAGATCTTCCTCCTGTTCAATAATTAACTGACTTCAGTGAGTTGTGGTACACTGTACTGCACATGAAGATGATGACTTTCTTTTGGGCTTTTTGTCTCTGGAGATCTCTTGTGATCCCTTTAGACATTAGGGAGTCAAACTCTCAGTCTGCTGAGGCCCATAGGCTCTGATAAGGCTTCTCCATCATGCAGCGTGTCACAGCTCTTCAAACTTGCCAAGGTTTCCATAGTGCTGGCTAACTTGACATATTTGTCTCTCATGACACACCTAGATTGTCGCTACTGTTTGGCAGACTGCTTGCTAGATACTAGCTGAATACCTGTTGATAAAATAAGATAGGATGGTAATTTGGTAATATCCGTCGATTTGTTGTATCAAAGTTTAAGTAATTTGTTAAAAGCTTTTTGATTAATGGTAGTTAACAGCTTGTATGTATGAATATTATAGTGCTGAGTGGCTGAATTCCAGGTGAAATGATTGACTGTGTTCTGGTGGTGCACATATGTTCCTGGGTGCATATAAATTATTGTTAGTCATGCAATTTCAGTAATAGGATTATTTTCAGTGATAAGTCTTCCATTTTAATGTCTTCACTTTTCAGCCTGATTCTAGACATCCAAGATCACAGAATCACAGAATGTTAGGGGTTGAAAGGGACCTTGGAGATCTTAGAGTTCAACCCCCCCCTGCTAGGGCAGGATCATATAAGCTACCCTACAACCTAATCTACCCTACAACCTAATCTACCCTAACACAGGTCACTCAGGAACGCATCCAGGCGAGTTTTGAGAATCTCCAGAGAAGGAGACTCCACAGCCTCTCTGGGCAGCCTGTTCCAGTGCTCTGTGACCCTTACTGTAAAGAAGTTCCTCCTCATGTTAAGGTGGAACCTCTTGTGCTCCAGCTTATATCCATTCCCCCTAGTCCTATCACAAGGCATGAGTGAGAAGAGGCTGTCCCTTTCCTCTTGACACTTAGCCCTCCTATATCTATAAACATTTATCAAATCCCCTCTCAGTCTTCTCTTTTCCAGACTAAAAAGCCCCAAGGTGTCTCAGCCTCTCCTCATAAGGCATGATGGTCCCATCTTGTATGTTATTTTTTATTTACCACCCTTTGTAGTTACTTCTTTGTTCTCTTACATGTAGCTCTTACCTCAGAGACAATGACAATAAGAAGAATGAAAAGAAAATGTATTTTGATGTATTGATGAAAATAGCAGTTTCAACAAAACAGTAACAAAAACCCCTTTACATTTTAAGCCAGTAAAAGGTCTACTTTGACTTTGTTGTGACAAGGCAATTGGGCTTTTAGAATGTTTTCACAATTGCTCAACAGCCACAGAGGTAAAACTATTCAGATGTCTGTCTTCTGTTTGCTTCAACTGGAGATAGAAGTCCAGGCTATATGGTGAAAGAAACTGGTCTCTAAACTGTTCTCAGAATTTGTTCATCAGAATGTAGGCCTCTATATCATTTGACATTCAGTGTAACTTGTGTTCTTTTGTTACAAAAATGTTCCTTGAAATTTTATTTGAAGGCAACAAACATTACTACACAGTTTTAGTATACTAAGTACGTTGTAGCTGCTCTGGCTCTTTTGCTAGCACAAGTAGCCTACCTGTCATCTTGGACACATCCCAAGAGCTCCATGTGAACACTAAGCTAGGCCAGAGCTGAAGAGTTTGACTGAGACTGCTGCATGGCATTAGATATCACCTTGAGCATTTGTTTATTTATTACCGGGAGTTTTGACATTTGGTGTAAAATGGAACAAAATCTGAGGGAAGCAATTTAATGCCAAGCCAGCACATGACAGAGAATCCCCATGTGGCATCAGTTCAGTTTTGGCCCCAACCTCTGACTCAGGCAACAGCTCTTTGGCTGCAGCCCATATATAAAGGCAATGCAACATATTGTCCTGAAAACCAAACCAAATGTGCTAGACTGAGAGTGATTACTGTGGAATGCCCAATTGTCTCAATGATGTAACCAAAAAGGCAGCAACCAGGCATGTCTCCTGCCATTTCCTATGCCCTGAACCTCACCTAAGACTTGCCAAAACCATCTTTAGAGATAAAGATGTCTTCGTGTCTTTTTAGGATTTGGCCTCTGTGCTCATCCTGGAATTTTGTGGGGAGGCTGCCTGTCTCCCACAGCCCAGCCTGGGACCATCCACTTATTCCACACAGGGTTCAGAACAGCTGTCAGATAGTAACTGCTTTCATCTACCAACCCTCTCCCTCTGTTATTTGCACATTACTGTCATTTCTGCCTCTCTTCTCATGTGCAGCATATCAGCTTCTAGATGTTCAGAGCTGTTTCTGCATGCAGATCTGGAGTAGTTTTTGCTATCAGAAATCAATATTTTAAATGATGTTTTCCCCAGAAGATTATTATCATTGTAAAATCAAAATATTTTGCAATTCTTGAAAGCTCAAAGAATATTCTGTGTATGAGCTGACAGGAAACCATAATCAAATTGTCAAGCAATTGCTCCTACTGTGGCAAAGTGAGAATGTTAGATTACATGTGTCAGCATGTGAAGATAAAGACTGCATAGTGAACAGCATGCTGAAGGCTTGATAGGAGATGGGAAAGTTTAACGCTGTACACTGTAACCTACTGTAGACAGTTCTGCTACCTCAGCAGTCCTCAGTTTGCATTAAAAACGTCTATGATCAATATAATGCCTCAGTTTTGTCATTTGGAAAAGACATTTAAAATTTTCTACCAACTTTATTTGGTCAATTAAACTGATGACTAATTGCTGTTCCAAAGGGTTAAGTAATAGAAGATGCTGAATACTGATATACGTACACTAGTTGTTTACTGACTCTTAATGTTATTATCACTGCTCTAATCTCTTCAAATAGGCACAAAAATGCATGCTGCTGTGATTATTTGAGTAAGAAAAATGGCTCATTTATTCAACATATGCATTGGCTGCTGGTCTAGGTTTTTAGATGTTTAAAGATTTATGGACAAATTATTTTTCTGCAGTTTTCCTGTCCTTTTACCTATTCTTCTGTAAACTCTTCAATCTTCCTGCTCTGCACAGAGGATGTTCACTGAAAATGTCTCGCCAAAGTGTTTGATTCTGAGCTCGAGGGCTGTAACCTGAAACCTGCTGAGAACTTGAACTCTCATTAAATTCAGTCAGAATTAATGACTTATCACCTTGCAAGATCGGGCTTGTGGGGCATGTTGTCATGCAGCCCAATCATTCCTGTAGCTCCTTCTCTTATGAAGGTAGGATCAGACACGGGATTTGCAGGAGTGAAATTTGAAAGCTTTTTAACTCCGATAACCAGATTGTCATTCGAGTTGGTTATTTTAAGTGCCTGTTCTGTGCTGCAGTTAATGTCAGTTAAATAAATTCAATCATTTTAGAAAAGTATGATATTTAGCCACTTAACTAGTAGAGCCTTCAACCCTGAAAGAGTTTGCTATTCCCTAACAAATTTTAAAAGAGGAAAAAAAAGGCGATATGAGAGATGAGAGGAGGGAAATAAATAGTATCCGATCAGAATTAGGTCACCAATGGTACCTTAGACTGGTACTGTACACTGATAAGGTAACTAAGGGAATGAGGTATATTCCATCTTTTTGGTTAGCAGGAAAATATTCAGAAGGGTATTCTTTAAAAGTGTATAGCCGGGAAATACAATGGAGTATCACAAATACGTGAGGAGTGAAAGCATCATGCATGTTTAATGTCAAGGGTGGGTGTAGGGGGGAAGAGAGAAACTGTGAATGTTTAGACTGATTTAGAAGAAGGTTTCTCATCTACCTGAAGTAAGGGCCTGGAGCATTCTTCCAGCAAGACTGGTAAGTGCGTAATTGAGCCATGTGGCTGCAGGTGAAAGCAGAGAGGTGCTGAATATGGAGACATGGTCTTTCCTCTGACTTCCAGTAGAAAGGACAGAGCAGCCAGGCTTGGCTGTGCCTCTGCTTTCTTGTTAGAGGGTGCAGCAGGTGGACTGGCACCTTCGTACCAAAAAGAAAGGTGGGTTTACTTTTGAACTGGAAATTGGTCAGCTAGTGTGACAATTTACGTAATGTGCATCCAGGACTATACTGGGTGTCCAATGAGTCACTTCCAATTCTTTAATCTTACATACTTTATCCTAAAGAACACATTTTTTTATTCTGAACTACTGTATGTCTAGTGAGTGTGTTTAGTCACAGTTTGAAGGACAAAGTTTGTGCTTCTGTAACCAGTAGAGCTCCTCTCCTGTGTTAGAGTGTGTTATTCAGAGAAGGTGTGCTGTGGAGAAGTTGGGTCTAGGCTTGTATGTTTACTTAGTACCTATGAGGTGAGCTGTCTAGTTCTCTAGAATTTACTTCCTTTGCTGCTTATGGGGGGGTCACGTGCATTTATAGCTCAGTCCTACTCCCATTAAAGCAGTGGGAAGACTACAGATTGTATGGCAGTAATTTCTTGATTTGGTGAAAATAATCTTTTTCAGGGTCTTGAAGATTTATCAAATGCTACAGACTGAGATCCGGAGGAAGCGAAAGACTGAAGCTGTGACTGTCCAAGACCTGAGTGCTGTGCTTGGGGGGGAGGAAAAAAAATTCCCTTCCACTCTAAGCTACTAGTTCTTGTAGCTGAGCACTTCAGTGTCTCCTCTCTCCTTGATCCCTCTCTATGAACTCTCCATGAAAACACTCTTTTCCTACAGTCAACAGCAAAGTATATCTCCTCAATGTAAGTGATTTGAGAATGTTGATGAAAAAGGTGTGATTTCAACATGTAGAAAAAATGATCATATATGCAGTGTTCTAGAAGAAGAATCAAGTTTTAAAAACAAAATGAAAGTTAAGAAAATCTTGTGGGCTGAAAGCTGGCTGTTCATTCAAGTCCAGTACACACTACTGCTAGTGGTCTGAAACCTTTGTTTACTAGCAATCTGCAGGTCTCTTCATTAGTAAATTAGTGTTCGTTGTCAATCACTGTCTCATCCCAAAGGCTTATCACTTCTATTCCACTAAGCAAATCATTCCTTCAGTGAAAATTTGTTGATCATCTTAGTTGACAACTTTTTGATAACTTTCGTCACCTGTGCCTAAGCAACAAATCTCCCCTCGCTACTTTGTGCTGCCCCAACAGGAGCTGCAAATGAATAGGAATTAAGTAATAATTACTGTTGCTTTAACTCTTTGGTTGAAACTGCTTACTTGTGGTTTATTTTTGCACAGCTCTCCAAAGTGCTTAGCCAAAAAGGCATTTAAAACATTTGTTATATTGCTGGGAAGGATAGCCTGCCAAGGGCTATTATGATGATAAAATAAATGACAGTGCCTGTACTTTGCCAGCGGAATATTGGACCATAACCTTTTCTTTCAGCAGTTTCCACAGTCACTATCTGAATGGAAGTTGGGGATAATGTGGGGGTGAAATGCCTTGGATTTAGCATTCTCCCTTGACTGTCTTTCCTCCTTCCTTAGAGGAAGCACCTGAAGCACTCATCTTTCTGAAATGGGCCTTATATACAGGATCCTCCTTCATCTTCCTGCCTCCTTCAATTTCTTTGGTAATGAGCAGAATTTTAGCATTAGACGAATGCCTTTGTAGTATCATTCAAGGAAGATTCTTTGTTGTCATACATCTTAATAATTTATCATGCTCTTGATAAGAATTCTAAAAGATCAGTAGATAAGAGTAAGCAGTCTAAGGGAGACAGCCCTTTGATGCTGACGTTGTTAATTTTTCAGTGACTGAATTGGTCTTCTGTCATTACAATTTAAGACTCTTAATTGCAAGATTGTTATTTTGGGCAAGTTACTACTGCCAAATATTTTACAAAATGACTGTGTGTTAATTAAGCAGTTTGAAACAGAAACTACACCTTTCCTTGCTAACACAGAGAGGAGGAAAAACCTGTATTGTGGAGACCTTAAAACATTTATACGTAAGTTGAAGACTGAGTTGCAATTTCTTTTCTAAAATTAGAGTGGGTTGGGTTTGATTTTTTTGGTTTTTTTTGGAATATGACCAAGCCATTAGATATGGGCAGAGTAGTTCAGATAAAAATAGAATTAAACTCAACCTATAGTTAATATTAAAAAATATGGAAGGCTTGAGAAACTGATAATTTTGTTCATCTTGGTATCTCCTGGCTTTAGTAGGAACTAGAAAACATGGAAATGTGTCATAAATAAGATAATTCTGGAGAGGAAAATGATTTGGTGATCTAAGCTTAGGCATTTGTGAGTCTAAGACATTATATTTTGGGGAGGTCTTGTGTGCTTTTAGTCCTATTTTTTGCTTTTGCTTGGGTAGCTTGGACATTTAGGGGTGTGTGTGTTTGGGTTTTGTGGGGTTTGGTTTGGTCCTGTCCCTCTGTATCTCTTCCCTGCACAATTCCCCCCAAGAGTGTTTGCAAAGAGCTTTCTGCATGCCATGTGCTTTTCTCAGGGTCTTGTCTGCTGTAGTGTTTGTAAACAGCTATGGTAGGGAGCTGTATGGAAGAACAGCATCCCAGCATTAGCTCCTGAAGAAAGAAATGCCTGCAGTTCCTTTTGAACTCGTCTGCCTTTGGGAATGGTGCTGTTTGCCCTTTGTCAGTGGTAAAAAGAAGTTGGTCTTTCTTAATTCCCTCTGGTATCTTTCTTACCAGCAATGACAGCAGAATTGAGTGAACTGTGAAAGTGGAGAGCACAAAATCTGTGACTTACACTATTTGTGCTCAAGTGCAGTGAGAACAGCAGAAATGGCTGCTGGATGTTCATTGTTGTCTAATTCTACTGTATTGGCATACTCTTCTTAGTTACTAAAAACTTTTTGCTACTGGATAAAAATCCATTTGGGAGAGAGCAGACAATTGTACCTAGGGAGGTAAAACTACAGTATTAGGGAATATTTCAGGAAATTTTAGGAAATGAAACCAAAATACCTAAGATCAATACTTTGAGAAGTTCAACTGTTTTGCAGCATAATGGAAGGGAGCTAGTGCAAAAGAGGATTGATTTATTTATTCCACTGGAGAAAACTAGAGGTTAGGTTTTGGTCTAAGATGCAGGGATGGAAGCCAGGAAATGAATGGTGGTGTTTTGCCAAAACTGGGTCTGTCACCTGGTATGCAACTGCCAATGACACCTGCAAAGTGGAGGTATTTTCTTTATTGTCATGTGCAGTCATGGGTTCCAGGTCAAAACCAGCACACCCAAACCAGAAAACATCAGTTATTTATATAGAGAATCTTAATCATATTCCTTATGGTTATACATATGCATTGTTATTCAATTATATGCTTGGTCAAAATAGCCTCACTTGTTACGTAAATTATAAAGCATGCTCTATTTTCTTAACTATTTATTCCCTTGCTCTTTTGAGGAGGTGGTATAATTGGGGTCACTGGTCCATGAGTTGGTGGTCATGATCTCCCCCAAGTTTCACTTAGATTTAGCAGTCTTCAACAGTTCTTAATGGCTAGTTGGTTGGTCAACTCATTATTCTTTTTACAGCTTTTGTTCTAGAAAGAAATATGCTATTGTTAATGATGAGATCCTGTTTATAATTAAAACAAAAGTACATTGTTTAGTGTGTTGCTATGTAATTGCAAAAGCCAAATCAGGCTTTTTCTATGCTCACTTTAACTTGAAATTTATCAATAACCATATCTTCCTATATATATAATATATAACCATATCTTCCAAACTTCTAATCTTTTCTGGGCATAGATATCAGTGTTATGGAAGTATAACTAACAAACCTTATGACTGTGGTGACTTGAGTTCTGCTTGTGGAGTTATGTTTTCTCTAAAACAATATATGTTCAAGTATTTTGCTTATTATTTCTCTGTACTGGCTCTGCTTCTACCTGGAAGTAGATATCTAGGTACAGCCAGGTGGATCAATTTTTACTAGCTCGCCCTACTCAGACCACCTTACTTCCCAAAGTCAGGAGAAGCCTGGCCCATAAATGTACTTCTCTGGGTCTTTGTAATCCAAGTTCCCATTCCAAGACCCTTGATTGCCTGCTAATGTTTCTGGTATGAGGACAGCAGTAATGATAGCCATTACAGAAGAAATGGAACCCAGCACAATTAAGAAAAAAGCTAATTAAAAATGAAGGGGAAGAGGAGCCTGGAAGATGTAATGGTCTTTGAAAAGATTTTGGTCCCAGAACAAAAGGTATCTTCCGAAAGGTTTTCTTAAAAGCATTGTTGACATAAGTTCCTTCTGTTCTATAGAGATCTTTCTGGTTTGAGTATCTGTTGCAAAACTGCTGGTCACTGTGTAATTGTTGCCATCTTATCTTGTCCATCTGGATGTTTTCTCTTCTTCAAACGGGTGGTATTTTGTTATTGTTTGTTTGGTTTTTTTTTTGGGGGGGGTGTGTTTCTGGTTGTTGTTGTTTCAGTAACATAGCTATCCTATGAGTCTCCTTTGTTTCATTCTCTAGAACTCTTCCCCAGTGCCAAACCAGGGTTGAAGCTATCCATTATGAACTAAACACAACGTAGCTTCATAAACAGCATTATTGAAGAGGCACTTTGTGTGATTTCAAGTATCCACTTTACTAAGATGTGGCTATTCTCAAGAGTAATAAGGGCTGCATTTGATTCTCGGCAAACGATTCAAGGGCCAAGGTACAGACTCAGTTGTGCTAGGATAAATGTAGAGGAGCATCACAGAACTCAGTTCTTGTTATGGTTTTGTATGGGGGAACTGAGATGAAAATGTTTTTCTCTGTATCAGAAATAGGGCTCTCCCAGGTCCAATACATAGATTATATTTGTTAAGCACTCATTTCTTCTATCAGTAGTAAGGTATTAAAAAAAAAAAAAAATAGGATTTAGTGAATTTTTTTTTTTAGGTACTCACATTTTTTTTGTCAATTCCCAGTTGTTTCTTCTTTTTCCTATAACACTACTACTTGCAGCTTCCTATTTTAGGGGGAGAGAGAGGGCAGGGAGGAGGAAAGCTGAAAAAGGAGCAAAATCTTCTAGCATTTTTATAGTAACAGTTATGGTAATTTTAGAAAATTGTCATCACAGTCAGTGTGTTAAGGTAATTTGAAAACATTACAACAAGATGGAAAATAAAAAAAGAAGGTCTTTTATGCTGATCATAGTTGATATACCAGTAGTGGAATCCTGAGTTTTCATTACTGTTAGTGTAACAGGCTTGTCATTACACCCACCTCACTACGTCACAAGTAAAACATGACAAGTCTTGAAAGAAGATTGAGAAACTTAAAACAGGGGATATAGCCCAGTGTAACTTCTGGTTTTGGGATACTCCTGACTGAGCCCCCACTGCCGAGACCAAAGCCTGACCTGACTTGGGCTGCACAGCAATGCACTATGTTACTTTATTGAAGAAGACCAAAGGCAGAGATTAAGGGTATTTGGTCAAAAATTATGCAAGAGTCTGTTCCAGGGTTCTAAGTGTGCTTTTTGTTCTCTGGGAGCCTGGGATATGTTCTGATGCTGCTGAGGCATGTTTCTGGCATGCACCCTGGGTGAGACAGTGTCTCCTACCATTTTGTGTCCTGCTTCTCCTGCCTTCCCAGGGCCTGGCCCTCCTCTCTATCCTGTCTCACTGTGGGAAGGGGAATGTGGTTCCCTTCAGCTGAAGAGAAGAAAAAACTAACTTTTTAATCTTCAGTGATGTAGTGACTTCAATGGGTGTAGCAGGTATAGGAGAAGGGCTAGAGCTGGCTGGAGAGGAGAGGTTACCGTGGGATTGCCCTGCAATGCCGAGGTGGCAAATGGGGCTGTGCCTTCAGCCAGGAGCTTTGCTGAGGAAGAGTGAGACTCCTGCATCATCCCAGCCTAGGAAGCAAGGAGACCTCATTACCATAGTTGCTGAACCACAAAGACTGGTGAGTTCAAATGTTCTTTCAGCCCAGCTGACTTCCCTTAAAAGTGGTTTGTAGATCCTCCTCAGCCTGGACTTAATTTTTCAGAAGAGTATGATGAGGGTGACTGTGTGGCAGGGAGAGCAGAAAGGGGCCATTGGCCAAGAAATCCAGGTAAGGGCTTTGAGGATGCCCTCAGGAAGTAAGCTGTTCCTGAGCCACATCTTCCTCTGAACTTCTCCTCCCCAGTGAACACCTGCCTCTGGGTTGATACCAGTGTGTCCATGCCTGTAGGATTTAATCTAGTCCACAGACTCAAGCTCCCAACTCGTGGTTCTCTGTTGAAGGATGAAACGCTTGGCTTTGACCATTCTGTTTAGCAGGTTGAATGCAGAAGCCCTTGAAGGAGGCTGATGCTTGGGGCATAGTCCACTTATGAGCGAGCAGATGTGTAAGCTGGGAGTGTGCATGTTCAGAAGAGCCTTTTCACATCTACACAGGGAGCAGTGAGAAAGGAGAAATGGGAGCAGCCTGTTGAAAAGTTAAAGCTTAAAGCATCCTTAAGAGGAGAGTGGGAGTGAATACTGTTTAATCATGGGGTTTTACCACTCAGGAGAGATGAGTGGAGGAGTAAGGAAAGTACATCATGATATACCCTGTAATGTGGCAGAGAAATGTAATTTTTTTTTTTTTAACTACAACATTTCTGAGGAGCACCACTTACTGACTCGCACTATTGTGGCCAGGTACTGTACAAACACAGCAAATCCCCTGTAAACTCCTTGGAGCGGGGGCTGTCTTTGTAAGCTGGGGTGTACATACCCCTTCTTTTGTGCTCTGACAAGCTGGCTTTCCTGAAAGTCAGTGTTTCCATAAAGATCAGAAACAGGTGCCTGTTTCAAATGTTTTGCATTTATTATGTTTATTTATTATTTATGCATGTATTATCTGGCTTGCCCTGTCTTCTCTGAATGTGTGCAGCGCGTGTGTGCCCAGGGGGCTCGGCTTCGTTTCTCACAGTGGGCTTATCTGAGGTTCCTGTGGATTTACAGCAAATAACTGAGCAAAGCATTCTCTGAGAATTTTACGCTGTGTCTACACCATACAGAATAACACAATGTACAATTCCCTGTGCTGTTTGAAGTGTAGAGAGCCATCCACACTGGTCAGGGCATCCTCATGTAGAAATGGTTCTTCATGTATCAAAAGCAACGTGTTCCCCTTAGTACTGTGCAGCTGGTAGCTTCCAGTTTTGCTACTGGTGTAATTGTTCCCTGCTGCGTGGTGTTGATTTGCCCTATGGGGCTTCTATGAGTGAATTCTGTGAGGGATTTTGTGAAGACCCAACAAAGGTGTTTGGGTTGGCCTGCGTGGTGCTTATAAATTTAGAGAACAGATCACCCATACTGCATTAGTGCTTATAGTACATGCTTCCTAGTGGAATTTCATAACTGTTAACTACTTCATTCACAGACCATTTGCTATATATGACGACTTCAGTGGATACCATTTCACAGCACCTATTATGAAGTGATGTGACAAAATACAAGTTCTTGAAAGATCCTTAAATTTAGCATCTGGAAATATCTACTTTTAAGATGCTCATTGTTTTATTGGCTAATCAGGTTTTTCACTGTATTCCAGTATATCTTTTTTTTTTTTTTTTTTTAAAAAATATATTTTTTTTTTTTTTAATATATTATTTTTTTTACTATCTGGAAATGTTTGAGTGTGTATGCTCTTAACGCTGAAGGATAAAAGTGTGTCAGTTATTACCTTGAAATACAGATATACCAATATCTTTCAATATCTCTTTTTGGCTTTGAAATCTTTCAGGGAATATGTACAGAGCACAAAGTAAGTGTTACATAGAGTGTGGGAGAAAGAAAAGACTGTAGAATTTTCCTTAGCATCAGTACAGATGTCTGCACTTGCTCCTCAGGATATAGTAAATGGGTCGACACGGTCATTTTCAAGCCAAGGTCAGTGCAGTAGAGGTGCCAAAGGTCTGGTTATGCTGTGAGTCAAGTGGAAGCCATGCATTCATGCTACCTGAGACCACATCTATCTTAGCTCAGACCTGATGATGCAGTGGCTTCAGCCCTGCCTCTTGCCTCGTTTTTAGAGCACAGGTAGAGTAAGTTTATCAGAAGAGTGTGCAAAATAGTTGTATAGGGTCACTGTTCTGTGACGCGCATCTGAGGTGACCTGGAAGGCAGAAGAAAATGCTCTGTGTCAGTTGGGATGCTCAGCTGAAATAATGTTGCTTTGGTTCCCTTTTCCATGCTTCAACAATGGTGAAATTCTGATCAAAATGTACCTTCCTGATTCCATTTAACCCATTAAGGTCCTTTACATACTGACAGCCTTAACTTTCACAAGGAACAATCTGTCTCTTGGTGACCAACCAGTGACTGTGTCACTCTGTGCATTAGGTGCCTGCGCCTTTGTCCTGCTGCCCATACACTGCTGCAGCCTGCCTTGTTTCTGCAGGTCTGCAGCCTCTCCCTCAGCTGCTGCAGCAATGTTTGCCCCTTGTTCGCATGCTGCTTTTCTCCTGGCTGTGCATCTGCAAGCCCCATACTGAGGGCTGACAGATCTTATGGGAAGTAATCACTACCAGCAAGAGACCTGACTCTCACGGCCCACCCTCCTTTTTCCTGACAATTGGCTGTAGCTCTTGGTTTAGTGGGGTACCCAGTGGTAGACAGGTGTCAAGATTACAAACTAGCTGGTGTGCAGCACCTGCCTCTGATTCACATGTGCCACAGACAATGCAAGCAGCATCATAAGCAGGAGCAACCTGTTGGGAGTTTGATCAGGTCCTGATGGAACAAGATAGTTGCTGTGGGAGAAGTGCTGGGGATAGGCAAGCTGCTGCACTGCCGAGGATGCCCAGGGTAGGATGCTCCCCCAGATGTCCACTGGGAAGAGATTCAATTTTCTTTTTCTCTTTGTTCTTTTGTTGTACTTTTTTTTCACCAAGTAACTTTTACCATTAGAGCCAGTGTATGCCGTTAGCTATGAACTCTGCTAATAAATCTTTGTGTGTGAGCCTGTGTCAACATCCTTTGTGCTGCAATTAGCATGTTAGGACCTAATATCAGTTGGAGTCTTTGGCTGTGGTAGTAATGCGGTAATACAGTATCACAGAGCTCATTTGTAAGGGCTGTCAGGTGTTACTGTATTGCAACATAACCTCTTCTGGAAGGATGGGAGACCTGAGAATTTTACAAATAAACTGAATAGGAAAAAATACAACTTGTCTTCATTTATAGTTAGAATGCTTGGCCAGTGCACACTTCAGATAGAGCAGTAAGCTTTCAGCTTCTATGTAACTATGCACAGCAGGTCACCCGGTTGGTCTGTCTGGATTTAGATGAGAAAGGAGATTGTTGTCAGTAATCCAAAGATTGCTCTATGGACCAGATTTTTTAAAAGAAAAGTCACCATCTACAATGTGAGCCAGACTTCCTTCAAAAGCTCATCCCCATTTTAGGCACCAAAATAAAGTGACCACATTCAGCTAAAGAGCTCAGTGGGGGGGGGGGTATGTGTGTGCGCATGCAGAGTCCTGATCTCTGTGGCACTGCTGGGGCAACGGTGGGGGAGCTGCTTCTGTGGATCTAGCAATCATGAAAGTGTCTAAATATGACCTTGGCATATTGAAAATCTGTTCATAACTGAGGGTGCTGAGCCCTTGAAAATAACCTCCTGGGCTCTTATGAAAGCCTGGTCCTGCATCTGTTCAATCTGGAAGTGCTGGAAACGACCTCTTGCTATGCAGATTTGTATTCCTTGTTGAATTCACTTAGAATTGGTTATTGCATTTTGTACTTCTTCTGTGTTTGTTGTTACAAGCATAAATACATTTGAGGGAGTAAAAAAATATTTTTAGCCTGTTAACACACTATTATAAGTATCTTTGGTGTATTTTGCATCATCTCTGTTTTATTTGAAGTGCATATCTCTTTCATAACAAATAATAGTTCAGTTGATTAAATGCTGAGAGAAACTGCTCCCTGACAGGAGGGCAGTTTTACCAAGACAATGGCTGTTCTACATTTTTCACTTCTAACTTCAGAGAAGTAAGTTTAAGAAATAATTGGAGGTAGATTTCATCTGAGAGCATTTTTACATGCATACACACACCACACCCCCCAAGTCCATGGATTTACCTCCTGGTGATGCTGATAAAAGAGCTCTGCCCTAAACTCCCTTTCAGCTTCAACAGATACAGGCGGTTGCTACAGGACCCAAGGGTTCTCTGGCAGACTGTGGTCTGAATTTACTTTGTAATATTTAACTTAGTTTGTTACTCCCTTTGCAACTATACAAAAATCCAGAGATGTTACGAGGAGTTCCTAAGAACACAAGCCTGTGCTGGGAATAATGCAGGCAAACTAGTAACTTAGCTGATGTCATGCGCAGAAGTTGGTACAATTGAGAGCGAGGATGAGCCTTGCAATCAATTATTTCTTCAATGTTTTCCAGAATGAAAGCCCACTTACGCAGATAGTGGGTTTGTGCCGTGAATACAGACAGAAAACCACTCAGTGATCCTCTGGCTGAAAGACTTCAACTCGTATATGGAGCTGTGGTTATTATTAATGATACACTTTACCCATTGTTATAAATAATTTGTGGTTTTGCTAAAATGGTTCTTTGACTCATTTTACACCATAACACACTTCAGATACATACTTTCAAGACTTCAGCTATCATCTTTAAAAACTTTTAATTTTGTTCCATAGA
Source organism: Todiramphus chloris collaris (assembly GCA_025345505.1). Lineage (NCBI taxonomy): Eukaryota > Metazoa > Chordata > Aves > Coraciiformes > Alcedinidae > Todiramphus > Todiramphus chloris. The sequence goes on from JANVCC010000034.1 coordinate 11,489,381, forward strand.
TTTTTATGATTATGGTGGTAAACAAATTAGATGTAAACTGACACACACAGCTTATATGATGTGCGTTTCTTTTCAGTTTCTATTGCACTGTTGAATGATTTGACTGAATATAGTCAATACAGTAATCAAGTAGGAACTTTCTGCTACGTTATTTCCAATCTGCAGTAAGATAGACACTGGGAGTCAGATTTTATTCTGGCACAACTTTGACCTCGCTGGATTTATCCTAATGGAGACTATCATCCTCTCTATGCAGAATTACATTAAAATGATCAAGATTTTTAGCTGTTGTTATTCATTAACCTAAGGGAATATCCTACACTTGTCCCATGGTGAACTTTTTAATACCTGTAGAAACAGAAAGAGTATTGAGGGCACGACATCTGTCTGATAAATAATTACTTGTTCCTGTTGATGCTTGATGTTCAAAAATTACGTCACCCAGCTTGATCAGTGATAACCTGCCATCCATTAAATCTGAAAGCTTTTTCTTTGAGACCCTTTTCACTCATAACCTGTCTCTGTATAATAGGCACTTCTGTACGTCCCATGGATAGCCTATGTAGTCTGAAAGTTATGTTTAATCTTTCCTGCTTTGTAAATTGGTTTTGTTGTAGAGAATAAAAATAACATTGTCCCTGTTTTTGTAGTTCCTTGTTGACAAGGGAAGAGTGTCAGTGGAGTAAGTGTACAGTGCCATCTCTCTTTAAATAAGAATGTGCAGTAAAAGGTGGGTGACTTAGTTACTTAGTGGCATACTGAGTCCTACCTAGCACCCAAAGAGAGCTTTTTCTCTCAGAATCTCCATCCCTTTCCAAACATTGGTCAGGGTCATTAACTGTTTCACATACAGGAGTATGAGACAAAAGTTAGTTATGACTTTCTAAGAGAGTTACTTCTGATGCTTGGATACTTCAGTTTTGCTGTGATTGAAAAACTCTTCCAGGAAATCTCAGTAAGTTTTATGCTTTTACATGCATCTTCTGCATATCTAGGTTTTGGACTAGTTTAAGTAGATTGTTATTGGAAAGCTTTTGGATAGTTTTTGTTGGTTTGGGGTGTTTTTTTAGTCTGTTACTGTCTAGTACTTGCAAAAATCCCATTCTTGTGGTTTTCATAGAAAAAGAATAAGGAAAGACTTCATCTTAGTTTTCAGGCAGAAAACAAAAAGAAGAAAAAATAAAAATAAGTTTTATTTGCTGTTTCACAAAGATAAGTGATTCACATCATATTGTGGGTTTAATGTTGACATAAGCCAGGGGCACTTGTAGAAGGCAGTGAAACTCCTGGAGTGCAGTGTGAATTTGGGCTTTTACTGATCTAGCACAGAATAAGTAGTAAGTCCATGTAGTGTCATTTCAAAAAGAGAAAACAAGAAGTGAAGGAAAGTAAAATACCAATCAAAACATAACAGTATTTTGGACAGGTGAGAAACAAACCCATGATTTAATTCATAATCAGCCTTGGAAATTAAAGGATTTGACCCTGAGGGCCAGCCTTACTTGTTACGGTGTTCAATTTCAGATGTGAAATACAATACAAGTTTTCTCTGACGCTGCCTCTACATATGATTTTTGACATCTGTCTTCAAAATGTTACTGTAATGCATTATTAGTCTTTGTGCAGTAATTCTGGGTGTCTTTTCAAAGGATACCACTCTGAAAACCCCTTCCCTGCTGCCCCCCCGCCCCTCCTCTTGCATTCCCTAGCATACAGATCTCTTTTATTTTCTAAGTGGTTAGCTGGAAATACATCTGCTATGACTTGGAGCATGCTTTGTTTAACTTACAGCATTATTACTATATTATTTTAGTTGGTTAAAAATAAAATAGCCGTTGCTGTTACTACATACAAATCTTTCAACAAATTAAGTTTCAATTTAAAAGCTTCAGATAATACTGATAACTGCTTGAGGCAAGTGTACCCTGATTTGCTTTCACTGTTGGCCAAAAAAAGGAGATGGTGGTATGGAAATGCTATCTGCAGTTATTTCACTCCTGGGGAGAACGGTTAAGGAATGAGTAGTTTTATGAACACCTGCAGCAGCTCTTGATGTTTCTTATATACTTCAAGTCAGCAGCCACACAAAGTCCTTTTATGTAGGAGACATGTCATCCAGTGAACTGGATAAGAACTATAGATATTCTCCAATAATGATAGTGTATCTCCACAAGTGACTTACTGTGCAACATATATTGTTTACAGGTATGAATCTACATGTGTGGTTCTGTGCAGCATGCTAATGAGTATTGAGTGGCTTGTGAAATGGTCTTTCTCAAACTGGTTCCTCAAGTGATCCAGCATCATGAAGGCTCTTGAACTTTTATATTTCATTTAGGGACTTCCACACTGGAGACACATGACTACATGGATCTAACAACTCATCTGTAGAAAATGTTTATAAATGTATATTCACTATTTCCCTATAGTTATTGCAGGAACCTGGGCTGACTAGTTCAGCTGTAATCTGTTAAGTATATAAAGCTTTTTTTTTTTTTTTAAATAGTCAAGATGTAAGTTTTAGAAGCTTGATAGAACCACTTGAAAATAGGCAAAATAGATCCTATGGGTGTATTCATAGTGTTAAACGGCATTTAACAAGTCATCATCTGTTAAAATCATAGGCTGCTGTCTGGAAAAAGAGCAGCAATGGTGTAATGGAAAACAAAATAAATCAAATGCGCGCAAACTGAATCTTAGCTATGAATCTGGCCTTGGGCATTCTGGCACCAGTTTTCACCCTTGGAGAGCAGCTGCATTGCAGAGGAGCTGCTCTCTGATGGGAGGGTGGCTTTACAAGCCTGTTCAAGGCTCTGCTGCAGCACTCTGCCAAATGAGTTTCTTCTGCCCAGGGACAGGTGCTGAATCACGTCTCTCTTGGTCAAAGAGGAGCCATCTGCTTCTGTACCATCACTATCCTTTCCTGGTGGAGATGTTGGCCTCTGTGATGGAGAGGCTGCAGGATAATTGTGATTCTGGACCTAAGAAGAGGGATCGATGACTAGGCAGTGAATCTAATCCTGTATCCTAAGTAACTTAAGGTTTTGGTTTTCTGTTAGTACAGTGAAGTTTTCATTCCTTTCACTAACTAGCTCAAATGAGATTATGATTCTGAAGCCACTGGCATGACATCTAAACCTTTTGTGGGTTTATTTTATTTTATTTTATTTTTTGTGTGTATTTTTGACCAGCATCCCTCAGATTGTATCCAATTATGAATTTGAGCAATAAGCAATATGTTGGGAGCAACAGTTAAACAGGATGATAAAGTCAGGCTTATAATAGAGAGGTAGAAATCCCACTTGCCTGGGAGTCTGGGTTGTTCCTTCAGCTTCCAAAAATGGTGAAGTAACTTATATTCATTTCTTGGTGATAAAGAAGTACAGTAAGTCATCAAAATGTAGGTCCTGTGTGGCTTCATATTTAGTGGCATTGTCTAAAACTATCCTGCCTTAGTTCTTTCTTAAACATGTAAACATGAATTGTACTCGGGTACTTTTGTGATTTGAAGTTTTAAACTGAGGCTATAATTCTGCAGAAAGGATGTTTTTGAGGAAGGTGCTTGACTGTGGCCTAAAATAAATGGCTAGTCCCAGACTCCCTGGAGCAAATTGCTTTCCTTGGACAGAGCAGGACATCATCACACTAGGTTTCAAATACTGAGAAATATTTCTGAAGTGCTACTAGCTATATTAAAACTGCAAATGCTTACAGTAGCCCCATTTTAGTCACTGCTTTTCTGTAGTCTTTATTTGTTCTGTTGTTTTCCTGTAGCTCAGCAATTCTCTATCATGAAAATGGTACACAGAAATAATACTGGCAAAAAAGGGTGAGAATAGATTGAAAGTACATATAGATGTAAACATTTAGGCATCCCACATTAGCTATTACCATAGAACATGCTGATTAGACTGGTCCACACTGATAACTGCTATACAATTACTTCAAAATATTGCAGAACAGTGATTCAATTTGTAAAGAGGAGTGAAGAATGAAACCAGGAGAATATGCCTGTACAGGAAAATTTATGTTTAGTTCTCAGCATTCTCAGTGAATATCTTAGGACTCTCATATCCATTTAAATGCTTTACTAAATTATGTCCTAAAGCTCTCCAGCTACCCTGGAGATAAGAGTAAAAAAGAAGTGCATTTAATAAGAGAAATATTATTAAAGAATAACAATAATATCGTACAATCATAGACTAGTAGGGTTTGGAAGGGACTTCTGGAGATCGAGTCCAACCCACCTGCCAGAGCAGGATCACCTATGGAATGCTACATAGGAACATATCCAGGTGGGATATGTTGATGCTGGATACATTCCTGGGATTAGTGAAAGGCCACTGGCCTTGCCCATCCAGTCATTAATCCATGAGGAATTGTATGAGCTTTGGTTGTCATCCACTTCTTCCAGATGAAAAGTAAACTAACTTGTGTCTCTTAATGGCATGTGGAGCTGTAAGATACCTTTCTTTGCCTTTTAGAAGCACAGAGATGTTCTTCCACTCTGGGAACAACAGGTTGGTTCATTAGCTATTTAAGACCAGCCTAAATTTTACATTATGCTAGCCTGAACAGGAACGGTATCTGTTCTGTGCTGTTAATAATATATAAATCTTCTATTTCTCAAAAGATGCTGTTCTTATTTGTTGTAAAATGGTTTACTACATTTTCTATATTAATAAAACTTGTTTGAAAAGCTATTAATTCTTACTGTCAGTAGTGAAAGAAAAAATTCTTCTTAAATCATTTCTAGATGCTATGAAAATGTTTTGAAAAAGTTTTTTACAATGAGCTTCATACCAGAACACTAACTTCCATATATATTTTTCCTTATGAAACATTCAACAGCAAGAAAATTCTGACTGAAATCAGCACAAAAAAAAAATTAGATTGTTGTCAACCAGAGCAGAGTGCCTGCCAGAAATATTTAAAGCAGATATTGATTGAGATACTATCTTACATTCTTGGCAGCTAGATGACTTTTACATTGAACAGGGAAAGCCAAAAGGCTAAATCCTCCGAAGAGAAGGGTGTTCAAATACCTGCCCAGGCTCATGACCCAGGAGCAATCTCTTCAGAGTACTTCTGAGTGAAATAGTCTATTATTGATTCAACAGGCTTTCTTGCTTTCCTTGTCTTCAGTTTCCTCTGTTGTCCTTCAGTTCAGTCATTTGAGGCTTTTCAGGAAATCTCAAAGAGGAAGTATCTGATCTCTTGCTTTACAATTTCTATTACTCCCAGCCAGAATACCTTGTTAAAATGCTTAGAAGTTTGAGAACACAGGAGTAATTTAAGGATGAAAAGCGTTAAAAGAATATTGTGTACATGTAGTGTGTATACAGTGTGTGTTTTTTGTGTATTTATATAGATATAACATGCAATATTCTCACAGTTTAAAATGCTATCAAATGTACTATCAGAGCTGAATGTCAATGAAACCAGAGAATTCTGAGTGACAGAGGTGCATAGTTAAGGTCACTCCAGCCATCTTCTGTGTTGGTCTTGTTAGCAGGACTACAAACAGCCTTCTGCGTAGTTTAGGGGATTGCCCTGAGAGCGCTTGTAATGTGCAAGAATGCTGTCATCTTATGGGAAGTTCATAGCAAGTTTGCCTAAAGTATAAAGCTAGATTTTCAGCTAAGGCAAGTTGGTCTCTCTCCTTTTGAAAGCAGTGGGCTATGCCATTTTTGTTAGCCAAGTAATCCAAGTCAATTTTTATGAAGAAATCCAAGATTAATATGGCTGCTGCTGCCCCATGGCCAATGGAGTATTAGCTGGAATGGATTTATTTTTTGTGCTTTGTTTTGGGGGAGATCGGTGGATTTTTTGGGGTGTGTGTTTTTTTAATGTGGTTTTGTGTAGGTTTTGGGTGGTTGTGGGGTTGCTTTTTGTGTTGTGTGTGTGTGTGTTTGTTTTGTGTTTTCATTTGCTTGGGGTTTTTTTAAGAACGGTTATGTTCATTGAGGATGTTATTCACTAAGGCCAGTCAGAAATGTAGTTTTCACGATTTTTAGGAACATGCCATTTAATGTCTGCAAACTTTTTTTTTTAATCAAAAAGAGGTCAATCAAATGCTGAAAGACTTCCCCTCCCCCCCTTCTAAAATACTTTTCTCTGAAGAGACTGAATTACAGAATAGCAAGCACAGAATACACATGGAACAAGTGAAATGGAGAGGAGCATTGGAGAAGTTTGGACTTGAGGTGTGGGGAAGGAATGCAATTGAGTTTATAACAATCATGCTGATTATGATCACATTTTTTCCAGTTCAGGCATGTAGGAGTATACAATTTATATTTACTTCTTAGTGTTTGGTTCAGGAGAAAAGATACAGTATTTTATTTGATATTTCTATTTTAATATAGGTTTCTGAAGCAGAAGTATGTAACTTTTTAGATTTAAGTTTCAGTTTAATTTTACCCTACAAAACGAACAACTTGAAGTCTTGCATTAAAACTGGTTGGGAACATCTAAGCTTCCATCTGTAGCATCGCATCTTGGCCAAGTGCAGGTTCTCTGCACAGTTGAGGTCAAGGCACAAAAGGTTTTACGAGGGCCTGGCTTGGGAGCAACTCAGACAAGGTCTTTTTCAAGTTGCCAGTCCCATTTCTCTCTAGATCTTGGTACTTTTTATTCTCACCTCTTTTTATAGGACTACTCTTCTTTGCAAAAGGTGTGAAGCATGTTGTACTATTTTTAACACTTCTAACGCTTCCGTCTGTTCATTAATGGTTGATGCTAAGCGGGCACACAGGACAGAATAGGAGCCTCTCTTCCCGACCAAGAGTTAACACTACGTCCCTTAGACTGCAAGTTTCTGACCCAGTGGGTGGCAAAAATGCCATGTTGTCTAAACACTATGACTCCATGGGGATAGGCTAGATAATAAACTTCCTTTTTTTTGTAAAATTTAAGTACAAATCTCTTTGCTTGGGTATAATTTATGGGATTATAAATCCACTTAATTTATAATAATCTTACCAATAGCTGACACTGTCTGCTTGACTCTAGCATGCTTAACAACATGGTCCACAGGCTGAAGGTCTTACAATGTAATATAAATAATGTGTTTGGGTCCAATCCTTACAGATAAAAGGCTCAGTAAATTTACTACAGCTGATCTTCCTTAAACTCTTGTCATTTACAAAATTCCTTAGAATTCAGAGTTTGCATGCTGTATAGGACACTCTTCAGAATGATTTCCTGAATGTAATATAGCAAGTCAATTATATAAATTCATTTCTTTTTTTGGTGATTTGCTACTGGCTGCTTATTGATCTCTGATGAAAAAGTATTACGAGAAGAAATTTATGTGCTCATAAACTTGATGGCAATAGTGATAAATAGGATTTGCATGCAAGTATAGCTACTGCTTATGTTCCCAGCAGAAAGATTATACTGCTTCACTCTAGATGATTGGAAGCAAGGAATAGCGCTCCAACTTTTAGACTGATGAATTTGGTGTGCGTGTGTCTGTACATGTGTGCATGCATAGAATATACTCATCATATGGTATATTAAAGATGTTTAGCTCTTTTATTCCCACTTAGTGACCACAGTGCATATCTTGGGTAGATCAGGCCTGGCAGTTCGAATTCATGATACTGAATCACTTTCCATACAGAAAGTTCCTCCCTGTTTTTCAGACTTCTCATATCCATTTGGTACCTGAAGGGGCCCTACAGGAAGGCTGGAGAGGGGCTGTAGTGAGAGGACAAGAGGTAATGGGTTTAAATTAGAGAAGAGTAAATTTAGATTGGATATCAGGAAGAAGTTCTTTACATTGAGGGTGGTAGAACAGTGGAATAGGCTACCCAGGGAGGTGGATGAGGCCCCATGCCTGGAGATATTCAAGGTGAGGTTGGACAAGGCTCTGAGCAGCCTGGTCTAGTTGAGGGTATCCTCCACTGCAGGAGGGCTGGACTAGATGACCTTCGGAGGTTCTTTCCAGCCCTAGACAATCTATGATTCTGCTGGGGAAATACTTCCAGTGGGCTGCCTACTTTCTCAGGTTTTCAAAGGTTCACACCTGTGTAGCTTATTCTGGGGTTGGAGGTGCCATAAATTGAATTTTGATTGAGGTTATTACCCCTGAGTATTTGGATTGTTACTGCTGACAAATAGGGATTAGTGTTCACAGTGTTTTGAGAGCTCCCCACATATATCGGGGGCAAGAGATAGTCAGGTCTTCTGCAGAAACCTCTGGTGCAAGGGCTCAGACAAAAAGCACATGGTATCAGCAGGGGCTACTGTTTTGTGGAGTTTTATGGTTTAAAGTAGAAGCCATGTAAAAATTGGTGACAATAATAACCTTGTGATCCATCCTCAAGGTGTTGATCATCCTCACAGTACATTAAACAGTCAATTTTATCTGTGCATCAATCTCTCGCAAAACGATGGGAAAAACAAAGTCATAGTGAGACAGCCCAACATAGTAATTAATATGTAGTATTAAATCTCTCATAAGCAGACAGTGAGGAAAAGAAAGCTCAATCATTACATTGGATTTAATTTGCTGAGGGAAACAGCCTTTACACCTGAGCCACAGACACTGCTTGGTTTTCTCTCAATTAAATCCATGCTTGTGTAAGGCAATGAGGGTTTGGAGGACAAGATCAGGGCACATGCTAATGAAGTCCCCCACAGTACAAGGGCATTACGCAGAAACTATTACAAGGCAGAGACCACATAATCTGTATTGAAAATTCTCTCTAAAACAGTGAATGTAAGAGCTTGGTGAACATTAGATGTAGACCATGCTATTAATAATTAGAGATGTGTCAAAGAAAACAATTCTAAAAGTATAAAAGTACATTTGTGACCTGTTTAAGGACTGAGAAATTTGGAATGTTTATATTTTAAAATATTTACTCAAAATATGAGTATTCTCCAGTTACAGCATTAAAATACAGGTTTTTCTAAATGGTACTGCCACTAAAGAGTACTTATCACAAGATACATATATTTACACTTGCCCTTTTGAGATCTAATGTAATAATAAAGTTGCTGCTTACTCCTACCCAGACCCATTTTGAATTCTTCACTTCATATGCTGTTATTGGCCAAATCAAACTATAGCACTGTGAACTACTGCAATACTGCTCTACTAATTAGTTTTTCCTGCCATACTTAGAATTTCTGTCACTATCACATAACTTCCAGAGAATCTCTATGTTGTGGCTTCCAGGTTACTCGTAGTTACTATTACTGACTGCTTATCTCTTAGTGGAAACAATACTTTGTAAGGACAATGAGCAATTGCATTCAGAAAGACTTTGAGGTATACCTCAGCAATCATGCAATATTCTTCAATTTTTTTTTTTTTTCTTCAGCTCTGGCAAAGAAGCTTTTTGTGAACTTTTTCGAGGTTCTTCATCTGTATACACTTACAATACTAAATATTTCTCTGACAAATGTATATGCATTTGCACATCTGTACCCTGAATCTTTCTTCAGTGAATAGAATTTGAACAGTATCAAGTCATTCCTAACTGATCCCATTCTCCCATCTTCTATAGTGCATTATTTGTCTTCTGTCTGAAGTTTGTTAAAGCTAATGGGAATGCTTTCATTTGTCTCCAAAATTAATTCTCAGTTGGTGGTTGTTGTTTGCTGATGGGGGGGGTGAGGAGGGTGTTGTTTTTTTGTGTTGGGGTTGTTTTTGTGGTGTGTGTTTGTTTCAGTGTGTTTTTTGTTGTGGGTTTTTTTATGGTTTGTTTTTTTTCTTCTTTGTGTGTGTTTTTTTGTTTGTGTTTTGAGTTGGGTTGGTTGTTTTTTATGGTTTTGAGCTGAAGTCATGGATCTTGAAATCTGGCATGAGCGGAGAAATAAAACATTACAAATTCACAACTCTAGGAATCCCATCCTGATTCTGACTGGCTTTACACCAACTGCATTCCAAGTAGTTCATTTAAATAGAAATACAGTGCGGTAAAATAGCTATAACTGATTGGAAACAGGACCTCTATTTTCAGAATTTTTCTGTAGAAAATACTGAATCAAAACTATTAGAGATTAAAAGAGGGTGTAAGAAGTCAATCAGTTTATCTCTTCCCTTCCTTGCTATTTCTTTTGAGTCTAGTTTTATGCAGGAAGTCTGGATGACCTATTTCCCTTTATCTCAGTACATTTTGCCAGGTATTCAGCTATTTTAATCATATTCTTAATTTGATCCAGCTTGTACTTGTGTCCTATGTCACATTTATGTCATGGAAATTTTTCTCTAGTCTTTGTGTTTAGACATATGACAAAACTTCCTAGCTGAGCTTAGTCATTGGGCTCCTATCCATGAAATAAATTTAAAAATAATGACCTGGGTTTAAAACAGGAAATAAAACCCTATAAAAGGTTAAAAAAATCCAAAACCAACAAACCAAATAAAAAAAAAAAATCATCTCAAAACTACCACCACCATATGCTGATAGGATTTCAAACATGCTGAGGTGCTGCTTCCATGAACAGTGCTTAACTAGGATATTTAGAGATCTGCTATTTAATCATTTAAGAAACTCTCCTAATTAGTAATTTCCATTTCAGTGTGGGTTTCTTATGGTTTTTGGTGGTCTATGTGGTTGGGGCTTTTATTATTATTTCTTTGGTTTGGATTTTGTTTGTTTGGGTTTTGTTGTTTGTTTGGTTTTGAACACTTGGTGGGTTGGTCTTTATTTTTTTGCTTTCTGACCTTGGCTGGTTTGTGTAGACTGACTAGTCGTCATAAAATGGATTATCAGCTCTGTGCTTATAGTATATTTGCATATAAAGCCCAAAGTAGCAGTGGTCTATTCCCAGAATATCCTGAGTTGTAAGGCACCCATGAGGATCACTGCGGCTGATTCTTGATTCCACAAAGGGCAACATGTTAAACCATATATCTAAGTGCACTGTCTAAATGCTTCTTGAGCACTGGCTTTGGGGATATGATAACTTCCCAGAGGAGCTTGTTCCAGTGCTTGACCACCCTTTCAGTGAAGAACTTTTTCCCAATATCCAATCTGAATCTTCCCTTGTGGGGTGGGTTAACCTTTCCTGGATGCTAGGTACCCACCAAAGCCACTCTATCACTTCCCCTCCTCAGATGGACAGGAGAGAGAAATTACAGGGAAAGGCCTATAGGTTGAGATAAGGTCAGGGAAAGATCACTCACAAATTACCATCATGAGGAAAACAGACTGGGATAGAGAAAAATGAATTATTTAATTTGTTGCCAATCAGAGTAGGATAATGAGAAATAAAAAACTAAGTTTTAAAAACACCTTCTCCCCACTCCTCCCTTCTTCCCAGGCTTAACTTTACTCCCAATTGTCTCTACTTATTCCACCCTAGCAGTGCAGAGGGACAGGGAATGGAGGTTGAGGTCAGTTCATCACATGTTTCTGCTGCCCCTTCCTCAGTGGGCACGACTATTCACACACTTCTCCTGCTCCGGTGTGACTCCTCTGTCTCCACGAGTCCCCAGGTCCTGCAAGCAGCCTGCTCCAGCACAGGCTTCACACAGGGTCACAGTCTCCTTCAGATACATCCACCTTCTCTGGTACTGGGTCCTCCATGGGCTTCAGGTGGGCATCTACTCCACCCTTAACCTCCATGGGCTGTAGAGGGACAGCCTGCCTCACCATGGGCTGCTGCAGAATCTCTCTTTCCCTGACATTGGTGTCTGTAGTTTTCTCTTACATATTTTCACTCCTCTCTCCAGCTGCGCTTTCTATTATAAAGTTTACCTGCTGCTTCTTAAATATCATAGAATACCAGGTTGGAAGGGACTTCAAGGATCATCTAGTCCAACCTTTTAAGGTAAACTATATATATGTAGTTTAAATGGGATGCACTGTACCCATTACCCCTTGTCTTTTCCATGTGACTACTTGTAAAAAGGGAGTCTCCATCTTCCTGGTAGCCACCTTTTATGTACTGGTACATGGGAATAAGATCTTCCCTAAGCCTTCTTTTCTCAAGGCTGAACAAACCCAGTTTTCTCAGCCTTTCTTCATATGGCAAGTCTTCCAGTGCTCCGATTATCTTCATGGCCTTTCTCTGGACCCTCTCCAGCCTGCCTCAATCTTTTTTTGTACAGTGGGGACCAAAACTGAACAGTAATCATATATGCTATCCCACAGGTGCTCCAACCACCACTGATGGTCTCAGTTTTGGACAGCAGTGGGTCTGTCTTGAATCTGACTGGTGCTGGTTCTGTCAGACATAGAGGAAGCTTCTGACAGCTTCTCATAGAAGCCACCTTGCTACCAAAACCTTTCTGTGCAACCCAATACGCCCTGATGCAACTTTAATCCATTCCCTTATATCCTACCACTGGATGCCAGAGAGATCAGCACCTCCCATCCTGTTCCCTGTGTGCAGTAATGAGGTCACTTTTCAATCTGTTCTCCTTGAGGCTGCACAAACCTCATATTCTCAGCTGTTCTTCATAAGTCGTGCCCTCTAGTAATTTAATAGCTTTTGTTGCCCTGCTCTGGACACATTCTAATATTTTTATGTACTCTTATTGCAGAACCCAAAATTGCACACAGTATATACTATATCCTATGGAAGCTGTAGTCCTACTATTTTTTTCCCCATTTTTCACCCATGTGACTCTGACACTACTACTTCCCACTTTTTTTTTTTTTACATTGACTGTTTTGGATTCTTTCAAAATCATGTGGTCCACCAAATTTTTTTTTAATTTTTTTTTCCCCCCAAGGCCCTATTATAACACCACTGCTGAACATTCAAGTTGTCAGAAGAAAACTGAAAATTACAAATTCTTCAGACTGAAATATATACAAGTCAGACTATTTATATATCAAACCCATCTTTGGGGTAACTTGTTTATGCTGCTTTCAGGGAATAGTTTTGAATCTCCCAGCACTATTGATGATAATTCTCAGTAAGACCTGAAAACAAACTTGTGTGGAATAAATAACTAACACTTTCAGGGGCCCTGGGAATTCTGAGATTGATGGGTATGGCAGTAGCCAATACATGAGTCTGCAGATTTAAATATGCAAAGACAAGCAGAGTAAAAGATGTGAGAAAATTGGCAAAAAAAAAAGACAATGTTTTTGTTTGTGTGTTTTTTGGGCTTTTTTTGTTGTTGTGTGTTTTTTTTAATTCTCAAAGGATGGAATGCTAGTAGTGTAAATGGATCTAATGATTATATTTTAAAAAGCAAGAAAAGAATTAACTCCTTTCCAACCTGAACTACAAAATAGGACTTGGAGCTCCAGTCTTTCTAAATCATAAGAAGAAAAAGTAAAAATAGATGTCTTTGTAAAAGATTTTGCTGTTGTGTATAAATAAAAAAAAAAAAAAAGCAACAAAACCCTCACATGAAGCATTAAAAATTATCCTAAAAATAGAAGGATAGTAATAATGCAATACTAAGGCAAACTAGCAATATGACTGGAACTCTAGCTAGTATTAATGGTCACAACAGAAGAATTGAAAAATGTAGAGTAACGGATCAATGTAAAATGTTTCCATGGTAGAATCTGATATGGAATAGTTGGCATGTTTTTGTTGCATTCTGTTTTTTGCCTCTGATGCATAAACACTGTGATAACACAGATCACTATTCATTAATTCACTCTGATCAGAATTATCCCTAAGGGGATCTAAAAGAAGGAAATAGTGTCTTCTACCCACTCAGATTCAGGTTTCATTAGCAGCACTGAACCATGACAAACACCAAATGGGGCTGGGAATAAAGAATTAGTAAGAAGTTTTACTGTGGGTATATAAATGAGGGAATTGAGCTATGAGTGTGCTGAAGCAATTGGAGCTTTACTGGATTAAGGGTCTGAAGGAGAGTGTGATAATGATCTACACGAATATAATTTAAGATTAAATTAAGTAAAACAAGAAAGATATAATTTTCTTCTTTTTTATCCATTTCCTAAAGTCTAAAGCATGACTGACTAATTTATTATTATTTTTTTAAGTAAATGAAATATATGGCATGTCTGAATGTGTTTTTTCATATTATGTCAAATAAAGTTCGTATCTTGGGGGGGTTGAGGTGTGGTAAACTAAGAAGTTAAAAGTAACTAAACTTTAGTTTCCACACTGCCTTTTTGTTTACTGGGGGGGGAGGCAGGGGTGGTGTTTGGTGATCTTTTGTTTATTTGTTCCTTGTGGGATGGCAAGGACAATTGTCCTCCAACCTTTCTCCTTCTGTTAAAGAAATCCAAGAGGAGCATGTGTAAACTGGTAATTAAGTCTGCTTCACACTGTGTGGTTCAAAATACAAAGCTAAAGCAAAACAGAGAGAAGATCCCTCTGCTGCACCTATTGAGCTGCAGAGAATTAAATTCTTTTTGAGCATCCTGTTATCTCAAAGGAAAGACTGCTTCACAGAAAAACCCGAATAAAATTCCAATAATTACAAATGCTTAGTGGTTTATAAATAAGTTCTTATGGTGGGACTAAGGCATGCTCAAAACAAATTTCATTTTAGGGATGGAAAGCAGTCCTTTTACTCACCACTAACTACAAACAAACATTTGTGACAGGCCCTCAAAAAAGGGAAGTTCAAGGTGAATTCACTCAGCTGTGACTGGCCATGTTTTCCTATTATTATCATCAAATGAAACATTTGAGCATTAAATGCAGCATCAAAGATTATTAGGCTAAAAAGTAAGGAAACAAACTCCTCCAAAACAAAGAAAAAAATCCCCTGAACAATCCCCTTTCCAAAACAGAAGTCCTCAAAACTTATACCAAAGTTTCCTTATGGGAGTCATGTTTACAAGAACTGTCCCAAGGCTTCTTCATTGAGGAGACAGAATGAATAGATAAAAAGTGATGTCATTTCTGAAGAAATACTGAACAAAGTGTTGGGGTGTTTTTTCCTAACCAAGAACCTGCTTCTGTCAGTGTCTTTTTTGACAGGAACATTGTTTCTGAAACCAGGTGTAGAAAGTCATAGAGATATAATGATAATTTTAGAGACCTAATTGCTGGAGACACCTGTGTGTAGCAGGGGTCGATGTCAGTCCCTTCCCATGTGAAGGGATCCATGGACTTGTCCCTGATGATCCGGGCTGTGTAGTTGGATGCTTGATATGGAAAAGTCTTTGCAAAGAAAGAAATGGAATTTAAACTGAAGAAATTAAGTGAAGGCAAATGCCCAGTAGTACTCTGAATGTTTTGCCATATTCTTCAAACGATACATCAGCAGTGCAAGCCAGTAACCGACTGTTCGAGGAGTAAAGTTGTGTTCTGATAGGTAGGACTGATGTACAAGGATTACAGGGTTTTATCTGTATGATGGAATTATGGAAATTTTGAGGGAGGAATGGAAATAGGTAGCTGAGCATACATTAATCAGGATACAGCGTCACATGCACTGAGACTTTTGTGGACTAATAGGCATGCCCAGGACCAGACATCTGTGGTCTAGCTGCATGTCTGTGTGAACAAGGTGTTGCACAATGAGGATATGCAGCTGTGAGGATATTCAAATACATGACAACATAAGAACAACCTGACACAGACAGAAACTGGAAACTGAACATATTTTAACCTGTGGATAATGTAATTATTATTAAGAAAGGGATGAATAACATACAAGGTGATGACAAACAGAAAAACGTATGTAGGTATTACAATGTATATAAAGATGAGCTTTGTCACTGGTACTGGGCTGTTGAATGGGCAGACCCTACTGTGTAAACTGTGCTTCCTTGTTTGAGCTACTGGCTGCCATACTGGTGGATAGCCACAGGCCACTGTCAAGTGGCAGTTTAAAGATCATGCATTATGATTGGAATTAAGCCCTTTCTACAGGATATTTTGGGTGCTAAATATGATGGAGCAAACTAATGTAATATAAAAAACTCCTAGGGACTATTTAACCCAGAGATATTCCTTGGTGCCTAGGAAGGTGAAATTGGCTAGGGGGTGACCAGGCAACCCTGATGGGGGTGATCTGGGTCCTGGTGTGAAAGAGGCACAGCCCCAAAAGAAGAAATGCCCAACTGTTATGTCTGGGATGACAGCTAACGGGTGAAGGGGAATAACTCATTTTTTAAATTTTCCTTTTGCAATGTTAGGTACCTGCTAGTTAGATCTTGACATGTTTTTTCATGTTATATGATTATATTGCATTGTATGGCATGCACTTAATAGAGCTCAGGCACTAAATGAATTATATACCCTTCACAGATACATTGTTTTCAAATACATTTCTGAACAGATAGTTGTTGTGCAGAGAGCAATGGGTACAGTGCCAGACATGGAATTATTTTCGAGGGAACATTCTGAATGCAAGTGGGATGCAAGCCCAAAGAGAGTGTGTCAGAGTAACTGGAAATCAAGGGGACCAAACTCTGTCCAAAACTGACTGGAGAATGCAGTGGTTCTAGAGGGAAGACGGCTCTCAACTAAAGGATAGTGTGTCCCACCAGAACTCTATTACTGAAATAATTTTTTAATGTTCTGTCTTAATATGGATACATAGTTGTGGCATAACAAACCAAAGGTTTAAGAGAACAAAGAATAATGCCTGCCACTTATAACATCATGACATGTTGCAATTGAATAATATGGGAACTTCATTTCCACAAATGTTGTTTTCCCAATACTTAAACATTTCAGCATTGTAGTTGTAGCTGCTCAGTGTGAATTTCCTGCAGGAGTTTCATCTGACAGGTAAAACTTTGGCATTTAAGATGATTTTGGTGATTGCATTGATTTTGGCGGTTAAGATGATTTTGGCTTGCCTTTTGTACTACAGACGCTTAATATCCATAGATTTTGATTGTCAGTATCAAGACAGTAACTAAACTACTACTTACGATCAAACTAGCAGGAATAAAGGCTGAAGATAAAAACACCCTTGTGGAACCACCACAGAAAGTTGGAGACAAATAAAGATGAGTTTTGTGAAGGAGTAAATGGAGAGAGGAGACAATCCATAGAGGCAAGAGTAGAGGAAACCATGATAAAATAGTGTTTTAGGTTTTAATGTCTTGGGCTAGAGCTATCAGATGACTAGCTGATGTATTAAAGCAAATGTGCATAGAGTAAGGTCTGGGATAGGAGTGATCTTTAGGGACTTCTGCTTTGGAAGGAGAGGTTTGAAAGAAAAATGGGCAAAACAAAAAAAAAATTATCTATGTGTAAATATTTCAATTTCAAGATGCATCCCTTTTCAACATAAAGTTTATGCATTCGTTTTCTAGAATGTAAAGAAAAAACATTATAATTCTAATGTTTTGCATTTATTTTTTCCTTTCAGATAAGCTACCAGACTGATATTAGTAACTCTTGTACTAAGAAAGGTGCTGTTTCCAGGTTTTGGGGGCAGAAATCAGGCTGAACTCTAAAAAATCACATCTAAAAAATTTTAAAGGTTTGGCCTTCATAAATGTTTAGACAGGAGTAAATATCAGATTGATTGTCAAGTATATGTTAGCTACTGAATAGGGATGAAGTAGTGCTATATCTAGTAATTTGGCCCAAATCCAGTAAAATCTTATTTTATCCAGATTTTTACTATACACTTGCTAAATCAATCTCTGTGAAAGCCACCAACTGGAAGGAGGAGTAGAAGCAGTACATGGAGGAGGTATGCTACAGCATATGCTCTGGTTCTGCCCTTGAATAGGACAGTTCTGAAAACAAATTATATAATGTGTTGACAGAAAACTATAATCCCTGAGGTAAATTTGGCTTCAGAAAACATTCTCTAAGAATCATTTGACAGGTCCTTTGAGAACAAGGATATGGTAAGAAGGATATCTGATACACTGTTAGCAGATTTGAATATATCCAATCTTTTTTAGATGACCTTAAGTATCCATGACTTATTGTGGATAGAGGGAAAACACTGTAATATTAGCTTAATTTTGATGGCAAAGAGAGAAAGCTTTTCAACCTACAGGGTTATGTTCCAACACATTTGTTCTTGATCCTACATCTAGCAAAAACAGTCCAATTCTGCAAAAAGTCCTGCTGAGACTTTGGTCAAATTTAGCTCCTGGCTGAACTGCTAGAAATCCAGAATAACCGCTTCAGTCAGTGAAGTCTGTGGACGTACAAAATTACTGACAGAACAACCCAACTCAGTCTAGCATTACCAAGTGATGTGTATTTTATAAATGACTTGTATCAAACTTAGTTTCCTCATGGATGATGGCTGGAAAGATAATAGAGGCGGAGGAGAGTGCATGGTGCTGGGGCATGGCTCATGCTTCAATGGATCATTTTCAGAGTCTTTTATGTGAGACCGTTTTAAGGAGTGCAATTGCAACATGGAAGGTTTAATACTGTTATTTTGGTACTAGGTATGTTCCAGTGAAATGACAACTGTATAACTCTTCTAACATTTTGAAACCCTTGTTAGTCATAGGAAGAGTTATTATATGCTACTATATTTACAGTGAATACTATTTAACTACTATTTGGTATGAGCGCCTGGGATTGGGAAACTCATTTACCTGAGACCTTTATCACCACAAAGTTACTGGCATGGCTGATCTCTGTCAGGACTGATCACCTGTCTATGTGTTCTATAGCTGATTGTGATTGTGACTTCAAATTTCACATGAAAAATAGGAATTAATATAGCAAGCAGCTTTGAGTGTTTCCTTTGTATAAAGAAGCATTAAAGCTTCCAATAAGCTCTGAAGGGTTTTATGGAATTTGGGAATAGGCATTAGTGGGCTGCAGATAAGGTGAGATAGTCCTGGAGAAATGCAGAGGGTAGGTAGCAAGCCCTAACAAGGTAGAGGAAAGACCAGCCCCTTTTCTGCAGCTGTTAATGCATGTGGAGGGAGCTGGATGTGAATAACCAAGGGACTGTGGCGCTGAAAAGTACAAGGTGTACTCAGATATAGAGAGTATTTGGAGAATGAGATGCTCAGTGCGAGCTGCTTGTTTAAAACTATAGCCTGAATTTCTACATTTGTAGTCTACCCCATTTTCATATTATAGGAAGAGATTTTTTTTTTTTCCTCATGGATATCCCTGTAATGTCAGCCTGGAAATGGAAAGTCTAAGGGAATACTCTGTCCCACATAATTACAAGATGTCTTGATTTGGTGTTGATCCACTTCAATTATACACAGATTAAATTGGTATTATGGGTTGAATCAAAGTTTTAAGCACGTGAATTTTAGTATGCACACAGCTTCTGCTTGAGCAAAACATGCTGACACATGCTCAAGTTGTAGAATTCACTAGCTATGCTTTAAGCTTGCTCAGAAAAACATATGCTTGCTCTGCTGAAAATGAGCTTGATGTTATTAATGTTTTTATTGCTACTTTGTGTTTGTGCCTTGAACCATAGGCAGCGTACACATAAAGGTCAGGAGC
This sequence comes from Todiramphus chloris collaris, assembly GCA_025345505.1. Classification (NCBI taxonomy): domain Eukaryota; kingdom Metazoa; phylum Chordata; class Aves; order Coraciiformes; family Alcedinidae; genus Todiramphus; species Todiramphus chloris. Next base: position 11,508,698 of record JANVCC010000034.1, read on the forward strand.
TGTATTTCATTGGTGGAAGCTATTTAAAAATGTAAAGCTTCTTCAAAAGCTTTGTGGTAAAAAATTGATACTTCAAAGCAGATAGGTTTTTGCTATTATATTGTATCTGTTACTCTTATTTTTTCATATTTGACTGCATGATAGCACTGTTTGGTGTCTGATCATTCCAGTGGATTAAATGGCAATTGAACGTCACAGAGAAGCCTTTCTTTTAGGTAAGGGTGAAACATCACGGTTCAACACTCAAGTTCTTGCATGCTTGAAACAAAGGAAAACCTCACCAATCTTTGGGCTCGCATTTTAGTTTATACACACTTACAAACTTTACATTTGATGTATTGTGGATAAATGAATTGATTTATTTACTCTGAGTAGCTGAAACTTTGTGTTGTTACTAGGCATTTATTTAGCTCACTGGAACAAGCTATGACCCCTCAAACATAGCCCAGCTTTGAAAGGAGAGCAAAATGACAAAGATCCCTTTACGAATCTCAGATACATCAGAAATATTAAAGTACCAAGGAAAACTGTTCCTTCTAGCATAGTCCATCATCAGGGATGTTGCTAGTATTTCTATTTCAATTATTTTCTCACTAAAATATACTTTTTGAGGAAGGGTAAGCAATGCATTAGGGTGCAGCAAAACAATGCTTGTTGTAGACTGTTTTACAGAATAAACAAGATGAAATTTTTCTGCTTCTTTTATTGTTAGTTCTATATGAAATACTAAAAGGATTAAATTGATTCTTCCTGTTAGTTTTAACAGGAAACTACTACTACTGGCGATGGTTCGTATTTACAAGATGGCTTTTGCTGCCTATACATTCTCTTAGGGGGTGGAGAGCTGTCTACTTTGACAGCCTGGGTTCTCGTAAAGTACTAGGAGGTCCTTTTTGTTGTTTTTGTTCTGCCTTATTTTTGTTTGATGTAAATATTTTTATCTTTTTGCTTTTCTAGTTGTATTCTAGTAGTAACAGTGTTGCCCCAGTGGTACCCTGCCCTCCTCCAGCAAAGAGCAGGAGTTCTTGCTTTTGGTGGTGCATACAGATGGGGCATCAGGAAGTGTGTCAGGAGCTATGAAATTGTCACACTTCCTCCAGTGTAGCCAATTATATATGACCCTATCCTAGATATGACAACTCTTTATTCTCTCAGAGTGCAAAAAGCTCGAGGTGGTACTTTTGCCCTGGTATTGTGGCTACATTCAGTTGCCCTATTGAGAGAGCAAGATTGACACAGCATAAAAATCTCTTTTTCTGTCTTTTTTTTTTTTTTTTTTTT
>JANVCC010000034.1:11510078-11618140 GCA_025345505.1 Todiramphus chloris collaris
TTTTTTTTTTTTTTTTTTTTTCTCATTGCAAAATGTATTCTGTGTTTTTGTGTTAAGTACTGGAACCTTTCTTTTGAAAGTTATTTTACTTTCAGTATTCTGTTCTTACCTACAAAGTGTTTCCACTCTGCATTTGTGAGGTCTTTCATGACATTCATTTGGTCCTTCCAGGGGAATATTTTACCTGCACAAACTCAAAGCAAGTCAAAGGCCACCTTGAGGAGACCATGGTGGATGAAGTTGCAGTATAACAGTATCATGCTCAGAATAATGATCCCTCGTCCAGTTTCAGTGGAAATCAGAGGTACTTCTCTGCAATGTAGAATTTTCATTCTGCTCACATTCTTTATTGATTTCAAGCACTTGAATCCAGTTTTATTGCAGCATCCTCCCCACCAACTGCAAAATGTCAACAGAGTTTACAAAATATTTCATCTTTTCTATTGCCAAATTCTATTGAATTTAATGTATAGCATCAGCAAACATTAAAACTCCAGACCTTTCTGGAGGAAATAATGCAGAATAGTTTTTGGGTTTTTTAATTTGTTTTTTACCATCCAGGGTCTTCATTCAGATGAGGTAGAGTAAGACAACTGTCATTGACAATCAGCTTTTTTTATCAGCTGAAAATGACTGGAGCTGCTGAGTATCGTTCGTACTTTAGACCAAGACACTCTTAGATAATGATTTAGCCAAATTACGTGACCTGACAATTTATGTGATTTCCAAGGAACTCAGTAGCTGTGAACAGGATAGTACTTAATCACTGTCTATGCTGGGATTGATATTTGGGCTGGTGTCTTTTGAAACTATCTTGTCTAGGAGCTAAATTCTGCTGGTTTACCAATGTTGAAGTGTACTGATAACTTGAGGTCAACAGTGTTTAAAGAATATGACATTACTTAGTGTGGAAAGAGATGTAGAGTCATGCTATACAATGAGCCAATTTCATCTGAAGAATATCAGGGAAAATCAGGAAGTCATTAAAAAAAGAAAAGTAAAAAGAATATTGTTTTGTGTGTTGGCAATATTCAGCAAGGAGCCAGCTGATCCTTGGAAAAAGTCAAAATCCCAAATAAGCTGCAAAGGTATGTTAAGGTGACCAGGCAGAGGCAAACACTGTTCGGGCATCTTACTTCAACATGCACTAGTGTCTGTGGTAAGGATGCTTGCTGGCACATAATGAAATGCTGGTCGGTCCAGGTCAGGGAGTATGAAATCAATGACTCGTTTCCTGGACCCCACTCTTCAGATGTAACTTTTTTTTTTTCTTGAAGGACCATGTGTATTTAAGCCTCACCTCCAAAACTGTTCCTCCTCTCTGACTTTGCAGACAACCAAGTTCATATCCCATGCAACAATACATCAGGTACCCCAAAGAGAATGAACAGGGAAACTGAGTCAGAGCTTTTGTCTTGTAACGGGCATAGAGCTCTTGTCTTATAACAGACACAGAGCTCAGCTCATCAGCAGATGATGGTGGCATGCATTCCCTCCTGAGCATACCATAGAAGGGATGTCCTTTTCTGAACCAGAAGCTGCCTCCCTGGCAAAAGCAAGAATAGAAACACAACCTGCAGAGTTCAGAGACCCAGTTTCTATCTTTCTCTACCACCTTGCATGAAGCTGGGCCTGTAATATAGATTTAAAAGGATTGCATAGGCAGTGACTCAGACTTGTTGATTTAGGGTCAGGTTAGATCAGCCCACAAGAACTTGAGTGCAAGAGATATACTTTATCTGACCCACTTGAAAAGATCAGATTTAAAAGGAAGATTACTGAAATATGGTGGGGGGGGGTGTGAGGGGGGGGGGTGTGGGGTGGAGGGAGACCTAAGAGTCTGACCTATTTTTCTGTGCTTTTTAACTTAAATCAGTTTTCTTCACACAATAGGTCAAAGGAGCTTATGTAATCTTCCCAATAAAAGCCTGAATTTTAACCTTTTCCCCCTAACCTGACACAAGCCATGAGCTTTCCTTCATACCTTGCTCACTTAATTCTAGTGCCAAATAGGACATCCATTTTTTAAAATAATTACTCCCTACCTGGGGCCTAATCCCCATGGTCAGATTTTATGGCCAACTTAGACAAATGCCACATAGTAATTTTATTTTATTAGCTCTGTGATCAGTTTTTTTATTACCCTGGACTTGATAATGATGATAAAAATGAGGATGTGTTAATATTGAGAGGTTTTCAGTCACTCATACAAGTGATACATTTCCAAGCAACTACAAGACTCTCTCTTCCTTGACTTTAAAGAGAGGGTCACCCCATTGGAACATCTAGCTGCAGGTTAAAAAGAAAGAGCTAATCATGTTTGTGTTTTGTGGGGTGGTTTTTTTTTTTTCTGTTCTTGTTTTTTCTTTTCAATATGATCTCTATTTAGAGTCTTCAAACTGCCGAGAACCTGTATGAATAGGGTAGCTAACTATGAATTATGTCAGATCAGGTGGGAGGAATCCCATGTTGTGTGTTTTGCAGGCTTTGCTTATCCTGATACATCCTGAAACATTATTTGTAGTGTTATTGACCCCCTTTCAGTTTATGAACTTGCAGCAGCTTCCAGACCCTTCCCTGCAATACAATTGCCTGGGCAGGCATTTTGATGCTCACAGATCATCTTTCTTGCCCACGTGTAGCAACTTGTATTTGTCACTTCGGAATTTTGTCATCTTTTTGAGAAGATTTCCTCTGTCAAGATTATTTCAAAGTCTAATCCTGCTTGCCAGTATTACCTGTGGTTCCCCTAAACTGTGTTCGTTACATACTTAACTTTGCATCCATCTAATAGTAATTTCACTTTGCATTTCACATCATATTTCTAAAGCTTCCCTATGAGAATGCCATGCAAAACTGTCAAAAGCATTACTGAAAACAAGCTATGCGGTACCTGCTGCTTCTTTGCAGTTTACACAGTCTGTCTTGAAAGGAAACTGGACTAATTTGACATTTGTTCCTGACAAACACACTGGGTGCTGTTAACCTCTTGTTACTGTCCAGGCGCTTATGAATGCTTTTTATTAAAAGTTCCATATCTTTTCTGTACATCAGTGTTAAGCTGATTAATCTAAAATTGTCCAGTTTCTCCGTTTTCCTCTTTGAACCCACAAAGAAAGAGGGGCACTATATAAATGTGTGATTTATGGCATAATAGACAAGAAGTTTGAAGTAGTGATGGCTTTTGTCTTGGTAAAAGTCTGTTAGCTCTATTTCAGGTTTGTGAAACAAAATTGTCCAGAGGCACACTTTTGGTTTAGTCAAAATGCTTTGACATATATTTTATATATATATATATAATTTTTTTTGTGTTTGTTTTAAAAGAAATCACTAAATCATTTGAATCTGAGGGCATTCCTACAAACTTTTTAAAGTGATACTGTCTTTTGCAAGAGTCTGGTTAGAAAGAAAAGTTATTTCCTTTAGAAAGCTATGTGAGTTAGCACCAGTAGAACCAGGATATAGAGTTGTTGTTATAAACAGTTTTGGCAATGTATGAGTCTAAATATGTTATTGCCTCGTGCAAGGCCACATTTTAAAGTTTGCAACAAATAATAGCTAGTTTTAGTAAATAATCTATACCTGAGGATATGCTTGGGCCTTTTAAATGTTGCCAATAGAGAGCAAGTCATGTGTTCTCATTTTCTCCTGGTGCTTTGTTTTCCGTTAGAAAATACTAACTCATAAATGCCAAATATCTGCAGGTTTTTGCAGGAACATGCCTAGCTAATAAAATTTTTCATGTATTATTATAAAATTGTTTTGTTTCAGCAAGTTCAAAATGCTTTATTGCACTGTTGTAATTTCAGGGTTGATACTACATATCTGTATATAACACACCACACAGTACATACAAGATTTATAAAATACTTACAGTATGAGGTAAGATATTATCTTTAGCCCAGAAAAGACAGGCTGAAGGGAGAAATTTCAATAATTCCTAAAAATTAAAAGGCTATGAAAAAAGGGAGTAATTACCTTAATTTTATGAAAAGTTGATTTAGAGTAAGTAAAAATGTGTTAATTATGCAGATATTTAAGAACTAAAAAAAGGTTACATGTGGAGGCTGTGAAATGCCCTCTAGTGCAGGGTTTTAATTATAGGTTAGACAAATATCTTACAGGGACAGTATAGTTAGAATTGATCTTGTATCAAGTTTTGGGGCATAAATGCAATGAATTCTTAAGGTTTCTTTTAGCTCTTTTATTATTTTTGTAATAAATTTCAAGGTGGTCATGTCTACATTAAATGTTTTAAAAAAGGTAAAAAGATGTAGATCTGCTATCTTCACTCATCAGTTGATTACAGAACCAAGCCTCAGAATACACTCTAAAATAGAAATGCTAATTTTTGACTAAGCCTAACTAGGATTTGTAGAAAATTCAGCTAAAGTTGTATCTATTTGTCACAGAATTTATCAAGACTGGTCAGTAAACTACACCTGTTCTCAAAAGAGCTACATTTAGACTATTACTACTCCCATTCTGATCTTTATTGCTGCGGCTCTAGAGCAGCACTACCAAACTCTTGCTGAACCAGGGTTGCTGCTAATTTTCACCATGTGAATGTCTGATTTCTCATTTTCTTTTTCTCATCTTCTGTTTTGCTGTTACTGAAAACTTATGTATCATGCCCAAGACCTTATCAGATACCTTATTGCGTATCTGTACCAAGACCTTATCAGATTATGAAAGAAAAATGTGTGTAAATTCCATCCATAATTGTAGACAACCTGAGTTATGCTTTAACATGTCATCCCACTGCCTGAAGTAAAAATATCTGTTGACAGATACCAGGAAAGGAAATTTTGAACATGGAAACCAACATGATTATAGGCGTATAATATATAACAATGTAAAATGACCTTCAGATTCTCAAATGGATTATTGTTTTGGTTTTTTTTACATCAACCCATGCAATCAATATTTCTTTGTCTATTATTTAACACTATACTTTAGGCTTCTAAAAGCTGTGATTAAAAGCATTCTTCCCACAAGTATATCTTAAACTACTTTGCTTTCTTTGATAGGATTTACCTAACCAAAACCACATGATTTCATCAGTTTGGGGACACATCATTTCATCTGGGATGAGAGGGTGAATCATGCCTTCCACCAAAGAAAATGAATATAATGCATTATTATCTTGTTAGTATGGCACGAAGAATGACCCAGGTGCTATTGAGGTGCGTAATAAAACAAAGGGGCATGAGCTCCAAATGTAAATGATCTTGTTCTGCACAAAAGTGGATCCAGGCATAAGAAGGGAATGAGCTGAAAGAAAAGCGATAAGTAGTTTTTAGCCTGAAGACTCAGCACTTATTATGTGGAACCCATTAGTGCTGTGATGTACCAGGGAGCAGGATGACACTGCAGGGCTGAGCTTCCAAATTATTACAGAAGTGAAGATATGTCTGCAAACCTGAGCATACTTCTTCTGGACGCAATAGTTGGTATACCCGAAGGTGGACCGACACCTCTCTCCAGTTGTATCAAAGGACATAATATGCAGAATCATGCACTCTGAACACATATGAATAACTTGCTTTGAAAACGACTATCATGACTTCAGTACTAATCACAAAGAGATTATGAAACTTGCACCCATGCTTTATGACTGCCAAAACAGCATACAGCCAATATAAAAAAATGTTAGGAATAAAAATGCAAAACTGTTGTCAACTATAATTTCAGAAAATTTTCAATTGTCCGTAATTACATCCTCATTAATAAACTCTGCTGTGAAAATTCATCTGCACATAAAGTATAATTTTGAGAAGAATTAACACTTCTCATATACAGAGGGGATTCTAGTGGCTTTAACAAGCAATATCATTGGTTTATCCTTTTATCTAGGGGAATGTAAAAGTTCCATAGATTCAGTAACTGAAACTTTGCTACTGTAACACTCAGGAACCTATGTTCTGTAAGGGTTGTAAAATGAAAGCTGAGAGAGGCAGTTCAGCAGATGCTCCAGTCCTGGACAAGAGTTATCCTCTACTCTGCAGTGAAAAGGATATCCCTGCAAGTATGTGCTCTCATCATAGAAATATCATAGCATTTATTATGATTACAAAGTCTTTTTTTTTTTTTTTCCTCCACTTTTGGAAGAAAATGGGGGCATGACTGAATTGTCTTTGTTTCTGGTCAAAATAACAATTATTTGTGACTTACATTACTGTGTATTTCCATCATACTAGGGAGAGTGTACAAAAAAACCCCTACCCATGAGCTTACATTTGAAGCAGGCAAACCTGAGTAATAGAGAAGAGGGTAGAACAGGACAGAAACTGTAATAAACTTCTTTTTTTACTGCTTTTAATCTGCTTTTTGGAATATGGTTGGGTGAGCTAGAAATGAAGCAGAAAACTATGCATGGAAAATGTAGGCACTGAAAAACATTCAAAAATTAATAAGGAACTCAATATTGAGCCCATAACTTATAGGATGTTTAAGAAAATTCCTGTTCTTTCTAATGGAGTTTTTGAGCTTTTAGGGGATGTATTTTCAGCTTCTCTCTGTAGTTATGAAGTTTGGTTTTTTTTTTCCATTTTCCTGTGAACTAAAAGCTGACTTTCTCACAAGATCAACAGATTCTATCATGTAAAACTTTGTTTAGAGTTGTGAAATACTGAATGTTGTAAAACTGAGAGACTTGGTAATATTAGCTGGAAGTGCATAGGAATTTGAGGCAAATAAGCCAAAGCAGAAAGGCTGAACTGAAGTAAGGGGGAAAAGTGACAAATTCAGAGAAGAAAGATGTATGTTGCTCCATCTAATAGATTGTAAAGATAAATTGTTGGGCACAAGGAACAGATATTCTGCACCTAAGAACCAGCACAAAATTCTTCCTGAATGTAGCCTTTTGTTTAAGCACTCCTTGAATTTATTTACTTGGGTTCCTCCATCTAGAGACTTGCAGAGCTTTCAAGGGGTTTCTTTTCTCAGCCTCAGTGTGACTTTCTGCATGTGGGCTCTTCAGGTCTCCCTGTCTTTGAGGAGAGCCTTCACCTCCTTCCTTTGCAGTGTCCTGTTCTTGTGAATCTTGGGGTTCATGCCAGAGTGTATCATGTACCAAAAGATGAGTGATTCTGTGTTGAGACCCAGAGCTACTGTTGGAAGCTTTGGGGACCTGCTGTGTTTTTAAGATAGAAGAGGTGAAACAGTGTCTTCCTGTCACAGGCTGGTGACAGAAATACAAGTCTCCATGCTGTGTTGTAGTAGGAAATCAAGTCTGTGAAATGTCAGAAGAATGACAGCTTCCCAGTAGTCTTCTGTTGTTCTAGATGCTGCTGTGTGCCTCCGTAACAGGAGAAATCCCCTTCTCCTTGTGAAATGCCAAATTTTCTTATACAGATCACCCTGCCTCAGTTTCAGAGTCTTTGCCTGGCCCTGGAATATGGTCAGATAAAGCCACTAGCTCTATATGACCTACCTAGAGATCCTAGGCTCCTGCAGATTCCTTTTTTCTGATGGGCAGTAATTATAATTTTGAAGAAGTGGTAGAGAAAGCCACAGCAGGCTGTAGTGTTCATAAACTGCCCTGTTCTTCACTGAAATATGAAATGTTTTCTGGTTTACAGAAACTTATTTTAGTAACATCATCCTATTTTGTTTTGTAATGGCACACTGGGAAACAACTCTGCCCCATAAGGGGTGTGGTTAAAGTGGCACAATATGAGCTGTGATGGTGCTGAAAAATTATCACTGTTTGTACATATGATTCACACATTGTCTTTCACAGGTAGAGCAAGATGAAAAGAAATTAATAGTCTTACCAGACAATTTTTTCTTTTTCTTTTTTCTTTTTTTTTCCCCCCTTATGCAGAAGGACTACCTGCCAAAATGGGCTTTTAAGCAGACAGGGAAAGTGATCATACTTTTCATTGTTAGTGATGGTACCAGGGTAATATAAAAAAAGGACTTCATAAAACAGTCTGTGGTCATGGAAGACAGACAAATTTGGTCATAAATATGCGAATATAAATGAGTTACTTTTCTGATAATTTAAAGGAATAAAAATTATCAAGGCTATATCCTCAGCTGGTGAAAGTGAGATTGGCTTAATTAGCTTAAATAAGCAGTGCTGGTTTATTTTGATTTTCATCATCGAACTTGGTGGTTGTAGCTTTTAATCAAAGGAGGACAAGAAGCATAAAACTAATGTGGACTCTGTGCTCTGTGGCTGTGGTGTGGTCACTGTAATAAGAATTGTTTGGTTTATTAAATAACCCATTTGCGTGTTCTTAATAGGATTACTTAAAAAAAACCAAAACAACCAACACATAGGAGGGTGATGACGTTCTTGTTCTCATCTGGCTGCCAAGCAAGTATAATTCCATAAGAAACAGAATTCTAAACCTTCTCAAGTTGAAATTTTTTTTTTTTTATTTTTCTTCTTCTTTTTTTTTTTTTTTTTTTTTTTTTTTGCACAGCACAGAGACCCTGAGGTCTCTGAGCTGTGGCCAGGCTTTCAGTGGCCTCAGGAGTCATTCTTGCCAGCCCACTCCAGTAGCTGGGGCAAGGGAGTGCCTGTCCAGGGAGCTTCATGGGGAGGCTGGTGCCTTCACTCTTCAACCTCATGAATAAATGATGTCTCTATCAGCCCCAGGCTAGTTTCTTATGTGAGGAAAAAGCAATATATAAGGTAATGCTGATCCCATAAAAAAAAAAAAAAATCTCTGACTTGAATGGAAATAGAAGTACAGAGAAAGTTCTGCCTGCTTTTTCCTTTGCCCTGCCTCTGTGAAGACTTTCAGGGTTATTTTACTACAAAATTACTGTTCTTCTTTGCATCTGCACCTTCATTTTAAATGTTGTTTGTTTTGTTATATTTTTGCATACATTGTGCTTTTTCTCCTACACCATTAATGGACTTAAAAATACAGCAAAGAATTTAGTGTGGCAGAAGCTAAATTTAAAGACGCTGTAGCTCTTCAAAATTTTCTTTGATTCAAGTGAATGAAAGACAAGATTTTTACTTTAAAGTTTTTCTGTTGCAAGATTTGAAGGCTGACGCATGAGCTTATTTTGATGCTTTTGAGATCTGGAAATATGTGTGGGGGTGGTACTCCTGTCTTGAACTTCACAATTTCTGAAAAGAAGAGGAGTTTCTACTTGCAGTCTTTTAAAATGGGGTTTTCTGTCCATGAGTTTCTATTAAAAGTCTGAGTTCAATCTTAGCTCCATCTGTGGAGTCTCTGAACTAGGTGAAAGTGTTATTACAACCAATGGTTATTCTATTATGATCTTTCTTTAAAAAAAAAAAAAAACAAACCACAACAGAAGTATTGGGGAAAGAATTTGGGCCTAGAGCTTATCACATATGACTTCACAGGCATTGTGGAAGTATAATGTAGTAGGAGGTTAAACTTGCTTGCCGTGTACAGAATCAATATTTTTGTCCTAACTATTTAGTGTCAATAAATCTTTTCATGTGCCTTATATATGAACAACTCAATTTTTTTTGTCAATAAGCCGATATCCATATATGCATTTTGCAAAATATTTCCTGAATATAAAATTTATTTTTCTTCCCCTGTTTTTAACAAGAAAGGAATTTTATTAATTTGAAAATGAATAATATAAACCTGATATTCCTACAGGGATGAACTAAATGGAGAAGTGATGTAAGCAATATCATTAATGTGTGTACAATGAGAGGATTGTGACCACTCAGTTCTTTCTAATTTTCTCTCATTTCTGTGTTCCTGCATTTTTTTTTTTTATACATCAGGTATGATAAAGCAGAAAGAAGTAACAGATGGTGAATAACTAGGTAAAGTGATAGTGCTTCGTCTTAAATTCTTATTTTTGTTTGCTCTTTAACTGGAGCACCATCCCTTGGTTCATACTGGAAATTACACCAATGTTTGTGAGCTTTCTCACCTTAGTGCAGGGATTTAAATGTGGCTTTATGGGGGGAGGATAAGACTCTGCAAGTAAGTGGGATTGTCCCTAGGTGAGGACTAAAGATTACAAGTTGCATATCTTTACTTGTGAAAGTGATCTTTCGATGCAGCTAAAGAGAAAAGGCATGTGAACTCTCTTGGGGTCGATGGTTCACTATGAACTGCCAAACCAGAAAGATCAGGGTGAAGCTCTTGGTAAGCAGTGGACAGGGTAACCCAAGGCAGGTGATGGTGTGATAATGGGGAGATATAATTGACTGAACTGGGAAAGGAGTATAGTAGGGCACAAATCAGATTCTGGTGTTTATTCTTCAAAACAGGGAAGAAAGATGTAGAGAGAGATACTTTTGACTTGATTGTCCCTGCTAGATAAGTTCTGGCTGATTAATATTAAAGTCAGAAGGTAATTTGAAAGAGAACAGCAAAGTAGTAAGTCTGTGACGTCTGGAAAGGCTCTTACCTTTTCAGAGCAGAAACAACCCTGTCCTCTCAAGCAAACAAAAACCTCCAAAATATGCACTAAAGAAACTGAGGTATTTTAACTATTAATATAGTTTTCAACTGCCCCTGAGAACTCCTAAATGACTTTTTCTGAAAAGCTGGTCCAACAGAAAACAGTTACAATGATGTAGCAGATCTTTTAAGAAAAACAACTTCAGGATAATATAGGGATACAGGAAGTAGATGAAGTTACTACAGACAGGTGGAAAATTGTCTGGAAATCCATATCAAGAGAGTCACTTGGTGATCCAGAGTGAAAATGGAAGACAATGTTGAACAGGGCTATTCAGTTCTTTGTGTTGTGTCTGCTTCTTTTCTGTGTGTTTTTACTCAGTTTTTAATGAATGAGCTATAGGATAGAATAGTGTGCTAGCTTTTTTAATCTGGAGCACATTTGGAGAGAATTTGGATGCATTGAAGGATGGAAATAGAATTATCTTGAAAATCTGGAGAAATACTGTGAAGAAGATGGATGAAGTCTGACAGTGATGCTCTAGGTAAGTGAAAGAAGGAGGAGGAACATCTGTCTACCAAGAAGTTCTGCAGGAAGTTATGGGCTTCTAGTTGGTCATGAGCTGAATATGGCTTTGTCTAAAAAAGGCAAGCTTGCTACTTCTACAGTGGGAAGAATTGACATAAGGAGTCTAGGGAAACATGATCCAGATAAGGCTGTGAACCTGGTATAAGCAGAAATGCACCCTGCCAGATCTTTTGAGGTAACCTTACTGAGTTACTAAGCAAGCTTCAACTGCAGTATGGTTGTTTGCCTACTACAATTCAAGATAGATACAGACAAAAAGGGAGATACTACAAAAGACGTAAGACAGCTGTTTAGTATATAGGAATACAAGCTTTACAATGTGAAATGGAATGATGTGGGTAAGAGAAGACTGAAGAGGGACATAACTTCAAAGATACAAAATACTGCTGCAAAGTGAATGATCCATTCTCCATGTGTGTAGTGAATTGGACAGGAAATAATCATCTTGCATTGTAGCAAGGAAGACTGACATTAGGCATGGGGATGAATTCTGTTAGTGTCAAAACTATACAGTTTTGATGTGGGAAATGATTGCCTTTGTATGCTGTGAAATTTCAGTGGTGGAGAATTTCACAACAGAAACCTGTCAGGACTGGTGGTGGGGCCCAGCAGTACAGTAGATGACTGTATGAGAGGTCTTCTGGGTATCTTTTGAAAAAAAACCAAACCAACCAAACCAAAAAACCTGTTCCTTTTTTTTTTTTTTTTTTAATTCTAAAAAAGAAAGCACAATCAAAATGAAGAGGTGTTGCAAGGCCCAAACTGTTCTCTTTCATTGCTTTTTGGTGTTCCAGTCTCTTAGGTGCTAAGACACTAGGTGATAGTCTGATTTTAGTGAGTTGGGGCTGTAGCTGTTAGTGATGGAAACGGAATCTCATGATAATTTTTCAATCACCTTTGAGCTAAGAGTCAGCTTCCCTGTTACAACTACTACAACTACTATTCTTTACACAAGGAATCTTGGAATCGGAAACTTTCAATTTACTTTACAGTGTTCCTATGTTTCCTTTATATGTAGATGCAGGAGCAGGATAAGCAGAACTTGCCAGATCCAGTTTGGGATATTGATCATTGTGCATTTTAAGTGTCTGGAGGTTTCTTAAGATTTAAATTTCTACAAGACACTTATATTTTTCCATCTCTGTTCTAATTCTAGCTTAGCAACAGTTGTGGTTTCTTTGTTGTCGTTGAATGTTATGATAGAAGGCTGTGGAAAAGATGGATCATTTAAGCTGATTAAATGATTACATGAATCTGATATATTTGTTAATCAATTTCAATTGAAGAATGCATCATTAGACAATAAGCCTGTCGAAGAATTCAAGAGCTTGACAAAAATCTTTTCATACAAACCAGTGATGTTAAATATGCAGCTGTTATCTGGTAGAGAGGCGCTGATGAAATCTGTGTCTTTCACAATAGTTAATCCGCATTTTTATGTGAGGATTATTTCATAAAAGCAGCAGGTCTTGATCTTTATGACACCTTATTTCCCATCTTTTCAAATGCTTTTTGAAAAGCTTTTCAAAATCAACATTTAATTTGAATTTGCTAAATATTATTTAGTATTTTTATTCACAAAATGTGTGCTTCTGTGTTCTTGTGGAGGCAGAAATGCATTCATCATAAATGATGCAGAGCTTTGAGCATATTTTAACAGAAATAGCCACAGTATACAGTCATTTAAAAACAAATTTGCAAAACATTGTTTTGCAACCAAAATGAAATGCAAATGCTGAATATAGACACAACATTTTGAGTACGACAGATTACACTTTCCTTTCTCACTTGCTAACATTATTGTTATGACTTGTCATGTGTGGCTGAGCTCTCAGTAATTCTGAATCCTTGTCATGGGGGAAACAATTTCTGCAATGTTCTTCTGCGTTTAGAGAAGCCAAGTAACACAGAATTGGAAGTCGGTTTCTTGATTCCTTTTACTACTTTAAATACTGGAAGTGATCAGAAATTGGTTAAATTTAGAATTCTCTCTCTTTAGTTGATCTGGAGCAGGGTGAACTATAAAACTGAAGAAGGGAACACGTGTCCAGCAAGAGAGTTTAAAGACAAAAAAGCTTCAGTATCTGTGGAAAACATCTGGAGAGGAAGAAAATCTCACTAATTATGAGTCTAGTTTGCTCTGAGAGGCTTATCTACACCTTCATATCTCAGGTATTCAGTACCAATGACTAGGATGGCTTTACTTCATTTTCTAAAGCAGGCAATTTTTAATAAAGCTGGGACTTACCCTCGTGGAGCCAGTCAGTTTGGGTTTGTAGAAGGCAAACACTCCGGTTTACTCTATGTGCCTTTTAGAATCAGGTATGTGCAGCTCTGCCAGGTGCTGACCACAAATAATACTTCAAAAATGAAAGTACTGATAACCAAATTTAGATTAGAGCAACTATTACAAAAGCTTTTCTAGTTTTGCAGAGATATATCTCTCAATTTCAACACAAAGCATCAATATTTTGTTTTTGTGCACGTGAGATCATTTGATGGGTCTTTTGGGGTTCTGTTTTTTCAAATCATTTACAATGTTACAGATTAGATAAGAAGTTTGACTGTGCCAGACTTTTTACCTCCTATAATCTACCTGCATTTAACAAAACTACTACTAGTTTCCAGTGCTCTGAGAGGCAATGAGATTTAGTTTGTTTTTATTGATTTATTCTTTAAAGTGAATTTATATTTTAAAGGAATCACAGAGTTGGGATTAATTTAAATGACCAGTGGATGTTGCTGTTGCCTCTGCCAAAGACAGAAGCAGGCATATTTCTCTGGCTGTTTAACTCTAGATTAACTTTGGCAGCTCTGAGTCCAGAAGTTCTTAATATGGCAGTTTTGGAAGCTTGCCTGATGTCTCTATTCCCCAAAAGTTTTATTTTTGATTTTAGTATCCATAAGCGGCCATTGATTTTTTTCTAACCTAATTTCCTCCCTGGTGTATTTAATATCAAGTCAGATCTCCATCCATCTATAAATCACCCTGGCTTTACAAGCCAGCTCTTCTATCCATCTACAGATCACAATGATTGTAGTCAGGAAATTAGAAGCAGACTGGGGGGGGGGGGGGGGGGGGGAAAAAAAACCAAAAAAATTTTTTTTTTTTTTTTTTCTTGAAAGTAAAAGAATCTTAACCCTCTTCAGCCATCTCTCATGACTCAACCTGTGAGTCTGTTGCATTTCCTGGCTCAGGGACTTTAGCAAGGTGTAATACACAGCATATCGTAGCTGAGTCAAATCTGGCAATCAGAATTCTTGTGCACATTTTTTTCTTTATAAAGAAAAAGAATCTTTGGGGTTTTTTGAAAATAATTATAGAAATATGCATTTTAACGACAAGACAAAGAATTGTTATATTGCATTAGGAGGAGGAAACTTATAGCATAACAGCATCAATTTAGCAAAGGACCTGAATTTTAAAAATTAATTGATCCTGATTAATTACTGTGATTAATGTCCTGAATTTCATTGATATGATAAACTCCATCATCGAAACATTTCTTTGTTTCTACACTTCCAGAATATATTTCCAAAAGTAAAATTGAAGTCTTAGTAGGATGAAAATATTAAAGGTCAATCATCTTAAATTCTGACAGATTTTTAAAGATTATTCAAAAGCATCATGATTGTTTCTGTTAAGCTGAAGCCAAAGACATGACTCCCTATGTGTTTCAGCCATAGAAGGATGGTTCTTTACCTTTGTCTTTGGCTACCACTGTGAGCAGAAATTTATGGAAATTGGTATCTGGGAGTTTACATGGACCCATTGTGCCATAGAATTCAATAATAATGTGTTTATTTCAAACACTGTGTTAGTTTTGCTCAAGGTTTAAGATAAACACACACATTTTGTTATTATTAAATATATAATATTACACATATAATACTCGATAATAATATACATAATCTCATGTACTCGTACTTCAGTTTCATATGACAGTATATTTTTATGTTACCTTTGGGGGTGGTATGACCAGAGAACTATTCTTAGAAGAAGTAGGTGTGCACCTAGTTCGATTTTTGTAAAGCATCTAAAAAAGAGCAAAGTCTTACCTTTGCACTGTGCCAAGTTTTCTTCATTTTGGAACCCTTGTGGGGGATGACTTCATATGTTTGAAATCACATAGGAAGATACGTTCTAAGGGACAAATTCTGTTTATGGTGTTATTGCTGAAGAGACACCTTCCTTTACAAATAGCTCAGCTGTACCTTATTCAACATGGGTCCCTGCAGTGTTCACCCATTGAATTGAACAGATGTAACTGCCAAGTACTTTAGAGCTACAGATTTTCAGAAGAGAATTATCTTGAAATTCTGCACAAAGATTAAAGCATCGTAGACTAAAATGTAGACTTTTTAGCTTATTATAAAAAGAAAAAATAGCAAGCTTCTAAATAAAAAGTCATGAAAGCCTCGGTCTGAAAACAGGCTGTGTCTGAGATAGTAAGGGTCAAGAAAGGTACGACTTGAGAAGGGCTAAGATGTTCTAAGCAAACACCGGATCTATGCACTTGGCACCTGGAGTGCATGAGCATCAATACTGGAATTACATGGTAAGGTCTTCCTGTGGTGCAAATCAGCTGTAGCAGGCTGCTTTTCTCTTTGAGCTGTTGTCCTCTCAGTGTTTTTCCTCAATGACCAAATATTCTTGCTACTTGTTTTATGAGATCGTTACATATATTCAAGAAGATAATTTCTTGCTTGTACATATAACGTACTTGTACATTCCTTATAAACTAATTTGAAGATGTCTTATGGAAGCATTTACAAAGATGACTCTGTTTAGTTGTATTTTTGATAGATCTTTTGTAATGTATCATTTATAGCGAAAAGAGAATTCATTTGATAGGAAAAGAAACCCGATGATCTACAAAGTGTGCTTTGCTGCCAAAAACTTCATGCATATGGACTTGCTCTGTGTTTTGACAGTGTGTGAGGGGAATACCAGATGTCAACAAATCAATGTATACAGAAGCTCCAAGAACTTATTTAACAATAAGAAGTTACATGTTTTGTTTTTTTTTTTTTCTGTGAGTTGCTGGAATGAGGTATTCAACAGTTGCATTTGCTTATGACTGGGGCTATATCTTGACCTGAAAGGCAAGAAATATTTCTGGGGAGAGAAGTCTTGTCTATCAATGAGAACAGACAGTCTCAGGGACTTTGCTGAAAATGCATTGTGTGAGGGTTTAAAATGTTATTATAAATCACTACATAAAAAGTCAGTCATGTACCACACCTCAGGATTTATAGATCAGAAATATAAACTTTTAAGCAAGTTAAAACTTTGCTATAAAAGTAACAGAATGGTGAACTTAAAATCCATTTGCTCTACACTGAAAAGGTTGAAGATTTTAAATATTTAGCAAGATGTGCCTTTTAACCTTAACTCCCCCTGTGAAGCAGTCTAAACTCTATCCAAATCATTAAATTAATCCTTAGTGGCCTCTGTAAAATCAAAATTTCATTTCTTTAGCATGCAAATGATACTATTAACGTTTGAACATATACAGCACAAAAAAAAAAAATCATCCACCTGTCTAGTTTTGTCTGGTCTGAAATCTTCAGTATAGTTACATTATAGACACATAATACAAAAGGTAATTTAAAATTTATAATCACAATTAGATGGAAACAACTAACTTTATTTGAAGAATAAAAAGATTAGTCTTTTTCTGGAAAGCATATATACTAACTGACTTATATAAAGGGGGGAAAAAAAGTACATTCCTATGAAAGATTTTTAGTATCACTTTGGTTCTGCAGTAAATTTTGGGACTGTCTTTTAATACAGTTCAGGTGGAAAGCTTTATGTCAGTGCTGCTGAGGGCTTCCCTCTCTTAGAGGACTTGGTGCCAAGGGAAACCTGATGATCACTCTGGCTCGGGTACCCTGGTTCATGTCCCCAGCTTCTTTGTTAGATTTTCACAGAATCACTCAGGTTGGAAAAGACCCTTGGGATCATTGTGTCCAACCATTAGCCCTACTCTACACGTTCACTCCTAGACCATTCAGTGGCAGCAGCTTGATGAGAGGGTCCCAGAGGCACTCCACACGTACTATGGGAGGAAATCACGTATCTATGGCTATGTTAAACAGCTTTTAGCTACCCGTGAGTGCTAAAACACAATGAGGTGTGCCGTACTCATGGATCTGATGTCTGTGCATAGGTAATTGGCTTGTCTGGTGCTGCAGCATCTCAGTACCCTACAGCCTGGGTGCTCCTGGTGACTTTGCTCATGCTTCCCCACCCATCCCACAGTGCTAGGGCTCACCTGCATGCCTTGAGTGGCTGGTTACTGAACTGAAAGGATATGGGACTTTGTGAAGGGCAGCACTGGGGTGTCCACCACCTTCTTGTGCAAGCCTGTGTGGCCACCTAAGGCTGATCCTGGAGCACTACCATGGTCTGGTGGCATGAACTGGACAGTCCTTGCAGCTGATGCTTTTCTTTTGGGTGCTGTATCAATAGGCAGATGCACATCATCATGTTACATATTATGCTCCTGCTTGTTGCCTTTTGTTTCAGGAAACATGGGTGGCTGCGGGATGGCCTTGGCAGGGGGAAGCTCTCAGACCAGTTATCAGCAGGGAGGTGGCAGAAGGATCTGGGAACCTGAAGCTTCTGTGAGGATGCACTGAGGGTCCATGCCATTTACTGTAATGGGGGAGAGCACCTACAACCAGCCCAGAACCAGGAAATTCTTGCAGACAGCTGTTCACAAACCCTTTCTGCTTGGTGCCTGGTCACTTTGATGTTTCTCTATTGAGTCCAGTCCAGCCACTTTGACTTTTCTCTAAATATATATATTTTAAACATAACTTGCTTTTCTCAACTTAGAAGCTTTTTGGTCATTTGCTGTAAGGACCAAAAGCACAGACAGGTCTAGTTGAAATCTTCGGGTCCTGTCACAAACTGTCAGGTCCTTAAGTTTTCACACGGTTAAAATGACCAAAGATGTTGATGTGAGTAATTGAAAGATGTGTAGGGGAGGCTAGTGCTAAGTAACCTGAAAGACATCTCTGATTAAAATGAGTTTATGTTCTGGTTTTGAAACAGCCCCCATATTTTGAAAGCTTTGGTTCAAATCTAGACAGCCTGTGATTAGTCTTTTGCTGCTTAATGAACCAGAAAAAGGCCTAATGGGGTTACTATTAAACTAAATCAAAATACTATTATTGCTTCAAGGGGGGTTGAAGTTTAAATGTTTCAATATTGTATGATTTTAGGGAAGAACTGTTCAGTTTAGAATTAGACATCTTTGTGCTGTGTTTTTTCATGCCAACTTTCCTTCAAATATTTACAATGTTTTCAAGATGAGGTGAACCAGGGTATTGTTGAAAAATAAACAAGACTGTCCAAACAACAAATGCTTGTTAAAGTTGATTGCTGTCTTTGTTTCATTTTATGTGACCAATATTTTAACATGTAGTAAAAAAACCTAAGACTTCAAATACTTAGCTCAGTAATCAAATCTGCTAGTATTTCTTCATTTACAGATACTGATAACAGTATCTTTTCTTCTTTCATGTTACAAAAGTAATATCAAATCCTATGGTATGCTAGAGCACAGTGAAGTGGGGAGGAGCAGAGAAGGGACAATTGGACAAGAAAATGTTCTGGTGTTCTGCAGCCTATTCCCAGGTCCTTACAAACCACAATGAGGTCACAAACGATACAATTGTGAATGTGTTTGTGGTGGCTCTGCCACTTTCTATTCTGAGATGAATAGAAATAATAATAGAATAGAAATAATAATAGAATAGAAATTCTTACTAAGCTGTTAGCTGCATAATATTTTTAGATTAAGCTTAAAAGAGTCATATTGGCAGCTTTGTGGAAATTATTTGTCTATTATTTTGCCAAGTAAATCCTTTATAAAGACCTGAGAAAAATGTCTTTAGTTCTGTTCCCCAACAAAGTATTTGAAGTAAAAGATAGTTATAGTGCCTTTAGTCTCAAATGTGTGTGCATAGGTAAGCTCAATATTGCTTTGGTAAGCATATCTGCGAATGAATATACAGGTCTGAAAAGTAGGTAGCTGCCAAAGCTGAGCAACCTAAATTGTAGAAGTACTTTCCAGCTGGAAAGTAGACATTTCTTGTTAATGAAAATTATTGCGATTACATTTCTGATTTATTGACAAATTAAGAAAAGCAAATGTATTTTGTCACACTGTCTTTTAAAAATAGCTTTCTTTTACCTATGGATCAATGAAAACTACAGAAATAATTACAACTATTTTATTTAGAGCAGAGACATTTTCCAAGATCATCCTTTCCAAAAAGAAAGCAAGCAAAATTTTTATTACATTTGTTATGGCTATGAAATAATCTTTAAAATATGTGGTAGCATGCTAGCAAGTCATGTTAACAAAAGGCTTTGAAAACTTCATGATATTTGGATGTGAGGAAAAAAGACTTAAAGATCTACACAAAACAATCCTCTTGTTGATGTCTGATCCTGGATTTAACTGTGGTATTGAGATATCATTCAAAACCTATGCTTGTCTGTATTCCTAAACCTTCAGGATAAAAGAAAGGTAAAAGAGGCCCACTCTTATGACAAAGATCTGGGAAATATAAGTTTTGCCCTGTGAGACTGCATTGGCTGCTTGCTTATTTTTTTCCAATGATGAATGCTGTTTGACAGTTTTCACAATGTTTTGAACTATCAAACCAAGCTCTTTAGGGCTTTATTTTTATTTTTTTTTTCTTCACTTAAGCTGATTAGTGATTGCAGACAGTTGAGTAACTGCTGAGAGAAGACATGATGATATGTCTATGAATGTTTACATCTCTGGCCTTATGCTGATGTTTATTTACATCTTAACTAAAAATTTCAAGCTAAATTATATGGGGGAGGAGTCGAACCAACAAAACTCTGCAATGACTTTGGAAAGCATTCCTTGGTAAAACAATAAATAAGAGGCAGTTAAGTTTTGCTTATGATAAAGAGAATTGCTTCAAACACAACTTCCATCAGACATGGCTAGGACAACAGCAGTGCCAGGTCTCTGCAAGAATAAAAATCCACTTTGAGATAGCATGAATGCAGCTTCTCTGCCATAGATTGGATAGATACAAAACAGAATAGAGAGTATAAAGATTGCACATGATGTAATGAAGGAGGTGGGAAGATGACCATCAGTGAACTAAGAGGTTCCAGACAGACTTTTGAGCTTCTTGTTCATATTTTATGTTCTCTGCCCTCTTCTTGGGGCAGATCTTTCCATAGGAAGAAGGGGTTTAAGAAGATCCAAGGAAAGCCAAGGTATATCATCTGTAATATCACACAATTCCCACCAAATTGTTTTCCTTGAAGTTACAATTGTTCATTGGGAAGAACTACTTTTGGGAATCCTAAAGTTGTAATCAGGGGAGCAGACAAAAATAGGAATTTCTTTTAATTTTTATTTAGCTAGTATGGAGGTAGAGTATATAAAACTGTGATTAATTAAAACATTGAACTGGTTTAATATAAAGCCAGTTTATAAATTTCAACAATATTTCCATAATTAATAAGCAAATAGGAAATTCAAGTTGATTTGAAAAGATCATCAGCATTCTTTTGTGGAAATAAATGGAAATAAGTTTGTCTTTATGTTAATTTCAATTTTCTATGTGTGCAAAAGCATTTAAAAATTTCTTTAGAGAGAGACAAGATGGTAATTCATAATTGAAACCCTGAATGGAGAAAAATTTTAGTGTGAATTTTGAACACGGAGAAAGAAATCTTCACATTCAAGGTCTCATTCTATGAAGTGTTGACTTTGCCACGTTTTGTTAAAACATGGGGCAGCATATGTCCCTGAGTTTCAAACCCTTTATGTATCTAGAACAATCATCCTCCCACCTGCCTAATAGTTTGCTAGAGCTACTATACTTTCCGTAATTATAACATAACATACTGTGTATGAGTTCACGGAGAGGGTCAGAAATGCTGTTTTCTAACCTTGATGAGTAGCTCATACTAATAACCCTACAGACATTGTGATTGCTGTTGCTATCTATGTGAATAACTTTTTATAACTTGGCCTTTTTCTGACAATTTTACAGTGGAATATGTCAGAGTACCAGGCGGCCCTATTAGTATTCTTGAGAGACAATATTCTGCGTATTAATTCACAGTAACCTATGACTCCATATTTATTTCTACAATGCCCCTTCAAAGAATAAATGAAAAGTTGAAGAGGTTTTACAAAGATTAAGTGAAGCCCTACAATCCTGGTCTATGGTATCTACTATTATTGTGCTTTATGGACAGGGGAACATCTGGAGACACACGCAGAAGTTGTCTTCTGTCAGCAAGCAGGAATGAGGCCTGTGTGACTTGTCGGAAGTGGCACAGGAATCTCTGGCAGAGCAGGGAAGAGAACCAAAGTCTCTTAGTGCCTTCTAGTGATCTGGGGAGGGGATGGCTGCAGCAGTGCCTCACAGTTCACACCTACTGGTGCATGTGTGAAGGTTGTTCTCTTGCTGGGTGCAGACTGATGGGAAATCAAGAGCATTTTGATTCCCTCTTGCTTTATCACAAAGGGGTAAATGGGATTAAAGAGTCATAACTTGTAGACTTTTTCTGCTGAACTAATACCTAACAGATATCTACTAGTTCTGTAAGTCAGCCTCTAGGCAACATAAGTCATTTTCAAATGTGCATCTTTCTGTGTGTCACAGCAACACATAGCAGGGATCAACATGTTTGCATATTTATTTGAATCTAAAAGTTTTGGTACTATGATCTATCAGTGATTATATGTGAAATGCAGAAGTATAGGAATACTAAATTGGATTACCCACAAAAGTAATAAAAAGACAGCATAGAATGGGCAGCTGTTGGTACAACAGTAAGACAGCCTTAGAAGTTAAGATTTCAAGGTATTTAGAAACTCAAAAGATATTATTTTATTTTTTTCCCTGACAATAGCTGTCATAGGAAGCACAATGATAAGTATGTTCATAAGAATAATATCAATTACTTAAAAGAGCCTGGTTACTTACTAGACTCTCCAATCATTCTTTCTAGTTTACACAGTCTATCCCTCTAGAGGGTGAAATCCAGAAATCTGCACTCAACATTTATGCAGTCTCACTTGAAATAAAATTCCCAGCAGTTTCAGTAGGACTTTTACCTAAACCAATTTCTGAATAACCACTTCAGAATCTGTACCCTAGTGGAAATATGTAATCTGAATTTAAAAAGAATTGCTCTGAGTATACAGAAAGCTATAACATTCAG
Organism: Todiramphus chloris collaris; assembly: GCA_025345505.1. Taxonomy (NCBI): domain Eukaryota; kingdom Metazoa; phylum Chordata; class Aves; order Coraciiformes; family Alcedinidae; genus Todiramphus; species Todiramphus chloris. The sequence continues at coordinate 11,532,277 of JANVCC010000034.1, forward strand.
CAACTGAAGAAGAGAATTCACATCATCCTAGGTTTTAAATTATTAATTTCTATGAATTTGTTATCCTCTACTTTCCTTCACAACTTTTCACTATGAAAGAAATTATCCTTGTTCCTGTGGGCTTTCTGTCAGACTTGCAGTGTTCTTCCTCCAGATAAGAAAGCAGTGTAGTTGTGTTACTCTTTGCTAAGCAGTCCCCTTATGCTATACAACCCCAGTGGACCCCAGGTCAGCCGTAATTTACTATGGTAGATGAAACATTCATCTGGGAATAAGGCTTCATTCTTCTGAATTAACACAGAGCCAGGGCTTTTATGCTCACCTCAAGCAAAGATTGTGTTTTGACTACATCCAGACTTTGCAAACTACTTAAATAGTTTAAATGATGATAAATATTATTAGGCCATATGATAATCCTTCTGTATATGTTGTTGCCTACAATATTTCGTGTTTATTTAAAGGTGCTATTCAGTATTTTATCTTAAAGAAGACTAAGCAGAGAATTGTGTAATAAATGCATATGCTCACTTTGTCACCATTCTTTTGACCTTCTGTGTTTTCAAGCAGCACTTATTTGAATTTGTCCAGAAAAATGTTTCTTTGTGTAAATTACTTTTTTTCCACAGTAGTCTAAAATAAAGCCAGGTTAATGTGGAATTTCCTGGCTTTTTTGAGTTTCTTTGACTGTAACAGCCTTCACTATATTCAGAACAGCTCTGGTCCAATGAGGTGGCAGACTTTCACACTTAAACAGAGATCTACCTCTATCGCAAATTATGATATCCAAAAGATATATACCCATTTGCCTATGCCTGATTGAAGGATATTCTCTTTTTAGGGTAATTGCCTCCTGAAGGTGCAGCCTTTCTCCAAGCCTAGGGAAGAGAAATGTTAAGACAAATCTAGTTTACAAATATTACTGTTTGATGATTTATGTAGGATGTTGTTTTTATTCACTGAAAGGTTCTAGATATTTCAGTGTTGGAGCAAGGGAGTAATCTGGAGTATATTAAGTGATTAAAAAAAAATCAAAATAATCACAGTAAATTTTAATTAATGAAATATTGTGCAAGAAAGACTACTGAATATGATAATGCTCTCATGTTCCATGGTATATCCTTTGTTCAGATTGTACAATAGTTTAAGTACTGAATTTTATATTAATATGACATGAAATGGGTGATAAAATGAAGTGCAGTAGTGTACATTACTAGTATTTGGCAGTTAGAACCAAAATATTACTATTTTGATTAAGCATTGAGGTCACTTGATATATTTCTGTTTCCCACTTCTGTGAGCGTAACTCAGCTTGTTCTTTTTTTGTCAAAACTTATTCTCATAAATTCAGAATCCGAAGTCCTAAAAAACTTGAGGTTTAATTGGTTCAGAATCTTGTCTAAAGAAATAAGTCTTGCAAAAACATGCATTACAAAGGACTTTGTGGAAGAATAAGTGAGAAACTGGACACAATGTTAGGATGAGCACAGCCTACACATTTGTTTAAGAATTTGAGTCTAAACATGTTGCTGAAAATAACAAAATTTAAAATGAATGTGCTGTATTATTCAGGGAACCATATGGTGCTAACACCTTTACTGCTTGGATCAGTCTATCACTCAGATTGACTAACAAGTAAGAAAATAGAGCTTGATCATTCAAAGTCAGTGAGAGGTCTGCAACTGAGTTTGATCGGAAAAAAATAGGACCTTTGCTCCCTGCCTGATACTTTCCACAGAACTTCTGTATTTTGAAAGTTGCTGTGCTGACTTGACATTGTTGAAAATTTGTATCTACTTAGAGAAGTAAAAAAATTATAAATGTGAGAGAACAAAAAGAAAAAAAACCCACAAAACTAGAATAGTCATTAAGGGCTTGAGGGGAAAATGCCTTTATATATAGCCAATGATTATGGTTTATCTTTTGGTGTTCTTATAATGCCCTTGATCTTAATGTGGTATCAGGAGTACAATATATTATCATCTCATACATATTAGGAAGCTGTAAAAAAATAACTGTCTTTTCTATACTTTTTCTAATAAACTTAAAAGAGTTCTTCATTTTAAAGTACAAATAAAATAGGGGAAAAATACATTTTTAAGGTAATTTTTCAAAATTAGTTGTTAAATTGAATTTCCTCTTTCCTATAGCTAAAAAAAAGTTTGGTCTACGTAGATGTCTCTCACAGGATAGAAAATCCTCCATGATGACCTAAGCAGCTAATGAACAGTCAGTTTCTTGTGATATGAAGTTATTCCTTCCTAAGACCCATCTTGTCCTGTAACTAAAGCCAATTAAGAAAACCTTTGAAGGATAAAAGTGAAACACTTGGAAGGATTGGAAAATTAGTGGTCATTGTTCATTAGCTACTTCTCTGCAGTATGGAACAACGTCATGTAAATGACCCAAAACTACCTAAATCCTCTCATGTACGTTGTGAAGATGTTACAGAATCAAAGAATTCTGTTGTTTTCCATAGATGGCCTGGGGATGTTTTCAGTTTCCTCACACCAACATGCCAAATCACCCTATGGTGTAACTCAGTGTCTCCTTTCCATGAAATGTTTTGTGCGTGCGAACTTTCATTTTACCGCTCAGTGTGCTTTCGTGTTCTGATAGGCTTTCTTTCAAAGGTATAGGCATTCTGCTAACATATTAAACTGCAAGGAAACTTAATAATGTAAATGACAAAGTTCAGAGTTACAGGTAATCCTCTCTCTAATGGCATGTTTCTTATCAGTGCATGGTTTGGTGATAAGAATTGTTTTTTATATTATACTCTGCAAATTCAGAGCAGTGAAAACTAACTTGTATATGTTCTAATTCTTATGGATTTTTGTCTCTGTATTGTGTATGGATCAGACCCAGATGGATTTATAATGCCTCTCTGATTTCCTTTTTGTACATTAGGAATGGAGGAAGGTCAAATGTATCCAATAATGTTTTCTCTATGGTAAGAAGGTACCACAGAGTGAATTGCAGTTGCAACTGAGTGATAGCAAAAGCCTTTTCATCCTGACTCATAGCTCCAGTGTTAATAGCTATTATCCCTGGACTAGTAGTTTAGAGTTAGTATCCAAATGACCTGACAAGTTTCTGTCAGTATGAACTATGATCAACTGATAAACATTATCAACTGATAATGAAGATTACTGCTTATCTGTGAGGTTTCTTGCTCTAAGTATATTAATAATTCCTTTGAATGAAAGTGATTTTGTCAGAGACAAACAGTTTTGAGTTTAGACGTTTACTGCAACATAGGCGATGTGGTTCCACCAGTGCACCTAGACTACCAGTTTCAGAATTCTCTTGATTAGTTTGCTTACTTTGAAATCCCAGCCAATCAAATGAATTCCAAATTTATTGTAGTTATCGGGAGTATTTCTGCCAATTTCAATGATGTCACCAAGAAATATTAAAAAAACCCCACAAACAAACCAGCAAAAACCCAAAACCAACAGCAACAACCCCTCCCCCCCCCAAAATAAAAATCCCAGAAAACAAACGAAAAGCAAACAAACAAAAAAACAGCCAACCCCTAAAAACCAGCATCTAGACAGAGAAGAAACCATATCCTTCAAAAACACTTGCAAGAGAACCTTGATATTTATTAAAGAAAAATTATGGTATTTCGTTACTGTTCTCTTTTCTTGGTTCAATATTTATTTTGTAACTTTTCTATGTGAAGACGCAGAATTTTCTTACTCTTTAATGTGTCCTGGTTATATATTACTTAATACTAGTCACATTCTCATTTTATTCAGATTTTGTTCTTATATTCTATCAGATAAAAATAAAATATTGCCACTCACTTTCACTAGACTACAATATTTCCTGGGGAATATCCCTACTCAAACTTAATTGGTGTATTTCAGTTCAGTTTCAATAGTATTACAGAAATCCTCCTTAAGCCTTCCTCCCCTGAACCCTACAAGCTTCTCAAACCAAACCCTTCTAACCTTGGCAAAGACATGGGATTTTAAAATAGAATTTAAATGAATTATAGAAAACATTAAATATGACTTCGCATTTTTCCCCATTACTTTGCATTAGATAAATAAAAGAGGCCCTGTATCTTGGATCAAGTTAAACCTATCTTTATGATTCCTATACTTTCATCTCAGCCCACAGCAAAGGAAAATGGCACATGCTGAGCAACTTTTTATGCTCATGGTAATCTCACTGTAACAGATTTACTTTAATCTGTCAATGATTCATGTTTGACACAGAATTGAATTAATGTTAAGGGAATTAAAAGAATAGGTAAACCTTTTCTCTTTAAACTCAGGACAAAAACTAGGCAGGGAGTTGAATATCTCTGTCCAAGACAGTTAATATATCAAAGAATATTCCGTAGGCTAGACCAAGAGATCACGTGCTCTTGCCATGAGGGAGAGGATTTTATTTGGAAAAAAAAACCCTAAATAAATAAAGCTGGGAACACTAAACTGAAAATGCTTTCCCCTCTCCCTCAAGAATGGGAACTGCACTAAAAGATGACTGGGTTAACATAAAATAGATATAACCACACTGAGATATGATGGATGAATGCATAGATGATTTCTGTAGCAATAATTAAACACATCAAACAAGCCAGTCAAACACAACTGCGGTATATATTTTTTCATAAAGAGAATCTGGAAGCATCATCTTGGTGCATGGCAAAAGGTCAAAGGAAAAAGTGAGCAGAGGGAGAGAGGATGCTTTCTTTAAGTCTAAGGTTTTTGGCTTCCACTCTGTATCTTTCTATATAATTGATCCAGTATCTATTGACATGGAAAAACTCCTACTCACTTGAAAACTGCTGATGCAATAATGATCTGCCCAAATTTGTGACATCGCGTTCTCGAAGGAACAATGGTGGAAGTTTTGGCTTGAGATCTACTCCATCTGACATCGGTTAGTCACTGTAAGGGTTTGTGTTGAATACCACTGATTATTCTTGCTTCCAGATACAGGTTACTGCAACTCCGCAGTATTCATAGGACAGAGGAGGATTTGTGTGTCTGTCTCTGTTGTGGTTCAATCACAGCCAGCAACTAAGCACCACACAACTGCTCATTTACAACACACCCCCATCCTGTCCCCCCCATGCCTTGCTGTAGGATAGTGATGAGAATGGGAAGGGTAAAAGTGAGAAAACTTGTGGGTTGAGATAAGGACAGTTTCATAGGTAAAGTGAAAACCATGTGAGGATACAAAGCAAAACAAGGAATTCATTCACTGCTTCCCATGGGCAGGTGACTGTTCAGCCATCGTCAGGAAAGCCTGGCTCTGTCACTCATAACAGTTATGTGGGAAGACAATACTCCTTCCGTCTCCCAGCTTTATATGCGAAACATGACATCCTATGACATGGAATATCCCTTTGGTCAGTTCAGGTCAGCTGTCCCAGCTGTGTCCCCCTCACAACTTCTTGTGCACCCCAGCCTCCTCACTGGGGGGGGCGGGGGGGGGTGAAGCAGAAAAGGTGTCAACTCTGTGTAAGTGATGCTCAGCAATAATGAAAACATCCCTGTGTTACCAACACTGCTTTCAGCACAAATCCAAAACAGCCCCATGCCAGCTACTGTGAAGAAATTTCACTCTGCCCAGCCCGAAACAGCAAAGGTTCCCAGCCAGGGAACTTACTTTGAGATTAGTACTGTATTGTTTTTTCCTTTTAGCTAGGTAGAAGCAAGGGCATGATGATACCCTTACCAGCACAGTTATGAACATTGTGCTCTGTAAACCTGGCATATGAAAGTGATCTGCCTGGTCATTGGGAAGCTCTTGCATAGGTGAACGCTCACTGAACTAAAGCCTAATGAATGCTTGTTGAGTTGTACTTGGGCAAATCTCCAAATAAAGCTAGGGCATATTTTCCTCGAATAACCGCTTCTGATTTTTATTTTTATTTTTGCATTGCTTTGGAGAAATACTAGATTGGCAATATTTATACAAGAGCTTTTTAGAGGTTTTGATAAAGTTTGAGGAAAAAAAGCAATGTATCCCATATTTTTACTAGGAAAAAAAAAATGCTGGAAGTTCTAGAAGCAAATTACTTTAACTCTTGTTTATCTGTTTTCATGCCAGGGTTAAAAGAATAGAGCATACTGGAGTTAGGAAACCTCTGTGTTGGCATGAGGTAAAGTACTCCAGCACTAAATTTCTGCACCAATCACAACTAATAAGTTCAAAAACACTAGCTACGGTTATTGTGCCCTTGACCTGAAATGTAAAGGTTAATGCAGAAACAAACACTTAATTCTGGTAAACCTCTTCCTTGTCAAATTACATATCACAAATAAGTTTTTGACTGCAAGTTTGTCTTTGTAGATAGATTTCTTCTGCATTCATGCAATATAAACAGATATTGGGCTAAAGATACCAATGTTACAGTAACTTCTGTGCTTTAGGTTGCATAAATGCATATAATTTTCCTTTTTATTAAAAAATAATTGGTAGTAAATCAAACAAGAAAACAAAAGCAAACAGAAAATTGAATATTTGAACTAGTATATGCAAAACAGTCAGTACTGCAGACTAGCCTTTTACAACACCTTAAATAATATATGCACAGAGCTTATAAATCCCTGGCAAGAAATTTTTAATTTTGTCCCTCATGCTTTTCCTCAATATTTTCTTTGAAGCTTGCTCAAATTTATGGCATGACATACCTTATAGTCTAATTAAAAATGGAATCTTTACATCAAAATGTATAGCTAAGTCAGTATATTTCCTTAAACTGGTTGTTCAAAAAAAAAAAAAGAAAAACCTAAAAATCGTATTGCTTCATGTTAGTCAAGGTACAAAATATTTTTCTCTAGGACATGGATGGCTATCCATTAGTTAAAATCCAGAAATACTTCACTGGAAAGTACTAGTACTAGAATGGTACAAACTTCTTACAAAATTCTTTAGCTGAATTGCAAAGTATGTGAAGAAAAGTGTGGAATGATCAGGGTTAGAAAGAAAACTAGAAAACAAAGGTATAAAGACATACTATATTTAAGCCCTGAGGCAGTGCACCTTATTTATACAACAGAGAATGTCTACAGAATAAGCAACTAGCACAACAGAAGTATGACTAATAGATAGGTATGAATCAGTAGATTTGTATTCTTCTCGTGTAGCTCGCTTCCCAAAAGCAGAGAAAATGAAAGAAACCCCCCTCCTGAGCTTTCTCACCCATTCATCCTTTTCAAATCTGAAGCTCACTGTTATGGTAGTTAAATTTTAGCTTTGGGCAACCCAGGGTACTAATCTTACATGACCTCTTCCAAACTAAATCATGCCCTTGTGACTCATGTACTTTTCCCCTCTCATTTTTTTTCCTCTTGGATGAAACTGTAATCAAGGTCTCTCTCTATCATCATCATAATAATGATAATACCAAAATAAAGATCTAGAACCTCTATCTTGTTGCTATCAAATCTAAAGAGTTAGAGCATAGGTTTCCATATCATGGAATCTGGATTATTTCTAGCTGACAGTCATAGGATCACAGAATCACAGAATAGTTTTGTCTGGAAGAGACCTTCAAGATCATGAAGCCCAACCTTATTTCTAGCCCTATCAAAACCACTAAACCATGTCCCTTATCAAGTCTTCTGCTTTAATTTAGTTGCACAGATGGACATTTTCTAGATATCAGGTTTTTAACTACCCTTGAGTGCCAATAAATCAATATTTAATTGTTGTGCTGTTAAAATAAATTGACTGGTTTATTTTTAAGGTTTTCATAGGGAGGCAACTACAAAGAACGGAAAGCACCATCTCTGCCATGATAAAACACCCCCAGCAAAACAGGTTTACAGAAGCTCAGGGTGGTAATGAAATCAACATTCCAGCAAGTGACTTTGTCTCTAAAAATATCTCAGGTATTTTATTGCTAGTATTCAATGTAAGTTCAGATCTTCTGGCTTTTTTGTAAATGTAGTACTTGCATATTACTTGGGGGTCTGTGTATGGGTTTGAGCTCTTTAACACAAAAAAAAACCCAAGCAACCCATACATTTCTTGTGCTGAAAGACATATTGTTATAACCAGTTTGTGCATCTACGGCCTTAAATGTTCTTTTTTTGCGTGGCCTGGATTTGAGAAGAACTCCAGTGATTTGTAGACCTTGTCCTGGATCTTGTACAAGAGCACATTAACCTTGGCAGAGTATGTTGAAAGAACAGGGTTATGTTGAAAGAACCTTGCAAATGTTACTGCATGTATCAAGCTTTCCCTGCGGGACTCCCTGCATCTCCCTTGGATGCTATCTGAAACCATATATGGGAGTATTGATTTTTCAGAGGGAATAATGTTAAGATACAAATCATATTCTGCTAATTATTTTGCCTTTTCAGTGTAATACAAAAGCACTGTAGTCTCTTTCCAGCAGTGATTGGAGTTAAAAGATGAGTACAGTGGGCATATATAAAGTATTGTTGCTTTTACCCAACCTCCTTCTGTTTAAATATTCTAATTTTGCTTCTGTAATTAACAGCAATGTGTTTTTCTCATGTTTCATATCTACGGTTGGGCAATGACAGAAACAAATGTCATATCTAACGAACCTGAAAGTGAAAGGTGGGAGCAAATTTGCTAAGAGTCTTATTCCAGTTGACAGGTCTGCCTCTTGTGACATTAATAATGCTTCAGGAATGTTGATATAAATCAAGATATAGCAAGAAACATGCCATAGACAGGATGTGGAAACATCATCTCTGCTGTTTTAGTATCCCCAGAGCTGATAGCAAGACTGCAGCTTTCAGCTGTGAGTACTTTCCTCTTTATCCCAGAAACCTGTACAACAATCATGTTCCACATCTGCGTGTATATAATGAATCACATCAGCAAACTTAATTTAAAGTTCAAGCCAAAATCCTGTGGTTTAAAAAACCAGTCTTTTCACTGACTTCAGTGGGCTCAATATCAGTGTGTCACTGGCACTTACTTCTCTGGCTACTTTAATGCCTTGGGAGGTCTTTCTGGAGCAGTTTGAAATCAAAATACCAGCTTGATTGATCCTCCAGCCCTTAAAGAAGAAAGCACACACTGAGCTTCAACAAGTGACTGTAGCTGGAAATCTTGCAGAGTTTGTGCAACTTAAGTTGGTTATAGGCCTTGTGCTGCTTCTGTAAGCAGGGGTAAATATTAGCTCCTCTGGGTGCTACAGTGAAGTGCTCTAAGAGATCAGTAAAGAACAGTGCAATCTACAAGCTATATAGCAGAGGGGAATGAGTCTACAGCCAAAGGCAAGTGCTTGCAGTACTGTGCTAGAGTCCCTGCCTAATGATGATGCACCTTTTGGAAGTGAAAGGCATTTTCTTTCTTGTATGTAGCATTCATTCTGTTCCTAAAATACATATTTTAACACCTGCAGCTGCTGATTCTGCTTTTCTGATGTCCCATGGCTAAGACAGCAGACATCAGAGGATAATATTCTGGCAGGAACTACTCTGCCTGCACTTTTTCTTCTATGAAAAATGCACAGAGGTGAAAAGATTTCAAGGGAGGTTTTGTGGACAAGAGAGCTGCTGTATTCTTATAGTGGAAGACGAATGCCAGAGTAGCATGTGAGGAATTGATATTGTTTCATTTCTTTGTGCATGTTCTTGCAGAGGCCTTGTTTTCAACTGATCTGGGGGGTTCTCTCCTGGCAGAGAAAGTTTTGTAACTCTAAAGCCTTTTGTCCCTCCCACTGCTTCTCCTTTTTTTATTTTCCTTTTCTCACTGGTCTTGGTCACTTTCCTCACTGAACCCCCATTGTAAAAGGCTCCTCCTTCCTCTTCTCCCTTTCCTGACAGCTTTTACTCCTGGAAGCTGTACACTAACTGTTTCCTGACACCTGCATCAGACCTTTCTTGGCATTGCTAAATGTGCAGCTTCTATTACAGTAGTATATAATCTCTAAGCAAACGCATAATCTTTTCAATTACCAGGGAAATTTGCTATACATTCTAAAGTGGTAATTCCCTCTTTGATGTTCTTCACGTCAGCCGCAGTTAGATCTGTGTACAAAAGAGAGATGTTGCTCCAAATCTGAACACCAAGGATACTAAATGGATGGTAAGAATGCCCTCTAGACCTTGAACTTCCCAGGAAACCCTCGTTTACTTCCATCAGGGTATTGAGAAAAAGAAATTAACTGGCTTAACATCTGCACTCTCTTTACTGAACTGTAGTTGCTGAGTTTAATGCAGCATTTATGCCTAACAAAAGAAATCAACTGTGCAGCATGTTGAGCTTCTGATTATAATAAGAAAGGACAATAGCCAGTAAGATATGAAGCCGCATGTCAGACAATGTCATAGGACTAATAGAGGGGAAAAAAAAAAAAAAGAAAAAAAAATATATATAAAACCTCTCACCTTTGTCCTTGAGGAAAATGGACCTTGTGGAGACCTTGAAAATCCATTTGGTCATTCTAAAGTGAGGAAAGTGAAGTACCTCTTAACATTAAATGTTTCTAATCACAACTGTTGCAGAATGCTGAAACTCCATAGCAGGGAAACTTCTCTCCACATCTATGTCTGCCTTGATGGTAAACATTTGAAATATTGTCCCCTAAACATTTCCTTGGTTTGTACACTTCAGTACATTTTTCTGATGTTTATTAGTAGACTTAAGCTTTATGTTTTTTTAATGTGAGCAAGTTTCTCCTATATTTGTGGATTCCAACCAAGTTCCCTTCTATCTTGATTTACCTTCAGCAGGTCCTTATGTTTCCAGGGAACAGACTATGCCAACTTGAAAGGGGTTTAGCCTCATTCAAAGTTCTTTATCAAGCTATGCCTTCCTTTGTTTCCCTAAAAATTGCTTCACCCCTTACCTGAAATGAAAGAAGAATTTGTGACTTCTCATTGCAAACATTATACTGTTAAATCGTCTTTTCATACAGACTATCTCTGAACATTTTGTCATTTGATATATTTATTTTTTTCTTTAAATGTAAATAAATCCCCCCTAACAATATCAGATGATGGATTCTCTTCATTTATATAACCTTGCCTTTACCAGGTGCATTTATCCCAGAAAGGCCTGGCGAGCCCCAGGGTTCTCATTTTTCTTGTAATCTCCTTTCATTGGCATCTAAAGTGGCATTAAGCACACAGACATTTTGACCTTCAAGTCTTCTTGACAGAACAGAAAGGCAAGACCCCTTAAATAATAAAAGAGGCAGTCCATAGTCTTAAGGTTATAAAATAAGATCCCATTTCTTTTTAAATGCTGTGGTGATTTTTCAGTGTCTACATTTTTTGTCTCTTTGGAAAGTTACAAGTCTATTTCTTTCATCTCCTGAAAACACAGCTAAAGTCTAGAAAGCAGCTTCTTTTTGAAAAAATACATCCTATTTTGATTTCTGGAAATGGTAGTTGTTTTTCCCATCTTTACCCTTCTCTAATTCTAATATTAAACACTCCTGTTACTTTTTTCTTTTTCTTGATAAAATGCTTTGTGTTTTATACTATAATGCTTCCTTTTGACTGAAGATCCTGTAGCATTTTAGATATTCACTATTAGTCCTTAACCACTCAGTGCACAGACTTTATAAATGCTATAGTATTTTTCTTTTTTAACAAAAAGAACCAAAATGTCCTATTCTTATTAAGAATACAGTGATGAAAACTCATGTAATTTACTTTTGGTACAGTCTTTCATTAAGAGAAATGGAAAGCTGATTTTATAGTCTCAATGTGTACCTTGATAATATAATAGCATATGTCTCATTGACAGAACACAATAAAATATATTTCATTGATACAACACTCTAGTTTCATTTTTAATAAGTAAAAAGTTCACAGTATTCCAGACAATTCATTCTGTGATCAAAGTGCTGGCAGAGACTTTTAAAAAACCTTGCCTGCTGGACATGTTCTCCATTTCTTTATGGCACATAAGGCATTTAGGACTAATTACCACTGCTGCCTGTAGAAACCATGGCTTGGAAAACTTGAAGAGAGAACTATTCAGATCTCACTATTGCAGTTACATGATAATGACTTCTTTAGGACTGGGGAGCAGCAGCATGTCTGCAGCTCTTCAGAATGGCTCCATATCTTTGGGTGGCATGACCTGACAGAGACCTTACCATAAGCTCAGGAACATCAGCTCACAAAACAGCAAGTTTAGCATCTCAGGTGCCTCTTTTCGGTTAGAAAGTTAGAAAGAATTGTGTGCTTTTAAAAGGGATTGAAATCTCAGGTTTATTCATGATACCAGATAGCATACACTTGACAAGAAGATACAGAAGGATGGAGTGGAGAGGTTTTCTGAGCTTGCAAAATTGTATTTTAGATATTAGTTACAGCTTGTGAGATATTGTTTTGATGCAGTAAACTTTTCTTGACTGAACCTCCTGAAGCAAGTACTGTGCCTGGTTATCACTGCGTGAGTGTACCAACCCACTAGAAGTGATGATGGCACAGCTCAGTGGACTGTGTAAGCTGCTTGTCCCTTAAATGTCACTGCATGAGAATTTTTTATTCTTCCTCTGTGCTTCTTTTTTTTTTTTTTTAACACTTACTTGTTAGTTCTTTGCATTCTTAGCTCCATTTTCATCCTATTTCTCACTGGAGTTCCTCTCTGTTCCCTTACTGATCCTTCATTTACAGTCTTTCCTAAGCAGAATAACAATCAAGTAACATTCAGTTGTGTAACAACCTTTTCAAAACAGAGTGTTCCAGCTGATTTGAAATTAAGTAGCTTGAATATACTATTTACAAATCCATACACAGATGCGTTACGGATAAATCAAAACTAAAACATTTGAGGAATTGTTTTCAAAATTGAAGCATACATATGAATTTAGAAGGCTAGCCCTTAGCCTTGAAAAAACTTTCACTGGAATTAAAATTGTGCTGTTGACTAATCCCACTAGCAGACACCCTGCAGATGCTAGATAATTTTTAATGTTGCAGAATATGGACCTTATTATGGTACACAGGACAAAATTACTGAGACTGGATGCTTACTTTGTGTTGTAAAATTAAGTGCAATTATTTTGTTTGTCCATATTTTTGTATGTCTGTGAATTACATACATAAAGATTAAATAGATAACATTTCAACAGGAAATTTGTGTGCATGTAGACTCCAATTCCACAATGCCACCATAGATGATATCACTATTCCTCCATCTGTCTTCACCAAATCACTTAACATGTGGTTAAGTCCTTCAGTTCCATTTAAATGCATATTTCTAAGCACATGCTTATGTGCTCTGATATAGATAGAAGTGGTTTATATTCTGAATTGAGATATAAGGGCATGATCCTGTACCACTGGAGTCACTGGTAGTTTAATAATTGAATTTAGCAGTCATGTGAGTATTAATGACTTAGAGCTGAGACCTCATTTATACCCACAAATTCAGTTAGCCTTTCCTAGTAAAAAGGTTTAGCCATATAAAGCTTTATCTGCAATTCTAAAAGATGTCCTTAAAATGTGGCCATGGCAAAATCAACTCCTGAAATTTTATACAAAGTCAGATACCCCATCTGATGTGTCTAATAGTTCTGATTATGTGTATGTACTATGAAGAGAGTGGTAGTGAATGGAGTTTAAATTCAGTTGATGGCCAGTCACAAGTGGCGTTCCCCAGGGCTCGGTTCTGGGCACCATTCTTGTTGTCAATATCACTGATAAAGATAGTAAATTAGATTGAGAACACCCTCATTAACTTTGCAGATGACACCAAGTTAAGTGAAAGTGTTGATCTGCTTGAGGGTAGGAAGGCTCTTCAGAGGGATCTGGACAGGCTGGATCAATGGGCTAAGGCCAATCATTTGGGCTTCAACAAGGCCAAGTTCCGAGTCCTGCACTTGGACCACAACAATCCCAGGAAACTCTACAGGCCTGGGGAGGAGTGGCTGAAAACGCTCATCAGAAAGAGCCCTGGGGGTGTTGATCAGCAGCTGGCAGAACATGAGCCACAAGTGTGCCCAGGTGGCCAAGAAGGCTAACAGCATTCTGGGCTGCATCAGTAATAGTGTGTCTAGCAGGACTAGAGAAGTGATTGTCTCCCTGTGCTCAGCACTGGAGAGGCCACAGCTTGAGTACTGTGTTTAGCCACAGTATAAGAATGACATCAAGGTGCTGGAGGAGGTCCAGAGAAGAACAGCAAAGCTGATGAAGAGTCTTGAGAATAAGTCTTATAAGAAGCAGCTGAGGGAGCTGGGGTTGTTTAGTCTGAAGAAAAGGATGCTGAAGGGAGACCTTATCTGAAAGGATATTGTCTGAAAGGAGATTGTAGAGAGGTCAGTGTTGGTCTCTTCTCAAAAGTCACAACTGATAGGACAAGACGAAATGGCATCAAGTTACCCCAGGGGACGTTTTAGGTTGGACATTAGGAAAAACTTCTATACTGAAAGGGTTATCAAACTGGAACAGGCTGTCCAGGGAGGTGGTTGAATCTCCATCCCTGGATGTATTTAAAAGCTGTCTTAGATATGTTTCTCAAGGATATGGTGTGGTAGGGGCCTTGGCAGAGTAAATAATGGTTGGATTTCATGATCTTAAAGGTCTTTTCCAACCATAGCAGTTCTGTGATTCTGTGAATTATAGGTATAATAATTCTGGCTTATTTCACTTGTATAACATTATGTATGTGAGCTAAAGGCCTGAATTCTGTGATACATATAACCAGACAAGGGTAAATACTGAGAAATACTCTATCCATAGCTGCCTTCTCTAGATGATTCTTTTGTATTAAAATGACTTTCACAGTAATGTCTTCAGAAAAAAAGTTTTCACGCAAGCATTCAGATTATAATATGAAACAATGCATGCAATTTTACCTTCTCACACAAGACGTAAATCTCTTTTGAAAAACATGGCTGAGTTTTAATGATTTTTCTCCAGAACCAGCCTGACTTGTTAAAACTGAATCTGATATTAGCCTGTGAATGAATGACATGAGTTGAAATGTACTTTTTTCTTCAAAGTGATTGATGTAATTGTGTTTTAAAGTGACCTTTTATAGAAACATTTTGACTATAGTGATTTCCTGTCCTCTTCTCTCAGCAATCAGAACAGCATAACTGTTATCAGAACATAAGTCTGTTTTAGCTGCTTGTTAATGCTTGAAGGGAACTGAGCTGCACAGTATATGTGCCTGTAGGATGGTTTTGATATGGGTACGTGCCAGCACTAATGAGCCATGGAAATTTAGAAACCTAACCTGAGATATTAGTAAGGATGGGGACCTGGGCCCCACAGTACTGAAAATGCAGTCAAATTATTATCTTGAATTTAATGTAACATAACTACATTTCTTAGAAAGAAGTTTTGTTTAAGTGAATTGCATTTCTGACGTGTATGGGTTGATTCATGATTTTATATAGGCAGACTAATCTTGATTGTATTGGAAGTCTGGTACCTAGAAAAATGTTGATTTATGCTTGTAAATTATACCTATTATATATTTATAAAAACATATCTGCATCACTGTGAAACTGAATGATATGTCCTTATGTGAATTCACTTTATTATGAGTTTTCCTAATAGAAGTAATAAGGATGGCAATCATCTTTCAGACTCTCTGGATGAGTGTAATATTACAGATACTTCAATTTAAAAGGGAGAAGTACAGATAGATTTTACTGAATGGAGATTTATTCTAAAAAACATAATTCAAAAATTTCTACCATTCTGCTAAACACGGTTAAAAAAAAAAAAGGTCAATTTCCACTTGAAAAAAAAAAAATCAGCACACTCCTAAGACTAAGGTGAGACAGATGCTTGGATTAGATGTCCCATATGACCCTGCTGGTTTTAGAATGTGTAGGCAGTACTGCAGCCTTATTTTCATTTGAACACTGTTAAAGATCGTTTTCATACAGGCAGTATACCAAGCAAGACAAACTCACTGTGGCAGTTCTTCTTTCTTTTCTTTCTTATTTCCTTAGTTTTTACTGTATAGAGGAAAATAATCTTTAACATGTAAACCCATGTTTGTTATCTCCCATTTGTAGGAGGAGAGGTAGCAAAAGTACTTCTGTGATATTCTTTCAGCTGTGAAGTGCACTTTTTCATAATTACTCTGTGATCTTAATATTTTAATGGATAAATCAGAAATACAGAATATAACACAATTAATAGGATCTGTTAAAAAATACAGTTGTAATTACAAGCTATCCTACTACCAGGATTTATTTCACAGAGCATATGGCTTCTCTAATTAAGAAGAACACTTTTATTTTTTTATCTTTTAATCTTTTAAGCCACATATAATACTTTAAGATCTATTCATGTATTACCAAACTTGTCAAATGTGTCTGCTTTTGCACCTGAATTTTTGCTCTTGTTAAACCCCCTCTTGTTAAAGGCTGAAATAAAAAAAAAAAAAAACCACACCATGGAATAGTATTTATCTTTGAAGCTAATTCTGGACTTCCTTTTAAAATTCTTCTCTTATGCTAACTCTTTTAAGTTTGTAATCCAGAAGTTTAGTGCTTCCATCTGTTTGAAACTGTTCATCTGACAGTTATCCTTTCTGGCTGCTGTCTCCCATTTCTTAGGTCTGTAGGTTGACACATTTATTATACAATGATTTCTGTGTCAGGTATCCTGAACATAATTTTAATAATGTTAAGAATAGGTGTGGTTGTTGTACTAAAGTATAGGACATAGTTTACCCCTTTAAAAAGCCACGTTCTGTCTTTTGCTCTGTTGTCCACATAGCACAAAAAAATCCTAAGAGTTTAACTATACTAACAATCTGAGAGCTATATTTTTTGAGAAAATGGCTAGGGTTCACTCCAGAATTTTAGTCTTCCTTGCTTTTCTAAGTATATCTACTAGTAGGCTCAAATCTTATCAGCTGTTAATCAGCATGAATACTTGTCAGACAAATTACGGTTTGGTTTCTTGTGTATGCAGGATGGAAATTAATTAAAGGAGCATTTTCATCAGGTACATCAAACTTGAGATTCTGATGTTGAACCTGGACCTTGCTGGGTCATGGAGCAGAAAGGCTATATCAAATTGTGCTAAGGTAAGACAAGACATTAGCATAGTCTTGTGCACCAGGCTTTATGGAAAAAAATGTCTCTTCATTCAGTGTTTACTGTTCTTCACTGCAGTATGACTCCATGTTGTACACAGACCAGCAACACAGCTACAGGGCAGGTCCAAAGATGACCTAAATACAGACATAGCCCTGAAAGAAAAAGGCCTCAAAAAGTCTCAGTTAGAAGAACTGGAGCATAATGTATTTCTTAAAGCTGATCCTTTGCCATTTTGAGCAGCTGCTGCTGATTCTGTGTAGCTTTTGACCATTCATATAGTTTCTGGAGTATTTAGCCTTTTACAGTTCAAAATTGTTGGTACCTCTGGCAAGTGGGGTTAGATGCTGCCCAGAAGTTCCCCTTGCCCTTCTCCAGGAAGCAATAGATTTATCAGCTAGTAAGTCTTGCTTTTTCTGCCTCCAGCCTGCTACCTTTCCATTAAATGGCACTTAGTGCACATTTCATCTTTCTATTTTCAATGGGATTACTCATTTGAGTACCCCTTTATATAGGAAAGGTGACAGAATTGGCATCTAAATTGCCCACAACCTGGTTGTTATGACATGAAAGTTTATTGTCTTGGGTTTACCCATAACTGTATTGTTCCACATTATGACATAATTCAGGCTCAATAGAAAGAAGAAAACAAAAGAAACAAATCAAAAAAAACTACACTTGCTCTTGTTTGAGTTCCAACATCTTTCCAGTTATAAAAAAAAAAAAAAAAAACAAGCCAAACTCCCAAGCAAATAAAAATCTCCAAATGCAAAAAAAAAAAAAGTAGACTTTCCAAAGCAAAAAATACCCATAGTACTCATATTTATTAATTTATATGCTAGGCATTCTTGTAATCAATCTTTTTGGTAACAAGTCCAGATCGTCCTCTTTGTACTTACTCTGTCCATTGGCTTATTAATAAATCATTTAAATGATCTTAGTCATCTACTGAAATGTGAAGAAGCTATTCTTTGTCTCCACTGTCAAATCATACGTGAATGTTTATACAGATGACATTTTCAAGGCTTCTTTGGCCCTAGGCTCTTAATGGAGAATAATATTCCACTTTAAATTATTTTTTTTCTTTTAATTTAGTATGAAAAGTTATAAACATTGGTGAATTGTAAGTAAAAACAGGTTTAATAAGGTTCTCTGCCTTCTTAAATTGAAATCCAAAGATACATGTTGAAGTTAGCTGTTTTTAAGGAAAGTCATCTAAGTTACATCTTTTATGAGGATATTCTTTAATGGTTTCAATAAAGAGGGATGAGGCATTGAACTATATTCTTTACAACACTGGAGATGCTGATGTGTACACTTGAAGATTTACCCCATTGCATTTTACGTGGAGCAAGATATCATGCACTGTGCATTCAAGACTTGGATCTGACTGCGTTCCTTCTGTACCACCTCTGGTTCTCATTGGGAAAAGGGCTGTAACAAACACTATACTGAGATCTGTCAAAATGTCTCATACTTGATCAGTTATCTATAAAATGTACAGAACTCTATAAATGAATGGCACTTAGGGAGTCACAACATACTCACAAATAAATAGTTTTTCAAAGGAAACCTTTAACAAGGGTGCTTCTGGTATGTTATCCATTCTCTGCATCATCTTAAAACTCCATGCTTTAGGAGTCATCGTCAAAACCAAATTTGTGAGTAACCATGAAACGTATTTATCAAGTTGCTATCCAGAAAGTACTTAAGCAACATGGTGAAAGGAGGAAAAAACCAGATAGTTATATCTTGTACATTTATTAAATTTCAACTATTAATTTGTTTAAAAGGGGATTATGTCATTTACAGTAACATATAATTGATATGAGACAAGAACTGTCTCGTTATCATTTTGGAATATAACAGAGAAAATATTTTTTTATATATGTGTATGTGTGTGTGTGTGTTTATACATGTCAGCAAAATACCTACAAAATCATCCAGCGGCTGAAATTGATGGCACTAGCTAGCATTGCAGGGCCTGTTGTGTGAACTCCCTGAAAAGGAGCCTTTGTTTCCATAGGCAACAGAGCTGCTGTGGCACTATGGATCAAACACATCCGGATTTACTTTTATGCCTCTGAGGTAAACAGTTGCCTGCTGAACTACATAAATACTGAAAGAAAAACTCTCCTGGTAAAAGACCTGACCAGCATGAACTGAGGGTAACTGCAGGCTGCAGAGAGGAGCCTAGCTGAGGCAGCTCCGTGATAAAAGTACCCTGGGAGAGTGCTACATGTGCTGCCATATTTGCTTTTTCTGTCATTTAGTCCTCTAACTTTTTTTCTTGTGTATTTCACAGCTTAAAGACTGATAAAAAAAGTCTTTAACGAGATCATTTTTCCGTTCCCCACCTCCAGGGAGAATATGGTTTGCCTGTCTTGTTGTACTGAGGTTGGAGAAAGAATTATCAAATATTTCTGCTTTTCACTGTGGACAGAGCTAAAGGGAGAGTTTTAGAAGACAAAGTGCAAATCTTTCTGTCTTTTGAAAGCATACCCTTCCATTTTAAACAGACTGAAATAAATTCAGGCAACTTATTATAAATGAAGGCACACAAATAATGACCTTTAGATAAAAAAATATTAGATGTCTGATGAATTTTGTTATAGAAGAAAAATTAACTGTGAAGATCACAGAGAAGTGCTAGCTGCTGACGAGTTATGCCTGAATTTGCTGAGTTTGCTTATTCATCTGATTAAAATTATGTCATTCTATGCAATCTATGTTTATTTTATTTTTGCATTTCCTATTTATCTTGATAATGGTTTTGTTCTCTAAAAGGTATGTTTTCAGAGGTGCAAGCCACGGAAGTACTGTATACTCCAGTGACTCAATGCAAGCAGACCCTAATCCTGAGTTAAGTACACAAAGTCTTACAGATGTTACAGTAAGAATTTATTGACTGATTTTTAATGTTACCCACTGTCACAGCACTGAAACCACCTTTAACCCACAGAATAATCAAAACCAACAGGTTTCTGTCTCTATAATATTAAAGAGACTTATAAAATGTATTCATTCTGAGGCTAAAAATGCTCTAGTACTTAGGCAGGTTAATGAAAAGTAAGACCTTGACCTGTACTCAGAAGTTTGTGAAAGAAGTCAGCTATGGATTTCCAGAAGCATAGAAAGTCTCCTGCTCAGAAGGCTGCTTCCCTCTTGCAGGAGCTGTTTTGTCACGCGACTGACTCCTGCACCACATAGATTTGGCACTGTGGCATCACAGGTGCCACATGCTAAAAAAAGCCCCCCCCTGCCCCCCATCTGCTGCTGCTGGGAGTCTCAACCTGTCCCTTCATGATTATTCCACTGAGCCTCCTTTTGCGGTCCATTTCTGCTGGATTAACTTCTCTTAAAAAATTTATCCTGGAAGGTGCCCTTCTGTCTTTGACTTTCTCTGTCATAAGAGGTCAGGTACTGGGATATTTTTACCTCAGCTGCTCTTGTCATAGAAGTACTCCTGGTATTCATGTATGCTCCTGGTATTCTGTTTATTTGTTCTGATTAAGGCTACTGAATAAATTAATTACTGAGAGCAAACCAAAAGTGTCATTTTAAGTTAGAAACATGTGATAATTATTTTGTCACAAAGTGATGAACACAGTCTGTATGGAAATGTACTTTTTCAAGTTCTATGTCCTACTTCTATACCACTTTTTTTGGTTAGCATGAAAGCTTTTCAAGGTCAGCAATGCCATACAGGTAACAATGAGCCTGAAGTTGACTCAAATGTATCCTCAGTGTTCATGTTAATCTTTCTTTTTTCTTTGTTTGTTTTGTTTGTTGTTGGATTTTTTTTTCCCCCTGTAAATGAATACCTAGAAAGACACTGCCTGTGTTACAAAAATAATATTTGTGCCTTTAAATAGCACGGTAGTCTCTTTTTCTAATAAGACACTAACTTGTGCATTAAAAATTATGACATTCATTACAAAAATCTTTCTTCCAGTGCCTTATTAAGGAAAATGTAAACTATGGGTGCTTCCAGGTTGTTTAGATGTAAAAAGTGTAGAGGGATAAATAAAAATAGGGCAGCTTATCTGCACTTTTATGTTTAATCCAAAATTACACGTTATTCTATCTGACCTAAATAGGTGGAAAAAAAAGAAGTTAGTAAATCAGACAGATTACCAGTGTCTTGGAAGTGGAGATCAGGTTAGGTACTGCTGGGCTGAGCCCTGTAGTCCTTATTTGATCTTGTGAGCTTAGCCTGCTACCTTCACTAACCATTTGTTTTATATAGTGAGAAGTTGATTTTCATTAGCATGAATAGCATTTGGTGCTATTTTGTAAAGACTTGCAAGGGCTGGTGTTTGTCAAAACAGTTTCAGCTACTAGGAAATCTTGTTTTGCTATTCTTTCCTCTGAAATTCTTTAGTCTTGGACAGCAGTCTGACTTCTTACTTAGGATTTCCCTATTATAAGGATTCAGGTGTCACATATTTCTCTGTGCATGAAAAAGGATAAAAAAGTACTGTAAACATATTTTTAACCCCCCCTTTTTTTTTTAATAGAAATAACTTTTCTGCATTTGTTTGATGTGTGTATGACTGTTTAAATGTCTTGACTAGTAACATTTGAACCTTCTGGCCAGTGTCATCCAAATTTGACAGAAGGGCAGAAGTATCAAAGATAATTGAGTTCTCTGTAGTATTGTAAAAATAATACTCCATAAGCATTTTGACTGAGGGAAAGAGAGCAAAGAGAGCTCATGTTTTGTGAGAGAGGTTATAAATTCCCATACCAGAGGAAAAGCTCAACCCAGAGCTTAAATTATGAGATACAAATCCACAGGAAACCAACATGTATTTATTTCAGGCTTCATTGTTTCACTTTTGTTTCTAATAACATCTTATGAGATTTAGAGATCAAAAAAAAATTAATCTTGTGTATTTGTCATTATTTGTACTGTTTATTTAGTTTTCACTGTCCAAACTCATTGATGAAAGATTCCTTTTTCTTTTCACTTTTTGTCAGCACCTAATCAAGCATCAACTTACAGATGCTGCAAAAAGTTGCATTTACTCTTTAATTGCTTGCTTCAACTCTGTTATTGTGTGCTCTAAAAACATTCCTCTGTTTTTAAATTTTTTTAATACAAAAACTGTATTTTAATCTTTCTTTGAAACCGATTTGAAAAATCTGCAGTTGGTGAGCTCTGGAAGGTACTTCCCTCACTGACTATGGGTTTTTTCATTAGAGCTGGAGAAATAATTCAGAATGATCATTTGTCTGTGATAGGCATGTTGTTTGCTCTAAACATAGGAAGGGATTTTAGATCAGTGCTGTTTCTTTACATACGCTGGTATTTGAACATGCCAGACAAAGCCTTCAGCTTTTTCAGTCAAATTCTTCCTCTACCAAAGGTGATCTTCATGCCCTCTTCCCTGCAGGAGAGGGTTCTTTCCATTCTGCAACACCTTTCCTGTCCTGGGAAGGAAAAGACACCTGTGAGAACACATGGAAGCCTGTGCTAATATGCATGTTCAGTGACTGCTGACTTTGGTGAAAAATTATGCTGTTACTTTTTCTGAAATCTCCTCCATGTATTAGATCCTGTCAAGGAGGTAAGGGAGACTGTGAATTCCTACTTTCTCCTGTGTTTAGTCCAGCAGGATGAGCTATGGACAAGTGTGCACTCTATCCTCTGAGTCTACTAACAGTGTCATCGTAGAGGGCAATTGTGTTCTCTGGACAGTACTTATAATTGTGCTAAAAAATTAAGCCAGATAAATTATTCTGAAAGGTGGTTGTGTAATTATGTATTCCAAGCAGTATTTTAAAAACATTTTGGATTTGGTACAAGCATTTGTTCAAAGTGAGGAGGATCTGAGACCAAGCAGGCACAGACTACAGATTTTTTGAGTTACCTGCCTATCTTTGATGTGACTGTCATGTCACTTATCTTCTTTATGATATGTTGCTGCCATTTTATAACATGCCACATCCTAAGCAGTGTGGTGAGTGACATGCTGCTACTCACCTCATGGTCATGCACAGAATATGTCCTGTAGTACTGAAACCTTCTCAGGCACTGGATAAAAAATTTAAGTTTGCTCAACATTTGCACAGTGAATGGTGAAAGAGTAGGAAGAAAACTCTATTAAAGGAAAAAAGAGAAGAGACTCCCACTTGATAGTTGTTTTCTGTTACCAGTTAATTCTAGTCTAGTAAACATAACATTTTGCACCTCTTTGGTACAATATTTCACCCTTTGTCCTTTGGAGAGATGCTACTGCATATTGGAGGTACTCACCAGCTGGGCATTTTACAAATGTAAGTCAGGGATCTGACAGATTAGCTCTGGCAGGTTTAGATGCAAGATAGAATGCTAACCCTTTACACCTTGCTTCTCAGCTGGAACTAACTACCTGAAAAGCAGAGGCAATAGACTGGATGCATCATGTAGCTCATAGTCCAGTGGCATAGCTTAAACTGCTGATGAAAGTAGAACTCATGAGCTGTGAACATCCATCCTCTTTTATGGTACTGGGATAGAGCTGGATGGAGGGAACATTTTAAATCTTAACAGCTAAATGCTTGAGGTAAATATGGGCCTGCTGCTGAATGGAGCAGAAGATATGGTGAAGGATGTGGGAAAGTCCATGATACTCAATGCCTTTTTGGCCTTAGTCTTTACTGATAAGACTGACCCTCAGGAATACTGAGTCCACTACTGCTTAATATCTTCCTTAATGATATGGACAATGGGGGAGAGTCCTCCCTGTGCAGCTTTGTCAGGAGACCAGGAGGAGTGTTGTGGAGTGTTGTGTACCCCAGATGGTTGTGCTGTCATTCAGAGGGACCTTAAGAGAAACAGGCTGACAGAAGTCTCATGAAGTTCAGCAGAGGGAAAAGCAAAGTGCTGCATCTGGGGATGAGTAATGCTATGTAGAAGTATGTGCTGTGGGCCAACTAGCTTTAAAGCAGCTCTTCAGTAGAGAACCTTGGTGTCCTGAAGGACAAGAACATTGACAGCAGGTACAGGGATGTGATCCTCCCTGTCACTGATGAAACACATCTGGTTGTTGTGTCCAATTCTGGACTCCTCAGGACAAGAGATACATGGACCTACTGGAGTGAGTCCAGTGAAAGACCTTGAAAATCAAAAAACTTGAGTGTCTGTCACATGTCGAGAGGCTGGGACAGGTTGTTTACCCTGGAGAAGAGAAATCTCGGGGAGAATCTTTTTAGTGCATACAAACACAGAAGTTATGGAGTAAAGAAGGTGGGTCCAGGCTCTTTTCAGTGGTGTCCAATGACACAACAAAAGCAAATGGGCACAACTGAAATACAGGAATTTCCATTTAAATATAGGAAAAAAAATTATTACAGTAAGCATGGTGAAACAAAGGAGCAGGTTGCCTAGAAAGGTTGTGAAGTCTCTGTCCTTAGAAATATTAAAAACCTAACTGGACATAGCATTGAGTAACCTGCTCTAGCTGGCCATGCTTTGACCATGGGGTTGGATTAGACAGTCTGTAGAGGTGCCTTTCCACCTCATCCACTTTGAAAGTCTGTGATTCCAAAACTCACCCATCAGCCTCCCCAGTCTCTAGACCTGAAGTCTGTTGGGCCTTAAGTTTGTTTTCTGAGTTGCTTTACACTTGCTAAAGACTTATACAAACCTGTGTTAATAGAAGGGTAACAAAAATAGTCCTTTGTGCAGGTCACAAGCTGGCAGGTTTGTAAGATATTTACTGGAAAGGATTTCCTTATAGCTGTGTCCTGAACTTGTTCTTGCAATCCTGCAAGGTAAGCTTGCTTTCTACTTACCCTTTTAGACAGACATGCGAACTGCTTCTAAGCCCTAAGAACTGCTTCTAATCATTTCTTCAAGTTGTTACAGATATGATTTTTTTTTTTAGCATTTCTTGTCTTAGAGACTGCTTTGATAAATTTAACTTTCCAGTCTTTGCCCCCTTGAATGTGGTTGTCTTTTCAGCAGCAATTTGTAACTCCTAGCATTCTTTTTCTACTGCAAATATGAATGCAAGACCCTACATTATTTATTCTTTCTAAAGTGACGAGGGAGAGCTGTAAACCACTGAATTACAGCCTGCAGTTGCCAGGAGGCAGGAACAACTTAAAGAGCAATTTAATTGTAGGTATTTTCTTCCCTTCTCCTTCAGCTCCTTCCTTAGGGAAAGATAAACACAACAACAGGCAGTTGAACAGTAAAGGAGTAGTTCTGGAGATGGAGACAAACAGGGATAGAGAAGGTCAGAAGGAACTTTGCAGCTAGGGGGAGAAAAGAGTCATAGTCTAAGACTATCTTCGAAAAAACAGTTATTTAATTTATGTACTGAGTTACTCTGTTTAATATTGCTAATGTGATGGATTCTACTCTTAGCATTAAAATTGTCGCATCTATGTTAGTGGATGAACATTGGGCTCCAACAGTGCCATACACCAGTCCAGCCATCACAAGCCAGAAAATTTTGTGAAGGAAACAGATCTGAGGAAAAGGAAAAATAAATGAATAGAAAAAGCCTTTAGTATGTCATTGTATCTACTCAAAGAGTCTCAGGCCAGCCTGTGATGCCAGTTACACTCTTACTGATATTTCTGTAGCTTGAAAATGTCATCAAGAAAAGCCAAAGTGGAAGTGGTACAGGTGTGGAACTTGCTTAAAACACGTTAATAAAATTAACAACATACTTAGCATGAGTGATAGGCTTAAAGAGAGCACTGAATTGGTACAAAGAAACCCTAGTATGTGCTTTTCTATCCATTCCATTGTTTGTTTATAACCATAGGAACTTCTTGTAGAATCCCTCACCATCTTTTCCTCAGTAATATGGATGTAACCTGCCTCCTAACAGGGAATCACTACAAGATGTTGTCTTCAACAACTGTGCACCTAAAGAACTCTGCATGTGTTATATCCACAGTTAATAACAACCCTGTAATCCTGAATGACACATGCTGTAAACTTTAGTGCCTGACAGCAATGTGAGCCATTCCTGTTCACTGAAAATATTCTACTTGATATTTAGAGTAAGGAGTGGCTGAAAGGGGCTTAGAGAAGCACTTATTTTACTGTTTTCCCTAAGCTTCATGTTAAAAGCAATACAAGACTGCAACCTCTTTACCTAGGCACACGAGTCTAGAGAGGGACATCCCCTGAAGCCAAGAGCTTTTGAAAAAAGCATGGATAATGTTAATGCTATTACCATGGTTGAAAGGGAAGTAGGCACATTCTTCTGTTGTTAGCTCTTGTGAGAATGCCTCCTTTTCTGTTAACAGCACGAGCAATATGTATTGTCAGCTAGGGATGACCCTTCTTTTGTACATGTGTTACATGCCATATCTCTGAAGTGCATAGGCATTTCTGCATGACACTGTATATTATCTTTTTGCAGTTCCTGAATGTAGCTTAAAGGAGGAAGTTTATAATGATGTAGTGTAGGCACTTGCAAAAAGAAGATTCTTAGTTTCTCTGCCTAAAATGGAAGTTCTGCAAATCTGCCAGCACATTAATTCACTATGCGGTGTGTCTGCCATTTTTTTTATTATCTGATTATATCTCTGGTTATCAGATTCTATTAACAAAGATCAGAATGTGTATAAAAGTAATTAAAAAAATCTTGTGCTTCATTCTTCTCTTTTTCTTTTTGTCTCATTTCATTGGCTTTTTCATGTATTGTTCTGTGAACTGAAGAAAGCAAGAAGGCAAAAAAACTTGGATTTTTTTTTTATTTTTTAATCCCTCTCATTTTGATGACAAGTCAAATATGGGGTCATTTGTTTTGTGTGAAGTACAAGGCACTGTTAGGCTTGAGCTTGTTCCCTCTAGAGAAGAGAGATTATGTTATAGCCCTAAATGGTGTTAGTCTGAACAAATAAACCTAGTTCATTCCTGGAAGGTAGGTGGGAGTGAATATATAAGAATAGTAGATTAGAGAGACATTTCTCAAGTGATTGAAATATACTTGTGGAGTCCCATGCAGATACACTACTGGGGTGACTTTACCTGTCTTTCTTCCTGCAGAAAATCCTCAAGAAACCTGGATATTTATGGCTTTAATTTCAATTTGACCAAAAGCTGGAATTGTGAATATGCTTTACTATAAACAACTCTGCAGTGCTCAAGAATGTAAGTCATTGTGGCCTTTACAAGTTTAACAAGTACTCTGAGCAGACTCGTCCTTAACCTGAGTTAGATGTGATTTTTCACCACAATTTTCCTATCTTTATGTGGTTTCCCATACATCGTCATGTAGTTCCACTTGCAGTTGCCTCAATGTTGCTAACATAAAAATCTGTCCTGGTTTGAGTGAGAACAGAACTAATTCTGTTCAGTAATTTTACTTTTCATCTCAGTTCTTCTAACTGCACTGTCTGAAGGTAGCAGCCTGTTCTCACAGACAGTGTCTGCTTCTAGCAGTGACAACACCCTATGTTTAGAGTTAGTACCAAGGACTGGTGTGCAGACCAAGGCCACTGCTGGATCTTGTGTACCACACTGGGGGGTGCAGAAAGTGAAAGGCTGCACCTGCAGGGAGAAGCAGACAGGACAGGTGACCCTGAACTGACCAGCGAGGTATTCCATCCCATATACGTCACATTCAGCATAGAGCTGAGGGATCCAAGGGGTCTCTGGGCTCTTCTCCCCTCTTGGACTGCTTTGCCAGCTTTTGCTTGGCTGTTCTTAGGTCTTCTTTCGGTTCTTTCTTTGGAGTACCCAAGGAGGACTCTGTTCTGCCTTCGATCCGATCTGCGTGTTCCTGAACCTGGTACCAGAATCCAGCTCCTGAACACAGCTCCCGTCTGCTGCGGGGCCCAGTCTGGGACTGCCCTGGTGCCTGCACAACATCAGTGGTGATGGTGATGTAATTACCATCAGGGGGGTTGGGTTCGGTACTGGTTTTGTATATATTTGTATAGATTCCATTTTTATTATTATTAATTCCATTTTCATTAAAGCTGTTCTAGTTTCCGTTTCTAATTACTAAGTCTCTCTCCCTTATTCCCTTTCTCTTTCCCCTTTGGGGAGTGAGGGGGGTTAACAGAGAGCATCTGTTATAGGTCTAAGGGGCTGCCCTGACCCTAAACTGTGACAAAAACTCTCGGTAACTTATGGACAGACTGTACCAAATCAAGGGCAGGGAAGAATTAGAAATTGATAACCACTGTTGTTAACCAATTTAAATAATAATATCCTACAGAGTTCCACTGCCATTTACTGACAGTCCTGACACATAAAGTATTGTGTACCTATTCCAATCCTATTACTAAGGCAACATGTGATATTACTTTAACGGACTGTTCAGGAATAAGAAATAGTTTTCCTTTGAATCCAAATCTTTGTTCTCCAAGATCCTCAAACACAAAACTTACTTTATTTTATTTGTATTCCTATGACTTCTTTCAGTTTTGTCTGCTCTGCCTGGAATATTCTGCTGTTTTTGTATGCCAGGTCCTCACCCCTTCTGACAGGATATTTCTTGACACAAACAGGGAACAGAATTAATAAAAAGTTCTTTATGTGTGTAAGTTCTTTCTTCCAAGTCTTTCTGTATCATTTAGATTCTCCTTCTGCACACTGGTTCAAGTGAAACAGTTTTCTTAGTGCATGCATAAGGAGCCTACATGGGCACGTTGTCTCTTACTCAAGCCAGTTTGTAGCTAGGATGTGCTACACCATGTTGTTGGTGATAAACAAATTACCTCCAAGGTCTACATTTTGAGGTTCCAAAAATTCTGTCTTTACTTGATGTGACAGTTATTGATTGGATGGACTGGTTTATATAAGGTTAGGCTGTATTTTAAAACGGACACAATCTTAATCTGAAACAATAGTACACAGAGAATCTCTTCATAATAGAAACACATCAGATTTTTCTGTTCCCTACTGTGCACGCATAGTATTCATATTGGGATATAAATAAAAGTACTATGAAGGAAAAGATCTTTCTGTTGATGGCCAAGAGTATATGACATTGCTTGGGAAAGAATATTATTACCCTAATTTTTTTCCCTAAATGGTATTATACTTCACCTTACTTTCCCTTGTACTTGGTTTATTTTTCTTAGACAGCAATTCTCCCTATCCTGAGGGATTATGGTAGCCTAATTTGACTTTCTTTTCATTTCTTTTAATGTCAATGTTTTGTGTCTGTATAAGGAAGAATAAAACCCTTGAAGATTTTGCTAGATTATTACCATTTTAAATATTCAAGGTAACTTTTTAAAAACAGGTCACTTTTTTACTAACAAAAATTGAAACAGAAATGGAAACTTTTTTTCCTATTTTCTTTTCCCCCAAAAAAAACATTCCAGCTCCATAGATAGTGACTCTGTGTAGCTGGTATAGTATCTGATGCATAGAATGTCACTACCAGTTTCCGGTTTACAAAAAAAGTTGCAGAAGCAAGATAAGCATCAGATCCAGATAGACATTGGAATATAAACCACAAAGCTGTTGGGCATCATACTGTGGCACTGAGAGAGCTCTTAAATGTAAGAGCGATTTCTCTAATAAACAGTAATTCCTAAAAAGTAACAATTTCAGCTTACTTATGGCTTGCTTGGAAAAGCACTATTTTTTTTGCTGACCAGTAACTTTGTGGTAATGAATAAAACAAGACCAGTTCCCATTGTTGATGATTTAAAAAATTATGTTGTTAAATTTTGGATAAAACCAACATAAATATTTTAACTTTTACAGCTGCTGTGTGTTCTCAAACTGAACATTGCAGGTAAGAGTTAATTCCCTTACAGCCTGTCTTACGATGCAAATACTTTATCCATTGCATTTTGCCATCATTATTATGTTGCATTAGCTTTAAGGAGTTGTCATTTAGAATAGTCATCTTTTCATAAAACATAATTATCATTCAAACATTGTTCAAAGATAGTATCTTTATCTCTTTAAAATATGTGGTTGTTATTACCTTATTTTGCATATGGGAAAACTGAGGCACAGAATAAGGCAAGAATGTATATAAAGCTGATGACCAGTTATGGGTCCAGCTGAAGACTGTGGGAAACACTGTTTACAGCCTCTGCAAAAAATCGCCTAAGTGACTGACTTACGTGGGAATTTGTAACGGGCTGGAGTGAAAAAAGGAATCCACTGTGATTTAGTTTTTCTTGTCTCCAACTCATTCCCTGCATGATTCTATGGATATAAATGTTATCAGTAAAGACTATGGAAGAAGGAGTGAGAAGAGGAGTGGATCTGTTTCAGTTTGGAATGAGAAGGTTCTTTGTCATTTACTTGCAACTAATCTTTCCCAAAAGCTAAATTTAAGACAAATTTTGTTTAGAGGACATGAGCTGCTTGGACATAACTTAAGAGTTTTATGGAACAATTAATGAAGAACAACATGTAATTAAACTGGAATTATGTCCATATAGGCCTGCTTTTTAATTCACAGTGTAATAGAATATAGCTTAAAGTCCTAGAATTACACTGTCTCTCTGACTAGGAAACTGACTTTTACCCATAATGTGTACACTTGCTTTGTTTTGGGGTTGCTTGGATTGATGAGAGAGAAAGAGGAATAGCCACAGCTGGCTTTCAAATGTTAATGGATAATCTGTGACTGGATGAGGCTCAAATTCTATTCATATATATTGTTGTGGGAATCCCTAAAATCAGTGGGTTTAGATGAATGTCTTAAGTTTGTGCTCAATTACGACTTTGCTATTAAAATTTCTAAGTGGTAACAACATTCCACAATACATGTTTCACAATTATTTTCTCATTTGATCACTCTCAGGCTTTTAAAATTAACATGAGTTCCAAATTCTTAGGTAAACACAACTTCTCAGATTGTTCATTTATTCTCTATTTTTGGAAAATGTTCTGCAATCTTTCATTTCAGACAATGCCAGGTAAATATTTGTGACAAAATTGTGGCACACGCAATACCAAAATTAAGAACATATCAGAAGAAAAATAAGAATCCTCTGACTTTGCCTGTGAAAAGTTTATTATTAATTGCTCATAAGCAGACTCCTCATAAGCATCCTCAGTTATGCTAAATTTTGAAACTAAAATACTGATTAAGGTCACCAAAATAGTTCAAAGTGAGGGCTCTTTAGCAAGAGCCACATCTTAAACCTGCAGGGGACTAAATATATGAAGCTATTCTCATATCAGATACTTTAAGCATGTGCATAATTGTAAAGGACATGGACTCCTAAAATAAATGTAGAACCTTTCTTGTGATTTATTTTTTATAGCAACCAGAACCTGATCTTAAAATGAATAAATATGGCAGGAAATAATTCCCTTCTCTTAACTTCTGTTTTTCTTGGTAAAACATTGTTATTTGTGGTGTTCATATAATTATATTCCAGTGTAATTCAAGTATGTAATGACATTTCTCCAATGAAAGCATTTAAATAACTCAGGAAATTGCTTTACTGTTCTGTTTCCTGACTTAAAACCCATTTTGTCATGTTCATTTTATTGTTCAATCTGTCTGAGCTCATCTCAATATATTCTACCCTATATAGAGTAAAATAAAATATTTATTAGTTGATCATCTCATATGTATATATACAAATGCACGTTATATTAAGCCCATTCTTATATATATTTATTATTTTCATCCTTCACTCAATTGTAGTCTATATTAAAAACAGAAAGCTCACTCACATAACACCAGAGTGTGACTGGAAAAATAAACAGAAGGATCTCATTAAAAAAGTAATACCAAATAATAAAGCTATCAGTTATAGAATGAAAATTAAGCAAACAGAGAAAGCATTTAAATTTTTCTTATAATGTCAATCAAACATGAGGCATATAGTGTTTCTTCTTTCATTTGGTTATACATGAAACCTATTTTTTTGCATGTACAGCTCAAAAAGGCTATTTTGTTTTGTTCAGTGAAATAGAATCATTTGCTACAGAGGTGGTATTTTCCAGCAAAGAGGGGGAAAATTTACCAGACTTGCAGGAGAACTGAATCTTCTTTTACCATAAAGACCCATCTATGAGACAAGTGATAGGTTAATCTGTCTCATTTTTATCCAGACCTTTTTTAATTTACTGGATGAGATTAAAGTGCAAGCTGAATACCACAGGTGTAGCTTGAGTTTTTAATCTGCTTGATTCGAGTTAATCTAGTTCCTGAATGGGCCTACTAATAATATAGTTCCTGAAATAGGAAACGTAAGTACTGCAATGCTTTTATTCAGCTTTGAATAAATCAGTGGAGCATAAAATATACTGAAACAGATTAAATTTGATTCCTGCAGGAATCAAAGTTTAAAAAGTTATAGTAGAGATGGAGAGAAACTCAACAGAGGAGATTAAATGCTGCACAGGGGAGACAGTCTCTACCTGGATGCCACCATCCCCAAAGAAACCACCTTGGGGGTCTGCTTTAGGCCCCCTGAGGATTCTGACCCAATAAACAGCTTAGTGACAGCTATGATCCTGGTTTTCATGCAAAAAAAGTGGAAACCAATGAGATTATGGTGCTTATTTCCATGTTATCCTGCACTGGAAAATATGTCTCCACACTCCAGGGTGAAAATGAGAGGACAAGAAGCAGACAAATAGCCCTGGAATAATTGCTAGTATATAAGAACTCTCTAATTGGGCACTAAATTGGGCATAAATTCATAAATGTCTTTTTTTCATAAGGCACTTTAAGCTTTATATATTCCAAGCCAAATTCTTTAGCCCTTAGGTGAGCAAAACTCCTGCTGCTCATGCTGTGAGATCTGCTCAGTTAAAGAGCACAAAGGCTTCATCCTGTGTTACACTGATAGCTTTGATATTTCTGCAATTTTTCAGATTTTCTGTGAGTTGAGGAGTCACAAACCCCCGTATGTCTCACCAAACTCCTGGGATGGCACTGGAAAGGCAGCAGTGCCTGTGAGGGGCACACTGCACTCCACCTATGAGCTGGAGATCAGCCACTTGCAACACCCCAGTGGGGACTGGAGCAAGAGTAGGAAGGTGATGAGAGAGATAAAAGCATCGTGTTGGTTTAAATAATTGGAGGAGGTAATTCAGTGGAACAGTAGGCTTTTTGAAAAACTTCCTTGACAGAAAGAAACACTAGTATTTAGTTCCTCCCTAAACCTGGTTTGGCCTAGGAAGCAGCAGGGCTACAAACATCATCTGGAAAGTGGTCTTGGTATCCCTGAACTTGTGGAGAGGAGAGACAACCTATGCATTGCACAGAGACTGTAGTAGAAGGATGCATGCATAATCTCTGGCCATGTAGGGAAGAACTGCTACCTGCCTTCAAAGTTAGCTGCACCCTGAGGTGCTGCTTCTCTGAGTGCTTAAAAGTTAATAAAGGTAAGCTTAACTGATTTTTTTAGGAAATCCGTTTTCCTTGTTTTGAATAGACATTGCATTTCTTAGCTGTTGGCTCTGAATTTGGTGAAATAAAGCCATTGTACATGACTGTAATAGTGCTGGTTTAACTTTGTTTTATGTACTGATGTTATCCTAGTCAGAGTAGACTGAGGAACTTCAGTTTTTAATATCTAACTGAGCAGTCAATATATGATTGCATGTTTTAGACAATACTCATTCACATAGATCTAAATACAGTCTTTTTGTTAGTCTTCAAATTCAGAAGCCAATACCTTGTTTTACTCTTAACCATCTCACTTACAGAACTTCTCAGGAAACTTCCATGACCTGAACAACAGCTGCAGTCTGTTGTAATGTTGATGGGCTAAGGCTAATAGAAACTTAAGTGGTTCTCTGGTTTGGTCTAAGATGATAACTGTAAGGATTTCAGAAACAATCAATGTAAAATACCTGTTGAAATAAAAATACACGCATAAGCAAGTCATGTGAGTCCTAGCTTCACTGGCTACTTGTTTTGTGTGAACAGTAATTACTGTTAAAATGTAGTGGATATATTAATCACTTTGTCTGCTGTGGCTGAACTATCTTGCTGATTTGATGTTTAGATAAAAAAAAGTTTATAAAATAAAGAACGTTGATCTACTTAGCAGTGTAAACCTGCAAGATGTGAAATAGGTTTTAATTTTCCATTATCTTAGTCCTATTCATATTTAAAAATATAAATTCTACTAGTAGTATATACTTGGCAGGTATTTATTACAACAATCTTTAGAACTAATTTCCATATAGATGTGTTCTCGCAGACTGCATTACTTTAAAAAAAAAGGGGGAAAGAAAAAGGCTAGGGTGAAGAAAAGATTAAGATTAGATCTCGTAGATCTCATACAGATGAAAATGCATTAAAAAACCCTAATGAAGTAATGTTACATATTCAAAGCTAACCTCTCACCCCTTAACTGGTAGAAAAGATGTTGGTAGATGTTGATATCTTGTGATCTCCATTCCTGTGAGTAGCTCAAGCTTAAGAATGAGAACATACTGAAAAGTCTAGCATTCTTTAGTTCAGAAACTCTCTATCTCTTTAAGAAATATCATGAATGATGGTCTGTAGTTCTCCTCTTAAACAGAGCATTTGAGCCCAAAAGGGGCTCAGTTGGTTCCCTGTGTGATCAGTCATGATATATTATGCTTGTGTTAATGATTCCTAATCTAATCCTTCCTTTCAATGTGGGTGCTGGATCCCTCCCTCCCTCCCATAGTGAAATGTTTCTTAACAGAACTTAAGCCACATCTATTTCGTTTTGAAGTGGCATATGCAAATTTACACAAGATCTATTACAAATCTGTAGCAGAATTAAAACCTCCTGACTTCCTTGAATTCTGGATTATAAACTGTCTCACTTGTGATTAAAAGTGCCACACAAAAATTAAGAATTATTTTAATTGCTAAAAAAAACCCTCTAGAAATCCCTTTTAAGTATCTCAATAGGTCCTTCTCAGAGAATAAAGTCTGTTCAAGAAACAACAGATCATAGAATCATGCAATGGTAGTGACCTCTGGATATCATCCAGTCTAAACCCCTTTCCAGTGCAGGAACACCCAGGGCAGGCCACGTAGGAACAAATCCAGGTAGGTCTTGGAAGTCTCTAGAGAAGGAGACTCCACGACCTCTCTGGGCAGCCTGTTCCAGGGCTCTGCACTCTCACAGTGAAGAAGTTTTTCCTCATGTTGAGGTGAAACTTCCTGTGTTTTCACCTTGCTACCATTACCTCTCATCCTATCACAGGGCACTACTGAAAACAGACTGTCACCTTCTACTTGACACGCACCCTGAACATAATTATAAACATTAATAAGATCCCCTCTCATTCTTCTCCAGCCCAGTCCCAGGGCTCTCAGCCTTTCCTCATAAGAGAGATGTTCCAGCCCCTTAATCATCTTTGTAGCTCTCTGTTGGACTCTCTCTAGTATTTCCCTCTCTCTTTTGAACTGGGGAGACCAGAACTGAACACAGTACTCCAGATGTGGTCTACTAGTGTAGAGTGGAGGGGGAGGAAAACGTCCCTCGACCTGCTGGCCACACTCTTCTTTATGCACCCCAGGATACCATTGGCCTTCCTGGCCCCAAGGGCACACTGCTGTTCTATGGACAATTTATTGTTTACCAGGATGCCAGGGTCCCTCCCCATGGGGCTGTTTTTCAGTGGGTCTACCCCTAACCTGTACTAGTACATGGTGTTGTTTCTCCTCAGGTGTAGGACTCTACACTTATTCTTGTTGAACTTCATTAAGTCTGCCTTTGCCCAGCTCTCCAGTCTGTCCAGATCTAGCTGGATAGCAGCACAGCCTTCCTGTGTTTAGTTTTTACTAGACTTCTCCCAGTTTAGTATCATCAGCAGACTTGCTGAGGATACACTCCATCCCTTCATCCAGGTTATTGATAAAGATGTTGTAGTGCTCAGCAAAAGGATAAGGAACAACGTGTATAAAGTTGAGCATAGAAGGTTCCATCTCAACATGAGGAGGAACTTCTTTACTGTGAGGGTGACAGAGCACTGGAACAGGCTGCTCAGAGAGGTTGTGGACTCACCTTCTCAGAGACTTCCAAGACCTGCCTGGATCTGTTCCTGTGTGGCCAGCTAGATGCTACCATGCTATTTTTTCTTTTTTTTGCTGTTGGACAGAAAATGTAAAATGAAGTTAGTGTAATAAGCACTTCTCAAGTGAGATCAGGTGCAGTGGTTAGAGCTGAATCAGGTAGATGGTAAGCCTAAATTGGATTCAGCTGAATCTGAATTAGCTTCTGCTTTCTATCCTACCCCACCACCCATTTCCTATCTCATTCTCTATGCATTTAGTGTCTTACTATACTGTCTAGTTTTTTTTCCTTCCAGTTATAAGGGCTAATCAGTCCTAAATGTGGCAAGTATGGGATAATTTTTTTGGAAAAAAGTTTTTCAATATCGTATGTTTTCAGTCATAAAGATCTAAAGCTTCAAAAAGATGCGGTAAGTCTTCTTATTTGTGCTTGGATTTGTCATCTGGGTTTGCCTGAAGCTGTCTAGAATGTGTTCTACAGTTGTCTCTAGCAAGGTAGAGAAAATTCTGGCTGTATTGTTTTTCTAGCTTTTCTGCCCTATGTTGTATGGCAGATTTAAAGTGTGCTATAGGTCAGAAGCCTACAAGAAAAACTTTAAATGCATCCTAAAGTTTTGGTACTGCTCTGTGCTAGGCAGAAAAGGTGTATTCCAAGTTGTGTGCCTGTATTTTCCACTAAGTTGGTCCTCATCATTTTGGATACTGAACTGTCTACAAGTAGGTGGACATGGACAAGCACATGGACAAGTTTTGCTTCTTAGTGTGGGCTCCGTAAGATGAATAAAAATCATGTCTTTTGCCTGGAAACCATGGACAAATAAGAATTTATTTTTAATTATCCAAGCACAAGGCTTGGTCACTAACACTTTGGTGCAGGGAAGTGACAGGTTCCCTGATTCTATGTTGTTTACTGTGCTATTAAAATAAAACAAAAATCCCTTAATATTCTACTTTCCCATATCTCTTGCTTACAAATGAGCATTATTTCTAATGCAGATGCTCCAAATGACTTTATTATTATGTATGTATAAAGCAGAACTTAATTCCAGTAGAAATATATGTATTATGGAGGTACAATTTTAACTTTAAAGATGATTTGTACATTGTTTTTTTTTCATTCAAAACCATAGTACTTACTGAAGTGATGACTTTTATTGATAAATATACTATTTATATATATATCTCTAAGAGAACTGAAAGGATATTCTTCTTGAAGCTTCTTTTCCTAAATGATTTTTAAAGTATTCTATTGATTTAAATTATTGTTATTATAATCAATTCTGCATGTTTTTTGAAACCCCAAACTAGGCTGACCTATAGTCAGTATTTGGAATTTGAGATCCTTTAGAACAATGGGTAATATCTGGCATTTAATTACTTGATCTTTGTAGTTACTGGATTTTACTTTATTCGAGGTAGTTCCAGAGTTCAAAATTAAAAGGTACTAAACCAGTAGCTCTGGGTTCTGATGTACATAAGTTAAAATGCTTCTCTTATTCTAGAGTGGAAATGATGCAGAGCCAATATTTGGAGTATTGATTCTTTAGCTACCTCTGTTAAATTGCAGAGATAATTATGCTTCCCAGTTTCTTTTCCATTTTTTGAACTGTTTTGATGCATGGGTAGTTAATAGTAAATTTATTAAAAATATATATATATCTATATCACTTTCTAAAAGAATACAGTTATTTCATTTCAATTTACTTCCTCTCATTTTGTGGGATTTTCACTGTTGTATTCTGAACAGCTGAACCCTCTTTTCTGAATAGTGGTCCTCTTGCAAAAAAGATCTAATCTAAGACACCAACATCAAACTGACAGGAAGATTGAATGGGTAATATATGCCCTCTTATTTTTAATGTGTAGTATCTTTACGATACCATGGCCTGTGGTTGACAACTTTGACCCATATCTTCCTTTTTAGTTAACCTCCATCAACTATTTAATATAGCTTCACATGTTTGTCATATGAATTTGTAATTAATGCCATTCTATTCTTGATGTTAATATGTTCATTTAAAATGACATAGAAGGAAGGGCACTTAGATCTACAGAGAATTAATTAGCATGTAATTTTCAGTATATCATCTAGTGTTAATTAGCAGTTAAGCCATCTTCTAGTGCATGACCTGCTGATTTAAATACAGCATTCTGTTACAGTGGCCCAGGGGGGAAAATATCTTGAAAGGGTATTCTCTCTAAAATGGAACTTCTCGTTTGTCTCTTTCTGTTTCATGTACCAGATCTTTCTTGGCCCTTTCCACAACACAAAAGCCCCTTTACTAAAGTGATAAGCAAGCAGCAATTGTGATACTAATCAGAAAAAGTAATGATAGAATTAAGCATGCCAAAGCTACATGCTGCCTGATGGAGGTAGGGTAGATACACTGCTATAGGAAGGCCACATCCTTGCTGATGGATTTCTGTAGCTGCAGTGACTTCAGTGAAGCTTTACTACTATTTTTTTTTTTTTTTTTAATGCATGAAATTCTACCTTGAGGAACTGTAATATTGGCTAGCTGAGCCATTCAGGAAGTCATCTTCTGGAGTCCCTCTTTAGATAGTTGTAGTGTATATGCTTATATTTCTTTTGAAAATAAATGAAACAAGTACAATATTATATTTTAACTACCTAGCTTAATAGTTCTGCTTCTGTTTTGCTATTCCTTCTTTCTTAAGATGTAAGAGATCCTTTCATATTTTTTATTTCATCAGTATAAAAATATCTAAATCTCTATTTTATTGAGCACTTCCATCATCTTGAATACCTTTATTATACTGCTTTTCAGGTCTTATTTTTCTATACAATTCAATTCCCTTGACCTCAGAAGAGTATTTGTTCCTAGTATCCTCTGCTTTATCTTATACAGGCTTTACCCTGGTGTATCATCAAAACTGTTGCTATGAAGTGGCAAGTTTTAGTACTATGAAATTGAACTCTTCCACAGTGATAGAAAACAACTGACCCTAGTTCTTCAACTAGTGAGTGATTGATTGGGAAACAGAACCAAGCCAGAAGTAAACATCTTGTGCTGCTAATTGTGTTTTTGGTTTTTAGTGGCTGCTTTTTTGTTTGCTTTTGGTTTTTGATTTTCTTGCTTAGTTGTGGTTTTTTTTTTTTTTTTTGTTTTACTAATAGTTCCAAAGTAGTATAGTGCAAGATGCTATTAGACTGAAAAAAAAATAGTCTCTTGAACACAAGAGATGACTTATCTAAAAAATGTCCAAGTTACAAGTTTGTGAAATGAGAACTCTTAATAACCAAAAGAGCAATCCCCTCAGCTGTCACCAGAATTGTGCAGATTCCCATGGTAGAAATTATCAGATGTGCAATACATGACAGACACACAGTATACATGTTTTAGGAGACTGTTTCAGACATTTGCAATTAAATTTCAACCTAAAACAAGAATGAACAACTGTAAATTTGCCATCACCATTATGAATTGTTTTTGCAGGCCAATTATAAACGACTGTAGTCTCTCATTAGGTGGTTAATATCTTAGTGAACTTATCAGATACAGATGTATTCTTAGCATATTATTCTGTTGTCCAAGAGCTGACTTCACCTCATTCAGTGCATTCATTATTCAGTTTTCCTCAAAGACTGTCAGCATGAATTGATGAAGAATTTAGTGCTGATAGCTAAACATTGCCTGTATTTGCTCTCTATGTGGAGTGTTGAAATTGCATTTGTTAGGATTCATTTCTGACTAAAGATATATGCAATCCAAACTCCTACTTGTATTATAAAATCACTGCCTAGTCAAACAGACCAGTCTAAGCTATTAGCAATAAATCTAAGTACTGATGTTTCCTTAAACTGTGACATGTTCAAACACTTACCCCCCCCCCCCCCCCCCCCCAAATTACATTTAAAGTAGAACTGGCCTTTGATATTAAGTTCAGAATATAGAAAGTGTTTGCAAAGCCTTGTGTGGTTCGGTTCTGAAACTGTTTCACATGCTGCAT
Organism: Todiramphus chloris collaris; assembly: GCA_025345505.1. NCBI lineage: Eukaryota > Metazoa > Chordata > Aves > Coraciiformes > Alcedinidae > Todiramphus > Todiramphus chloris. The sequence goes on from JANVCC010000034.1 coordinate 11,572,126, forward strand.
TTCTGGGCTGATTACTTCTGAAGTCCTTTTAGCAGATTGAGCAGGACGGAGGCATCCAAAGATGCTTATCTGTAGCTTGCCTCACTCTGGCATTGTGAGTTGTTTAAGGTGAATTAGTTGGACAAGTTGTCGTGGAATTTTTTGTTTGGACGAATTTGGAGTATCAGTGTTTTTAGTCATGGCAAAGGAACTGCATAGCTTCATTTTCATTGTGATTATTAAATTTATCAAGCTTTGGACATTTCCAAGTTCTGTGTTCTAAAATAATTTTTTTTTTGATGGCTGGAAAATAAAGTCTTGGTCCTACCAATTAAAAAAACCCCAAACCAAAAACCAACACAAACTTTAAAATACTTTTATATATTCAAGACAAGGATGGGAAAGTGTTTAAAACTGAAACCCTGGGAAGTCTTTTTAAAAAAGTCAAAATCAGGGAGTATCTATTTGTATATTGGCATATGTAAATACTAAGCAATTGAGACCAGCTTTATTTTATGTACAGGGAAGAAGCATGGATGTTAAAAATATTCAGCTGTGTTCAATAACCTGGGCTACTTCTTCCTTATCACAGAATAAACTCTCATTGCCAGACCCTAATGGATATGTTGAAATATTTTCTGATTATGAAACCCATCTAAAAAAATCTTGGCACAAAGATTACTAAAATGGTTCTTCCATTGTGTTTCACTTTTTTTTTTTTCTCTGCAGCAATTTCTTGTAACTACTTATATCCTACAGAATAACCAGTCACATACTTTGCCTGGTGTTCAGAGACTATTATGAACCCTCTGATTGCAAAATCTTGAGTTCCCACTGTCAGCAAATGTTTCAATAACCAGTTTCTAGGTCACATTAAAATACTATGATAGTAGCTTCTATTAATCTTTCCCTAACTGTCACATCTTATGGGTTCCCAGCACTGTCATTCACACCAAAAAGTGTTGCTGCCTGTATGAGTAGGTGGCACAAATATAGACTTTGCGGAAGCCTAGAAACATATAAGCCATAATTTGGTGAAAGATGAAAATGGATCAGAGTAAGGTTGGTCCAGCATGCTCTGTTTGTCACCAAAGGCTGAAGTGTTGAGAGCAAAAAAACCGGAATGTTGCAAAGAAATGTTCTTTGTTGACTGCCTAATGATCCAGAAATGTACTGCTTGCTAAAACTGAAGATACAAATGATATAAACATTTTGGTATTCATTGTGTCAACAGGGGGCATGTTGAAGTCTCTTGGCCTAAATATACATATATTTGAACAGATTTTGCTGTAGTAATTCTACTTATTGTGAAGTGTTTCCAGTTAGTGCCTATAACTGAGCATTCTGAAACAATTGAAAATCCTGTGAAAATGAAGCTGGGAAGGTTGGACCAACTTCTAATCTAATAAAAATCCTGAAATGTGATTAATTACTTAGTGGGTATGATTCCTATCTTTATTTATGGTGCTATAGAAATAATTTATGATACTATACAAAGATGAGGCAAATTGTAGAGAACATATGCAAATAAAGTATTTTTTTAGTGTTGTGTAATAAAACCTGCCATTATTACCTAAACTGGATAATAAAATCTAGGCTCTTTGAAAACATGTTTACATATCTTCTTACTCCAGTAGGAAACAACACTCTCTGGGTCTAAAAGTGTTCTTGCAAATCTTTAGTCATTTTGGAAGAATGTTGAAGTGGAGCTGTGTCTCTTGAAGCTCACTCTAAGAGTAAACAAAGGTAGCTGGGGCAGGCTGTGCTGAAGAGTTTCCAGGGTAGGACTGTGACTTGCCCTGCCAGGGGCATGGGATTTGGATGGTTCTTATCAGCTAAATGCTGCCATTCAAACCCATGCAAGCCCTGACACAGTGAACTTGCTTCTAAAGCTGCATCTGCTAATGTTTTTTAGGAGTGCACATTTAAATAATGTTTCTTCCCGAAAATGCTGGTGCCTTTCCTTTCTCTTCTGTAATAAAGAACATTAACTCAGCATCTGATTAAAAAATATAAAACTACTAATCTTGAATCTTGCACTGTTCAGATTTGTTTGTGGAATTTCAGGTTTAAATTAGAATTGATATGAGAAACTGCATCTACAGTGAAGACACATCTATTTCTGATCTGTTTCCCAAAGAAAGCCTGGAAGACTTCTGCTCTGATGAAAACAGGTCACATTTCATCCCAAAGCAATTGAAATGACAGTTACAAACTCTGTAAAAAGTTTGTAACAACTCTGCTGACAGATACACAAGTAAGGAGCGCAGGTGACCAGCAATAGAATATTCACTAAAAGGACAGGGAGATCTATTATGGTCTCCATTGTACAAATCTTGATCAGGTACAAACTCTACGCAGTTCCTCACTGTTGCTAGCAAGTATCTTAAATAACAAGTAGTCAAGTTCAATCCTGAGTAAGACATTAAAATGAGGAGGCAAAGTAAGGCCTCTCTTTGCCTGTTATAAAATTCTCACCTGTTTTTATACCAGTAATGTGTTTCAGGAATGCCACATATTCGGTTACATGACACTGTCCTTGTTTTTTTTTCTTTAACTGCTCTTATACCTGCAGATTATTCTTCAGATCTTGATTTTTACTGCTGGCAGATTTTGGATGTCTGGGGCTAGGTGTTGGGATCGAAAAAGAGTAATTATATTGCAGCAAGAGCACTTAGGTGATTGCTCATCCTGGGGGCAATGTCAGTGTTAAGAATCCTGTGCATTTCACTCCCTGGCAAATCCCATACTGCAAACAGAAACTGGAGACTTGCTTATGAAGCCCTCCAAAACCTCTGTACACCAGCCTAAAGATGTCCAATATGATCTTGTCGTAGTTCTGAGGATTTCTGAGTTGAAAGCCTTAAACGAAGAGTGATGTGCTCAGCTGTTGTCAAAGGAGCAGAAACACTGTTTGTGATTGGCTTATGAGGAAGAAAGTTATCTGCTTTGTTTTCTGTTAAAGTGCCTTAGATTCTTAATCGTTTGGCATTTGGACCAGTGCACTGTTTAATGAATGCATTCAGTACCCACTGTTAACCTGTTTTTCTAAGAGTACTAAAACTATCACTGATTCCGCTTTGGTACCTGTGTACTTAGAATTAACTCACTGAAGGCAATCAAAACTACATGTAAGTTTGTAGGGGCAAAATTGGCCATTCACAGGTAATACAACAGCGGTTGAATGTAGGAAAGTGGGAAAAGCTCCTTCTCCAGAAAACCCTAAGATCAGGTTAGTAACACTTAAATAATACCATGGTGAAAGCTCATTTTTTTGTAGTAAGTCCTACTCTCTTAGGAGACTCATGATTTGACAATATTAATCCCTGATCATCTAAAATGAGATGGGCCAGCTGTGGTTCATGGATCACTGACAGTCCATGGTGGTCCATCTGTTATAAAGGGGATTAGGGAAGAATCCATTAATCTTCAGGCAACTATGCTTTGCTAGTTGTTTTAGGGACTTACAGAACCTTCAGAAACGATTCTTTTTCATCTTGACGATTAAAATAAAGATATCAAGCACTTAGCTGTCCTGCACTGTAATTTCTTTTCTGGTAACTTTTTTGCAGGAAATTTGACCTTTACTGTTCTGAAATGGAAAGAAGGGAAGTGAGACTCTGAAGGCCAGCCTTGAAATTCAAAATGACTTGGAAAATTTGAACTAGCTTCTAAGAAAGAGGGAGATACGGGACTCATAAGGTTCTGTAACCAGGGAAAAGTCAATATTACAATTTCATACACATAACCAAGTATAGAAGAATTCATTACATCTTTTCTCCTTAGAACTGTCCTACTTTGATGCATAAGACAGTAGGATGGTCACATGAGGGGACATGCTGGCTTATGTCTGAGAGTTTGAGAGCACTACTGGCCAGCAAAGTAGGTCTGCTCTAAAAAGTGGCCTGTATATTAAGTAGTGTAAGGTGGTCTTTTAAATGCTGTCATCTCCTTGTGACATTAACACTGATTAGAAAAGAAGTCACTAAACTATTACGGTTTCCAGTTGTGTTGTTTAAAAATATAACCCAAACAGCAGAGATGTTGACTGCTTCTCCTTACTCAACATTGAAATTCAAGTCCAGATCTTTGCTCTTAACTTTGCTGGTTGGGACTCAGATATTTTTCCCATTTATTTAATAATGCTTTTTTTCAGTCTTGAAGAGTCTTAAATAAAAGAATAGAGAATTTCATACAGATATTTTTTCTAAGCTCCTGCAGTTCTCATAAAGTGGTATTGCAAAAATCTGTGTTAAAATTTAAATGACAGGAAGGAAAAATGAGGCAGGAGGCAGTGAGGAAAAAGGATGGGGGGTGGAGGAGGGGAAGATGGGATAATATTCTCTAAGCTCTTTGTGACAAGGAAGTGTTTCTGGTATGTATTTGTGTGCAACTGCACACCAGTGGGCCTAATTAATGCCTGTTACTTACCACTTAATACTAAAGGCTTGTACTAAAACTATTAGTAAGAAACAAAGCGTCAATAAGCAGAAGAATACAATAGTGGAAGGGAAACACAGAAAAGGCAACACAAATACCTCCCTTGAGATAGGATAAATCCTGCTTAAGGCTGTAGGAACTTGTTGGAACCAGATATTGCAAATGTGAGCTACAGCTGGACCATGACAGTTGTTGTAAATTGGGGTACAGCAGTGTTGGGGTGGGGAAGGGCAGAATATCTTTGCATTTACTTGTGAGATTTGTCCCATGATGGTCTCATAATGGATTTATTAAAGGCTGATCTAAGTTCTGGGCGCTGGTAACAGGTTTCAAGAGAACATGAGAATGTCTGGGTTTCACTAAGGCCAAGGAGGAAAGAGTGGAGCCTCGTTTCTCTGGCTATGTGAAGGTTCAGGAATGAAATAAAATAGGAAGTACTTGCAATGGAGCAGCTGTTCACTGTTCTTACAAGCATTGTTTTCATACAAACATTGTCCACTTTCAGGTAAAAATTATTTTGGGAATATTTCAAGTGTTGTGTACCAGAAGATCTTAGATTCAATTGGTAATAGAAATTATTTTTCTAGGCATTGTTTTATAAACAGATTTATTTTTACACAGTTGTTTTATGTTATCTGTTTCACTGCTGTAAGCATATCTAGGTAAGTTACCAAGTGTGAGAATAGTCTCAGGTATATCTGAGTGATGATATAATTGATGTACGACCTTTGTAAACCAAGGACTTCAGGGCGTTTATCTAGTAGGTATCATGTTGTCTACACACTGGAAGGGGATAACTAACTCCAGAACTGGAGTTTGTTTGTGTGATAATATTTAAACTCACCTTTTCAAAGAAAGAGTGATATCTGTTCAAACTTGTGTTTTGGGATGGTGGAGGTATTCACTAGTGACCTCCAGACTAAACTCCAGTGGCTTCATGCTTGTACATCACTCTTTTTCCTCCGTACAGATACCTCAGAGAAAGAGGTACTAGTTTGGGAGTTGCAGTAGAAATAAGTAGTATGGCACTATTACCCTGGGGTCTGACAATTTTCCACATGCTAAAGTGAAGCGTGCCTTGTTAACTTTTTTACCTAAAGGTAATCTATGATTTACAACAGTTAAGATACCTGTGATTTTTATCAGACTCATTCATTAGGGATTTTTGCTATTTTTTTTTTTTCCCCTTTTGTTCATTGTAATGACAAGACCTAGGGTTAAAAGTATGTGAGAATTTGTTATGCTCCATACTACAATTTTGGAGATTGAGCCAGTAATATTCTAGTTAGCAGTTTTACATAATCTCATTGACTTCAATGTCTTTATCCTTTTCTTGCACTATAAGTGAAAAAGACTCAGTCCATTAACATTTAAATTGGAGATACAGATTCCTGATGTAAACTACTTGCAATGACACTAATAGTGGGCACAGCCCATTAGTGTGAGCTCATATTAGCAACATGGTAGTAATCATGACAGAGCTTTTTTTTTTTTTGTAAATTATGGGAATTTCACTGTAGCATATAATTAAATGTGTATGGATTTTTTATTGGTTATAATTAAGATGCATGATCTTTGTTTATTATAGCATTAGAAAGTACTATTATAGCTCTGAAAAGCACTGCTTGTCATGTGGTATTGCTTAATTATGGAAAAATACTATAACACTTCAGGTTGGGCTGATTAAAGCAATTAGCATGAAATTATAATCATATGCTATTAAAGTATCTAAAAATATTTACAAGCTTCCTCATAACTATGGGAATTGAACATTAAATGTTGCTGTTCTTAAGGAGGTGATGCAATGTATATTTATATTTTTGCTGTTACTATATAGGAAAAGAAGATAATCTATTTGCAACTTACTGGGCAACCTTACCAAGAACTTGTTTGTGAGTGTACTTAAATTTTTTTTTTCATGTTCCTTAGAATCTGAAGTTATATGTGTTGGTTTTATCCACAAACGCTTTCCAATTTTTATTTCTCCAACTCATAATATATGATGTAGAAATGGGATCCTTCTTTTGTTATCAAATATAAAGTTCACGTGCCTAGACTATGGTAAGATTCTTTTCTCCTGCCTCCTCTTCTCTACTTGTGGAATGCTATCACTGAAATTCAGTCTTTGGCACAATAATTATACCCATGTTTATATTTTACTCTTATTATATGGACAAGTATTGGACTCCTTATGACGGTTTCTATGTAGATCCTGGAGTTATTCAGATTTTTGGAGTAGCTGGAACCAGAAACAGTAGCAGCTAAAATGTACAAATCAAAGGGATGGAGGAAATAACCACCTTAAATATTTTTAATTACAATTATTCTGTTGTATTCTGTGTTTTGAATCTCTCTACAGCCATACACCATATGAACTCAGGTATTTAAAAATAACAAATAAAGAATGAAAGAGCATGTCATTGACTGTACAGGGAGAGCCATTTATCTCTGAGCTATTGCATCTTGGAAACAGTTTATTCCTGTTACTACAGTTTGTCTTGTTCCTTCTTTAACCTGCTACTCTAGGGAAGTGGGGAGACCTGATAATAAGAACAGAGCTCTATAAACAGTAGTACTGAGGAGGAAGATGCCATCAGTTGTAATAAAAAATATTTATTCCCCCTACTGCATGCATTGGTGTACAGGCATTTTAGTGAGTTGGCTGGCTGAATCACCCTCTTATGTGACTCCCCTTTGACTCCTATGGGGTGTCCCAGTTCACTGTTACTAGCTTTTCTCAGGGTACCAAATATAGAGCCCTTATTTGGATTCCATTCCTTAACCCCTGATGTTCTGTCCCATTGTTCATCACAAGTAGTTGAAAAAGTGAGATTACTGACCCCCTCCCCCTTCAGATCTAGTTTAAAGCCCTATCAATGAGCCCTGCCAACTCCTGACCCAGAATCCTTTTCCCCTTCTGGGACAAGTGCATCCCATTAGGTGCTCGCAGCTTCAATGCCTTGTATACTAGGCCATGATCATAAAAACCAAAATCCTGTTGGTGACACAAGTCCCAGAGCCATGAATTGACCTATTGGCTCTTCCTGTATATTCCCTCTTTCATAGACAATGTCAGAGGGATGGAGGAGAACACAACTTGAGCTCCTGATCTCTTCACCAGCTGTCCCAAGGCCCTGAAATCTCTTTTAATTGATTGTGAGCCTCTTTTTGCTATGTCGTCATTTCCTACCTGAAAGACCAGAAGTTGGTAATAGTCTGAGGGTTTCACAAGGGAGGGAAGTTTACCTGCAACATCCTTCACGTGGGCACCAGGGAGACAGCAGACCTCTCTGTGAAGGGGGTCCAGCCTGCATATTGAGCCCTCTACTCCCCTCAGTAGGGAATCACCTATAAAAATGACCCTTTGTTTTCTCTTATTAGGGTCAGTTTTGATGGTTGGCTGGGGGAGAGCTGATCTTGTTGGATCAACTGGTTTTTGTGAGCTCTGAACCTTGCTCTTAACCGGTTCCTCTCACGGAGCTCCATACCTGATTAACAAGGGCACTGTAAGTGAGGTAGTTATTAAAGGAACACTCTTGCTCTTTTTATTCTGTTTATTTCATTTATGAAAGACATGCTGCCATTGACCCTACTCAGGTGGGTTACAATGGGAATGCTGAGGGGCTTGGTAGTGAGAGGCTGTGGAATCCTCTGCTCCGCTAGGATTCACATCCCCAACTAAAGAATCCTCTGCTCCATCATGAGTTACCTGCTGTTCCGTTATTGTAGAAATGAGATTGTGGAAATAGTCAATTTCCTTCTCACTCTCTCTGATATTTCTCAATCTACTCACCTCTTCCCTGAGCTCCATCACTTCATCTTGGAGATGGACCACCTGGCTGAGCAGATTGTTAATTTGCTCACACCACACGCAGCCATGGTCAGCATTTCAGTCAATTTTAGTTCTTTTCCTAAAAAAAAAGGAGACATTCCTGCCCTATATCTCCATCAATAAGGAAAGTAGAATGATACTGTTTCGGCTGGCAGATGTCCCATTTGGTATGGTAAGACATTAAGTATGATTTGCATTGTTTTTATTTTGTTATTCTCGTTAAATTTAACTCTTTGCGTAAGTGAGGGATGGCTATCTTGTAGCAAACTGTGAGTTTAATACTTCCCCCAGCAGATGATGTTATCCCTGAAACTCTGCTGTGCCTTTCTTTAATATTTGATGTCAGTGGCTTGCTTACCACCAAACCTGTTTGTTTTGGTTTTTTTTCTATTAATTTTCTGGTTTTCTCTTTCCAAAACTGGGGAGTCCACGTTTACGTGACAAACAGATGCCAACTATCTGCATGTGCTACACAGTTTTGTCTGTGTGCAGTGATTCTAGTGAGTTGTTGCAGAGGTTTGGTTTTGGTGTAGTGGTTTGTGGTTTTTTGTTGTTGTTTTGTTTGAGTTTGGTTTTGGTTTGAGGTTTTGTTGGTTTTTTTGTTGTTTTTTTTTTTTTAATAATAATAAAATCCAAGTCATGAGACTTTAAAATATTTTTTTTTTTCCCTGCCTCCATATCATATAGGAACTTACAAGTTATGTAGATACCATCAACTAAATTCTATGTTGCAAAGTTTATGAATGCCAAGTAACACATGGGTGATCTTGATGATTACACTCCAGTTTGCACTGTTAGGATGCTGTCAGTAAGACATTTCCTTTTTCTGCTTAAAAAATTTATATAAATGATGATATAAATACTTTCAAATGAGGTACTGCATTACCTGTGCATTTTTGTTATATTAGGATTCTCTTTATCTGTAGTCAATTGTGTTGACACTAAGATGTTGAGTAAGTAGTTCTTCAAAAATAATGTCACTATTCATCTTGAGCCATACTTCTCTCAAAGCAACCACTATGATGAGGACCTTCACTTCCATCCCTCCTTGTGTGCAAGGGGATAGACTTGGCTGAGGTGTGATGCTGAGCCAAGAATAGCAAGTGGGATAATGCAAGGTGGAAGATTATTTGATTAGGTATTCATCTGTAGGTGAGTTAATATGCTATTGAATCTTAAACACTGAGTTCTACAAATCCCACCCACATGACAAAACTTGAGGTAGCTAGAAAGGTTGACTGGTTCAGTTGTTTGGGTGAGGTTTTGTTTTGTTGTTGCTTTTTGTTTGTTTTTTAATTTCTAAATTTTTAAATTTTTTTTTGCATGATCTTTTTAGTGCCAGTTGTGTATCTGTGTTGAGAGTAGCTCAGAGCAACCACCATGCTGAAATCACCTTCTCACGAGTCTACCAGCTTCCATCCTGCTAAGTGACAACTCATCTGAACTCCTGCAGCTTTATGTCATCTCTTGGACCAGGGATTCTCTGAAGCAGTATCTTTCAGCAGTTTCTCTTTCAATTTCAGCACACTCACCTGGGCATCTGAGGCCTTTCACTAAACAGCAGTTTCTTGCTATATACTTACAATTCTGATTATATATCTAGTCTGAATTTGTGCTGTCTCTGATTTTTCAGAGCCAATAAGTTTTGAAAAGGTAAATTCTAAAACTGAATCAGTCTGTTGCTTTCTTTAGTAAGTGTAGGCTTTTTGGCTATTTCAATAGTTTGTTGGAATGATTTAGACTACCCAACCCCCTTTGCTCAGTGCTATCTCATTGCTGTCACATATTTTCTAATTTCTGACTTGCTATGTTTCTTATAAAACAACTATAAAAATATTTTAAAAACCTAGAATATGAAGACAAGTGTACACTAGAAAATCAAGCTTTGATTCCAGCATCATCCAGGTAATGTGGGTAAGAGCCATAGTGAATATTAGTAGCAAGAAGTCTAGCCAGAAACTACCCTATCCACCCATGTTTGTGCTTGATGTAGAAATTCTAACTTGTCTCCAGATATTGACTCAGTTTTTTTTCATTTTGATGGAAGTCTTGAGTACTGCTATTTTATTAAATAAATAAAAATAGAAAAATATCACAGTTATTGTTACAGGTGCTAATGAAATAGAGATTCTTTGCACACCAGGCACATGTTATAATGAAATTGTGCTTTGTAGCTACAGTAGTAATAGCCCAAGGACTGTGCTGTAATCACTAGATACTCTTTTCCCTTACTCATAGGTGAGTTGTTTAAATTAATGTACAATAAGCACTTACCAGATTTATGGAATGGAGTACAAAACAGCTGAGACAAATTATGTTCAGCCAGCTAATTGCCTAGATTATGTTTTTTATTCTTATATTCACTGGCAAACCTGTTGTCAGCAAAGATGCAAAATCTCAGTCCCTTCTGCCTGTCTCAGATGTTCAGGTTTTGGTCATGAGTATAATAACTAGCAATATCACAATGAGAACAGAATTCAGTGACCTCTTATTTCACAGTTTCAGTAGCTCTGTCTCTCTGGGAGTGCTTTGAATTTTTCAGTCAACTTAGCAACATACTCTTTGATACACCCTTCATTATTAAGCTAATAGGGAGGCACATGGAGGACTTTAAAATAGATTCAAGAGTAAAACCAGTAGGTAATATACATAATGAGGCCATTGCTACAGCTGTGCTGCTTGGTAAACTACAAAGGAACTTGAAGTTAGCTCTGGCTTGAGTTAGACCTGCACCTGCGAACAGCAGAGACATTGGGAATATCAGGCAAATAGTCTGGGATTTCTTAATTGACTAAAGTTGTCTATTTATAAGCAATCTTACAAAAGCTGATTTGGGGGAAGGGGAAATAACTTCTCTCTCTCTTTTTTTTTTTTTTGGTTTGTTTGTTTGTTTATGGTTTTTTTTGGTGTTTTTTTTGTTTGTTTGTTTGGTTTGGGTTGTTTTTTTTTTTGTGGAAAACAGCAACAAACCCCGCTGTGTGCATTTTCCTGTCTTTCTCGTCTGCAGTTTGGATTACTAACATGGTTTCTTCTCTACCATACCTGTCTGTGCACTTTGGGGTTCCTTTTATATCTAAATTATCACAAGATTTCTCATGGCAATATAAGGCTATGGTATGGAACTATCTAATGAGTCTCATTTTGAAAATTCCTGAGGGTTTTCAGATCTTGCTGTGGTTGTCAAACACTTGCTGGCATAACAAGGCTATTCAAAAGTAAATTTTCAACTTCTCCCAGTCAGTCTACACATCTGGAATTGGGAAGTCATAAAACAATGCCCAGCCTTGTTGTTTTGAGAAGATGGATGTTTTTGTGGCTAAGACTGGTGAGGGCAGAGCAGAGGGATGGAATAAAGACTTGGTTCTTATATCTGTCAAATATTTTTTGTGCCTTAGAGCATGTCACTTAGTCTCTGTATCTCTGTAGGGATCTTGTAGCTACCTGTACCTGTAGGGATAATAGCCCTTCTTCTCTCTTCTTATCCATCCCATTGTTTAGATTTGTGAAGTCTTACTAGTAAAAGACTGTTTTTTACCAAGCTGTGCCATACATATATTTGAGAATCATCTGTCAAATATCTTAAATTCTTAAATAAAAAATAAAAATCAAAATTTTATGAAAAGAAAGTTCCTATACTTCAGTAGGTTTTTTTGGTTGTGGGTTGTTGGTTGGTTGGTTGGTTGGGGGGTTTTTTGATGTTGTTGAAGGTTTTCTGTATGTGTTTTTTTAATTTTATTTTTTATTTCTTGTAGTCCACAAAGACAGTGCAACCTGCATTTTCTGAAATAGTCTGTGGTTACCTCTTCTGCACAAATTTCTGCACTGTATTTTGGAGTTGTGATCTATCATGAGAGTGATATAAACTGGAAATCTACAGAAACTGGTGAATAAAGAGTAAGAACAGCAATTCAGGAGACTATACCTCAATTTTATTCTGATCAGGAATTAAATGTTTCTAATCCTGTTGTCTTGAAATGCTTTGCATTGTTATGTTGTGTTTATTATAAATCTACAGGAACTTTATAATTTGTGAGACAGGAAAATACAGTTATTGAATTTATATATGGAATTGAAACAAGTGGTGATGGAGAAATGTCAAGGGGAACAAAAGCTCTGATTTGCATCATTGATTCTTCGGTTTGTTTTAGGAAGGTTTTTTTGTAAGTTTTGTTTGGTATATTTAACACAGTAAGCATAGACAGTGTGATGTCGTAAGTACATAGGTATTCCAGGTTATACTTAGACTTGCAAAACTACCACACAAATAATAATAATAAAGAGTATCTATGACTGAGGAAATGAAGTGATTATGCACTTGTGAAAATGGGAATCAGTCTGAATTTACTACTTGTTACTTACAAGCAACCTGGGTGGTGCACTAAAATGAAGTGTAGTTTGGGAGACATGGGTAGGACACACTGCTGTCTGAGCTCATACAAAATTTTTTGTGATCATGTGTTTGTGTATCATGAAGGCTCAACTGGAGAAATTAAACTAGCATGGCCTTTAAGGGAAGGGAGGAAGGCATTTTTAAACAATAAAAGATTGAAGATTTAGTGAGAATGGCAGGAGTCTCAAAATTCTCAAAATAGCTTGTGTGTTTGTTTGTTTTAGAGCATCACAGTGAAATATAAAGCGAAGCCTTAAGACTTTAGTGACTTTAATCAGATTTTTCATAAAATGGTGAGCTTTTGCCGTTTTTGATATTCTGGGGAAAAAAATATTGGAAATTCTAATTCTGAGGGAAAGCAGCTGTTAAAAAAATACAGCAAAAATATGTCCTTGAAGTTTTGGTAACTAAAAGTGATTGAATAAATCTGAAAGGTTGCCCCTTAAATAGCACAAATTTTGACAGTTGGCCACACAGACTTTAAAAATTTATTTTTAAATGCTCTGAGATATTAAATGAAGTGTTTTGTTGTTGGTTGTGGTTTTTTTTGTTTTTGTTGGTTGGTTGGGCTTTTTCCCACTTTTAAGGATAGAAGCATATTCCTACACTCCCAGCAAGAACAGAAAATTGCAGTACAAGAAATCTCCAAAGGGAGACTGTTCCTGCCATGAGATCCTGGGCAGGGTGACTTGAATAAAGTTGTGAAAGCTTCAGGACTCATCTGAATAGAGCAAACTCCCATCCTTTAGAGATTCACACATCACTAATTTATTTTATGTGAAGCAGTTTCTGAGGCAAATCAAGGAAAAATTGTAGTCTATTAAAGCCTTTTGCCACTGTCCAGATGTGGGAATTGTGGATGCCTGGCAGTTGTGCAGAAAACAGAGCAAGGTATAGGCCAGATGCCTTTCACTTCAAAGTGGGGCATAGCCACTGCTGCAGAGGTAGCAACATGCCCTGGCAGTATGGAGATGATGCTTGAGCCTCTGTAGCAGCACATGTTGTGGTCGTGTATTTTCTCACCCTATCCTGAATATATGAAGCTGTAGAATTTCAGGGCCCTGGTCATGCCTGTATATATTAGTGCAACTGAAACTGTTTAAAACTGTTCAAAAAAACTGGCAGCTGGGTGAGCAAAAAGAATGAGATTGGACAGAAGTCATAAGAGTTTGAAGTACTACAGGGTTTGAGCGGATTTCTAGTTACTGTTGGATAGAAGGAGAAAGGGCAGGCAGGGGATTTCTTGGTGGTTGTTGCTGTACCACAGTTAGGAGAACAAATCTGTCTGATTTTGTTTATTTTGCCTTAACTCTTAGAAGACAGTCTTTGAGTCAGGTTAATTAGTGTTGTGTTTCCTAGTCCTTGCTGTACTGAGCACATCAGCTGTCCTGCAGGGAGGCAGCAAGCCTTGCCTTAGTGATTTTACTACAGGCCTTCTCATTGCCCAGGACTTCCAAAATCGTATCTCCATGTAGTTTTAACCTATCTCCTTCTCCTTGGTTTACATTGTTAAAGAATAGTTATGGAGGAAGGAGGACATGTAAAAACTACTCTCTTTTCTTGAAAAGACTTAAAAAGGGTTAAAACTTAAAAAAGCTTAAAAAACTTAAAAGCTTAAAAAGCTGAGCTGCTTGTGCAGGTGTCAACTTACTAGGACAGTTCCTAATAAGTTGACATCTGCACGCCTTCCTGGCTACCCACATACCCTGAGGTAGGCTGATGAATTTAATGATCTTTGTTCAAGTAAAATAGAAACATGTATCTCCAAATACACTAGAAAGTGAAAATGCTGATTTTGCATTTTTTTTCCTCTATAGATTTTCAGTTCACTGTCAGATTCTCTGTTGTGTGATAGTCATATGTAATGCTTTCTGTTCTGATAGTCAGGCACCACATAGTCATTCCTGAGATAGTAAAGTATCTTTTAATAGGAAAACTGAGGAAATGGCCTCTAATGATTCTTAGCAAGCTGCTATTTCTATCTCTGCAGTGGCTGATTTAAGTCTCAGTGATGGCCAACAGCCAGGAAAAGAGCAAGAGTGCTTTCTAAGAGAAAATGTGAATCTTCCTTATGACATTAAAATAAGGAGTATTGAATAATTTCCTTTGGAGGAAGATAAGATTAGGTTCTACCGAGGAGCACTGCTTTCTCCATGATCCCTCACCCAGGATTATTGTGAGTTAATATTCTGTTTAGTTTACATAGGCAAGTCCATATTCTCATGTCTTTTTTTTTTAATTTTGTTTTAACTCTTATGTGACTGCTCTGCTCTTCTTTGTCAGCTGTTGGGGCAAGAGCTGTGCTGGGACCTGATGTGAGGCTGCTTTTCTCCCTTCATGGAGAAAGGCTTGTGGGTGAGCTCTAAGCATGATACTTAATCCCACCAGAACTAGATCCTAACAGATCCTAATTGCTTCTGGGCCAAATGTAATATCTGATCTTGCCGAAAGTGTTATCTTGGTTGTGGGCCAGACAACTGATATTTTGCCCCCATCATACCTTGGCCTGCCCTCAAATTAAATTGAAAAGAAATTATTTCCTTGAAGCTTTGGAAGTTAACATTTTGCTTCATTTCGGCTGCTCTTCTGCTTTGCTTTCTTCTTCTGTACATCTTGCCTTTCTTTGATTGTATGAGTCTGTGCAATTTTATATGGAGAAAATCTGAAAGGTAAATCTTTGCATTTGCTTTTCATTTTGGACTGTCTTTAAGACTTAAAAGTCATAGTAGTCTCTTTTCAATGCAATAATTTTGAAATAAGAAATTGATGGGGTCAAGTGATAATAAGAAGTTCTTGTTCTTTCTTTCTGTTTTAATTGAAACCACTGAATTGTAGCTACTGACTTAGTGGGAAGACTGAAAGCCTCAGACTCGAGGACGTTGTAGCTGGAACATCAATAACTTTAACATACTAGACAGCAAAACTGTCTATATGTGATTATCCTACAAATTACTGGTTTTTGTGAATCATCACAAGACCATAATATAAATAGTGGCAGTGATGGGAAATTTTCAAACTTTCAGATTCCTAAAATTAAAACAGTTTAAGAGTACAGTACACTAAGAAACGATATCATAATACTAATGACTGCTACATCTGGGCTATTAAGTTTTGCATCACAATTTTACTATAAAGGTAGTGGGAATGTCTGTGTGTCATAGCATTTGATAGTTTGATTTTGTTTGTTGTAAAAAATAAAGGAATTAAAATATGACTAATTGTTAAACTGAAGAAATTGCAACTGTTCCTGGATTCCTGCTTCGTGCATTATATCAGCAGCAGTTCAAAGTATGTAATGAATATTGAGACATTATGTAGGGTCGTGCTTAGGGATGCAGGGCTTGTAGCTGCATGAGCGACTCCTTTATCTACTTGTTACTGGGAAGCTGACAGTTTTTTGGCCTTACCTAGACCGTGCAGATACCTGGCTAAGGAGCTTGTAGTAGTGGTAGATGGACCGTGCAGAAGATTAAGTATAACTTTCTCTAAACTGTAATTAATACAAATCATGTTTGTTTTATGATATTGAGGTGATTTAAAAATGCAAGCCTGAAATCTGGATTCTTCTCACTGAAACCCCCTAGACCTGTTATTGTACATCCCGGATTTGAGCTCTTATTCTGGAGGAATGAAGTTTTTCTAGGCTTTCCGTTGAAAGCATATTGTATCTTGCTGCCTCTGAGACAGGCCAGGTGCTAGTATGCTGAATTAGACCTCATCCCTGTTGCTGTGTACTGGTGTGGTGAGGAAAGTCTCTTTGGTGTGCTGGCAGTCCTATGGATTGTTCTGAGCTGATCACAATGCTTTATATTATTTCTTTCACCTGAGACTCATAATTATTTTTAAACTCAGGAGCTGGACTTCTGATAAAACGTATAATTTTCCTGAAAAATTGCCTATAATGCAAATGCACAAGATAAATATTTTGTCAGATTTCTTATCCTGCCATCTCTATATATGCGTGTGTGTGTGTGGAGAGAGGTATCATCACAGTTTAACTGAAGAACGTGCTTCACGTGTTGGTCTTAGGTTAAGTAGAAGAAGGAGGTAATAATACTCTTCACTTTGTCATTCATAAGCATTCTGGAAAGGTTAGCTTTTTCAGTAATGAAGCTGGCCATATCAATTGCAACGTATTTGAAGATTGTACATTCTATTTTATCTGTAGACCTATGAAAGCTGTTTTTCTAAGTGTTTTTACACATGGGTTTTCAAGGAGAGTTTGTCTAAATTTGACAGAGGTTGCAGTTCTAACACTTATCACGTGAATTCAATGTGACATTTTTGCCCTAGGCAAAATAAGAAATTTTGAGCAAATTTGTCCCAGTGAGAATTTAATACTATTTTCACTAAGAAATGTCCCTATTTTCAGCGTGAATCATACATGGATCATACTTAGTTTATTATCTTGTGAAATAGCAGTTCTCAGTCTTTGTAAATATTTTGCTTTCATAAACAGACTGGTGGAAATTCAGTGTAAAAAGCTTTGGGTTTCCATGGAAGTTTCTTATTGTTTCTAAGTAGGGTGACTTTTAAATTTTTTTTTTTTCTTGTCAAGATATCTTAAGTGATGACACAATTTTTGATAGGAAGTTCATCCTATCAATTGTTGATAAGGCTCACTCTGAGTATAAATCCTGAGTCAGGTCATAATCTAAGATTTGAACTTCAAACAGTGTAGACTGGAGTAAACAGACTTTACTAACTCGTACCTGCCAAGGATTTTGCCCAGTTATTTTGTTTATGGGGAAGAAAACTAATGTTAGTTCTAAATTAGCCAAATGTGAAACACTTTGTATTTATCTCCATGATAATTTGTGGTTTTTTTGTGGTGTGTTTTACAGTATCAAGTTTAAATGGAAGACAACACTTTTTTAAAATCCTGTCTTCCTACACTAATATAATGGGATACCTACTAATTTCTCTGAAGCATCTTATTTAATGATAAATAACTTTTGTACTGGAAATAAAATGAAAAACAATATAATTGTATGCTGACATGCTAAAAGCACTAGTCTGTACAAATGGTTTTATCATCAGTTTTGCTAGGAGGCCTGCAGTGATTAACAGCCTTTTTGAATTGAAAGATATTCTCCCCATGAATAGTGTAAAGTAACAAAGTTAAGATAGTTCATCTCAACAAAACTTTTTAATGTTGAATTTAATTTGTGAACGGTGTGTATCTGTCATTTCCATCCATGCAATAAGAATTCTCTAAGAATCATCTGCCCAATTTTTTGTTTCCTGGTTCTTGTTCATGAATCCCAGTATTTCTAGCTCCTTTTGCAATCTTCTTGAAAGTCTTCGCTTTTCTTATAGTGCATTTGCCTCCCACTTCTTCTCTACAAGGTGTTAATCTTTCCCTTTGCTTCTACTTCACATAAGATGTTTACATGCTAATTTTTAGTTTCCATGATTCTTCAAATGCTTTTAAAAAATCCATATCTTTCTGTAGCAATGGTATTCTGAAATTGTTAATACAGTTTTAGTCAAAATGCCTTGTAGGAAGCAAAAAAGGCATTAAAACTCTTTAAGTGGTCATGGTTATGGAAATAATGTGAACTACTCTTCTATACTGTGGTTGAATGTATGAGCAACTGCTGCCCTCCCCAACCCTCCCCAAACAGTACATTAATTCTTTTAAGAAATGCTCAAGATGAATCAAATTTAAGGAGTACAGAAAAAAGTACTTTTAGTGAGATTTTGATGAGGAGGGGAAAGAATCTTCTCAGTCTGCTCACTTTTTACCAGACTGATACTGAGTTGTGAATTCAAGGTAATGTTCTTGAAACCAATACTTGTAATCTGGAATTTTTTTTTTTTTTTTTTTTTTTCCAGTCTGGTGTACCTCATCTGGTCTAAAATTATAGTTAGCAATAGTTGCAGAATATGGGACCCAATTTGTCCAGCCCTTGAATGCAGCTGGACCTGAATCAGATTTCCATCTGATGCAGTTACAGTTCTCACAAATGAATTCTGGAATACAAGGAGGTGTTAATTCACAGTGGAGTAGTAGCTGAATTTCAAGCCTCGACAGTCTGAGCATGTCTCCTCTGAGCTGCTGGGATAGCTGAAGATCAGGGTGCATGCACAGAGATTGGGAGGGAAGAGAGAAGGTTGGAGGAATAAGAATGAGAGGAGGAATGAGAGGAATGAGAACTCAGCCTGTTACTCCAAATCTTCAAAGCAGCTGCTCCCAAAATTTTCTGTCATGGACCACTGTTGATCTTGCATATCCTTATGGTTTCCAACCAAAATAAGGTTGTTTAACTTTGAACCTCAGCTAAAAAAAAAGCATTATCTTATGTTCTTTGCTTTACTTTCTGTACTGTTCTTTTACAAAACAATGCTGTGTTGTAGCGTGTGTTGGTATCACACTAGAGGATATATTCTGTTATAAAGTTTTGATTTGTTTTTTCTAATGGAGAGACAAATTCTATTCCTAAGGGAGGCATACCAAGGCCTGGCAGAGTGTTGACCTGGTGGTAGTGACAGACTCTTGGACTCTCTTCTGCCATCTGTGATGGGGGCTTTTCTTTGTTTAAAGACAACATTTATATGAGAACAGAATGCAATACTTCCATTGCCACAAGTTTTGTTACTGCTTCAGTTGTGCTCAGCTTGTGAACTGTGGTGGCCATAGGGATTGTGGCCTGTGGGTCCTGGCCCCGTGGCCCTGCCTGCCTGGTACTACACCTGTCTTGGGTAAAAACCAAGCGAAAGCAGCAGCACATTTTTTTTGTCTTTTAGGGATTTTTTCTTGTAATCCCCCTTAGTTTAACTCTTATGATGTCCCCGTGAGACCAGTGAATTATGTATTACTGTTTGATTTCTCTTGGATGCTTATCTGCATGGACTAAGGCAGTTTTACAGGAGCTGGCTGTTGCTTGGCAGGCCCTGCTTGCAGGGAGCTTGCTGACCCGGCACGGCTCTGCCTGCGCCAGCCACGCTGGGATGTGGCCCCTGGCCAGACTCAATGGCTCCCAAACCCCCAGTGTTCCCGAAGGCCAGGACTGCTGTGCTGAATGAAAGGTGGTTGTCTTCCCTCACAGGTATGTTTAGCATCCGGTTATATACATTGTTGGTTTATACATGGCTGTGTTTCTGTTTGTGTTTCTCTACAGCCAGTTGCCTGCTTAGAAAATGTAAATATTTTGGATACGAGGCTTTGGAATGTTTTATGTAGTTACTCACGAAAAGGTACGCTCTGTATTTTTCCAGCACTTGTGCTAAATGCATATATAATCATTTTTTTTTTCTATTGAGTAGAATATTTTCCCTAAGGAGTTAACTAATATCTCTGAAGTGTTATGAGGTTAAGATTTGAGAAGTTTTCAATGTATGTCCCTGATTTTCTGAGTCTATTGCTTATTTGTTTAGTCTGATGGGAATAGGCTTTGTCTACTGTGCTTGAAGAAGAAAAGAAGATTTTTGTGCTCCTGGGAGGTGAAGGCAGTTTTCATTGGCATTTTAGTGAAATATTAAAGGCAAAGCAGATTTGGAGGGACAAGTTGCAAAGGCTGTCACAGTGATCAGAGAAGCACTGGAGTGAGGAAAGGGACAGCTAAATGTGTAGGTGGAGAGTCGGTCCATTTGTGCAAAGGTATGAGTAACTGAGGTTATGAATTGGTTGCAGATGGGAGCTGGCAAGCAAGAAAAGTGGAACAAAATTATATTGACATCCCTGTGTTGTCTAAAGACCACTACAAGACCATTAGTATTGCTGCGTAGCCAGCAGGGAGGCCCTGTCAGGGTGAGATTTTACTTAGGCAACTGGTATTGATTTTTGGTCTGCTGCCAGGATGTAGGAAGGAAAAGATTTTTTATTTATTTAATTATTTATTTTCCCCTCTGGTGTCCATATTCATGGCCACAAAGCAGTGTTCTGGAGCTGGGATGTAGAGTTGAGAGTGTTGTATAGTGACTCTGATGTTATTGTGGGGAACAAAATTAATCCTTTCATTTGCCCTTTAGATTTCTTGCCCTGTCTTTGCTCATCTCCCCTTTCTTCACTGTTCTAAAAATCAGAATTAAGGATCCAGCTCATTTGGTGATGGTTTGAAACATCATGTATGGCAAACTTTCTGGGGTTTTGGTTTTTTTTTTTTGTTTGTTCTGGCTTTGTTTTTTTTTTATTGTTGTTTTTTCTTTGTTTGTTTTCCTTGTTGTTGTGGGTGTTTGGGGTTTTTTTGGTTGGGTTTTTTTGTTTGTTTTTTTTTTTTTTTCATCTCTCTGAATTAATTTTTAATTACATTTTAGTGTCTCTGGTTGCCCAAACTGATAGTCCATGTGCTTGCCCACAGAGCAGCAGCAGCCACAGCTGTGAGGGCTGCAGCTCTCTCCCAGGGTCATTCTGGGTGCCATAATGCTCCTGGCAGGATCCAGGGAGAAACCTTGTGGCAGTTCAGGGAGAAATGCTGAGGATTCAAGCCTCCTTGAATTTTTGGCCAAACTCTGACCCAGACGCTGCCAAGTAAAGCTGTTAGTAGTGCTTCTGTGCTTTCTGTTCTAGTGAAAAACTGATTAGGAGCTAAAAATTGGCCATGAAAGGACTATCAGGCTGGGTAGTGCTCTTGTTCTTGGGTCTTACTTCAAGTGGCAACCTAAAGCAAAATAGCTGAGTTCTTAGTGATTGCTTTTCCTCTTCCTCCTCCTGTAACAGAGGCGTGCCAGTACTAGTTGATTATGTATCTGAGTGCCAAATTTAACATAATTGCAAGGGGTTTATTTCCCTACTTCCTTAGATAAAGCTTGGCAAAGAGAACTTTCAATCAAGGAAAAAACTTGTGTGAAAAATAGTGATCTACGCTCTGCTTGTAATAGATGTACAGACATAAATCACATAGGATGCTTCCTTTAGACTTAAGTTAGCTCCTTGTATATAGTTATTAATATACTACTTCAGCAGAGAAAATAAATCTGATAGAAATATGTTTTTCTTCATTCTATTGCATGTACAATAAACACTTAGCTAAGGGTGCCTTTACTTTAAAATTTAAATACCCACACACAGGAAATTGAGACTGCTGAGTTGTTAGAGAAGAAAGTGCTAAAATAGAACAGTGCTGTTTAACTCAATTAAATATCCGGTGGTAGTTCATCCCAGTTCATCTGTGTCCTTACATTTTTTCATGTTCTGAAGCCTACTTAAATATTCTGCTATTTGTTTGACAGGAGGTTTTTATTATGGAGGGTAGATCCGAACACCGCTTGTTTCCAAGGGGATAAAATGAAATTCTTTTGGGAATTTGACCCTATAATTATGGGTAATTTTTAAACCAATTAGTTTTGATCATTGGTACAACAGACTGAATCTCAAAATTGATAGAGGTCAGTTTTGTTCGTGTTCCAAATTTCGTGTTGTCTTGTGGTACAGGCAGCTGTACAACAGAAGTCAAGATCGTACCTTATTCTTTTTCCTTGGCTCTCTCTCCAGGACCTATTCATGTTCTCACTGGCTTGACTTTAACTCTGAAATGGAAAATAATTTGACGCTGTGCTGGGTTGAGTCACAAAGAAATATCCTTGCTTGTCTGTGGAGGCTCCTTATTGCAGGACAACATGAACAATTTCAAATTACAGCTTATTCGCCTAGGTCTGGCAAGATCTGGAGTATACAGTACTGTATTTAACTTTACTGTTCAGTAATTTAATTTTTTTTTTCTCCCCTTCCCCCATGATAACCTAATCTTTTCCTGAGCTCTGTCTAGTTAGGCTACAAAGTAATCAGAAAAAGGCTACTGTTTTTTATTTGCTGTAGAAAAGCTGATGCAATATAAATAACAATTTGTAACACTGTGTGTAACAATGGTTTTATAAGATATAAGGTGTGTTTTCTTTAAAAATTTAGGTGCTTTATGAAGACCTAATAGCATAATAGAAAACATTTCTAGTGCATTTTGCAAGAAAGTGTTATCAGTAGCTTGTTTGCCACTTAGAGGTATGTAATCTGTGAGCATGCCTGATATTTAATCTTGCTTTTGAAAAACATCTAGATCAGTGGCACCATTTATTTCTTCTAATAATGTTTTCATATAAATAAATAACTTGGAAATTATTTTTTTTTAGCATAGAATTAATTTTTAATTTAGCTGAACCAATTTTGCATGTCAGAGATCTTTTCTTTTGTCCTTAACACATGCATGCATGTAGTCTAGTTGCCCTTCTGAAACCTTGCACTTCAATTTTGGGCTGAGGACCATAAATTCCTTAAGCTGAGTGCAGTCTCTTGCCTTTATGCAGACACATTTGCTAAATTTAGAAATACATACAACAATTCCAGGAAATGCTATGTAGAATCCTTACTTTACAACATTAGCTGACAAGTAAGTACCCTCTTGCAAGCTAGAAAGATGGGTGGTGTTTTCCTCTCTGCTGCTTGATAGCAAATGATTACAGATAAGCTGTAGAGAGATTCATTTATTCACAAGGACTTTGTCTTGCAGCTGAAAGTAACGTTACCAATTCAGAAAGCTCTCTGTGTATGGCAATCAATTTTAACTCTCCCTCTCTGCTGATAATGGAAGCTTCTGTCTCACCTCCAGTCTGACTCGTGCAAGCTGCCTCTTCAGCACGTTCTGAGCTTGACATAGTTGTATAAGTCACTTTATGGTAACAAAAGATATCGTTAGGCTGGTGAGCAGAAAGGAATAAATACAGAAGTGTCAAGCTGCCTTCAGTTATATCTATTTATTACCCTATATGTATGCACACTGTATTTCATAAAACTTCACTATGATTTTAATCGGGTTATATGTGTTGGGAGAGAGAGAAGTGGTTGTAGGCACCATGTTAACTAAATCTCACACACAGTACAGTGCAGAATGCAAATTAAGGAGACCTTTGTTCTAAAACCGCCATCATTTAGCACACAAGCCAAGAGAATCTTTTATGAGAAAGCTTGTAGATCTCTAGGACTTTGTATGCTAGTTAACACAGAGTGACATAAACACAGGCAAGTGATTCCACTAGAGGGTATTGGCACACTATACATGGCAGTGCATTATAGATAATACCTAACGAGTCTCATTTATTATTCCTTTATGTGAGACCTTTAAAAGTTCTTTTTCTTGTAAGGTCCATGTTCTCCTTCCCTTTTCTGGAAGCAAATGCATGCCTAATCCCAGCTCAATTGCTGTTAGGAGAACAAATGTGTGGTAAAATGCTCACCATCAAATTATCATATGGCTCATGTCCAGATGGCGATTGAAATATTGATGTAATCAGAAGACTTCTAGGGATGTCAGTCAAGCAACATGAGGACTTTCCCCTTCCTTGCACAACAGCTTTAAGGAGAGGGTTCAAATTCTGCTGAGTATTTCCAAAAAGCATCTGTTCTGGAGGCAAGAGGGAAAGATACACAGAAAAGGATCTCCTGGTTTTAATAACATCCAATAAGCCCATGGCTATCAAGACCTTTAAAGCAAACCTAGGATGGGACCATTTAATTTATAGTGCAAGGCTAGTTTAGTCTGGAGAAGAATTTGAAGAATTTGCATCTGTTGTTCAGAGAAATGTCATGTCATATTATAATCCTGAGAGTATTGCTTCTGGATTTAAAATGTTTATTATCCTGTTTATGACTGCTGTGAATTGTTTGTGGTTTTACTCCTAAATTAATAGGTATAGAGAAAGAAAGTGTGTAGCATGTGTGTAAGAGTGAAAATATCAAGTGCTTCTTATGGGCCTTATTCCAAGTGCAGTGGAGTCACTAGAAAAGTCTGTGTGGCTTCCATTAAAAAAAACCCAAACAACTCATTTTGTAGGAAAAAAAAAAAAAAGAGAGAGAAGCAAAATATTCAGTCATCTGAAATTACTTTCAGTGTTTCAAGTAATTCTGATTATTAAAAAAAAAAAGCTAATGTTTCAAAATATAGATTTTTTTTTTTTTTTTTGGTTTTATTCTTGTCTTGAAAACTGTAAGGTCTGGGGGAAAAGAGCTGTCTCTTTATTTGTTATGCATAATAAGTCATGATTCAACTACATAAATTTTTCATTAAGATATGTGTACGTATGCATGTATATATTACATTAATGTCTGTGTATTCTAGGTCATGTGAGAGGCTGGGCCATATCAGTCACAAATGGAATTTTCTGACTGGTATCAAAAAGGTCAAGACTGGACATGTGTCTGCTCTTCTGCTAACAAGCTTAATTGTGGATATGAAGAAGGCTCACCAAAATACACTGATCCCTAAAGCAGTGCTGTTTATCCCTGATAATAAAAATGGATAAAATGAGCCATGAAAGTGAAAACAACAATTGTTACCTTGTTCAAGTTACAGAAACTATTGTTTTTCTTTCCCATGATAACCCACTGTCTCAGAGAATTGATGATAATGCATATGAGCACGTCAGAAAAGAATTCTATTCAGAAAGCCCCTTATGTAATATCTATTTTTATTCAAATTGGAGACTGAGGGATCAAGTAATGGGATGAGATGTTCAAGGATTGATTTGTAAGAAATCATTTTATTGTTGCAGTTATTAATGAAAATGTTCTCCTTAAATATTCAAACATCTACAGCAGTATTAAAAACTAATTTATATACTGCATACAAATACTTGTTTTTTTAATATTTATTTTTATTTTGTGGAAGGAAAATTTTAAAAACTGATTATGTCAAGAGAAGTACTTGTCTAGATAGTGGGTTTTGTGTTTTGTTTTGTTGTTTGTTTTTGTCTGAATAATTTATTTTAAATTTATTGAAAGGTAAAAACTGCTTAGGTTTTCTGGTTCTTCTTCCAAAACAGGGGTTTACAATAATGTGTGGTTTCTAGTGCTCTACATAATCTATGCAGAGTTATAAAATTCCTACCAGTTTTTTGAAAGACTGAGTAGATTAACAGAGATACAAATAATGGAAATATATTCTGTAAAATAGTCTTTAAGAATGCAAGTATTTCCTCTCTTTTTGGCTATTTTCAGGTATGTAAACTTCAACGTAACTTAAAGAAAATCACATGCAATTTTATATAGGCCTGTATTAGTGTCATTTCATTGTGAACATGTCTTGTTTTATATCAATTATTGCTTCCAAACATCTTTCAGTAAAACTACTTATATAATTCTTTCCCATTTTATATCTGGTTTTCCATTAAATGTTACAGCTCAGGTTTTCCTGCATTGAATACCACTTGTTATTGTCTGTCTGCATTTCTAATTCTCACTTTCTGTTTTATTTCTTATTTCAGTCATCATGGAGTTATCTCTACACATCATTATTTCTCTAATTACTTTTTAATAGAAAAATATTTGTAATTTTAATTAACAGATTTGTTACAATTACTCCAAAAGACCAGTAGCCTTCAGGTTCATTAGATATACTATGTTATCCCCTTTACCATGTAATTTTGAGATGTATCTAAGCTAGGCTGATGGCATGTTGATACCTAATAGTATTTTGGGGGAAAGCTTTTTAGCTCTGGATATTTTTACATCTCTTTCCTAACTCTCAGATGAAATCTTACTGTCACACTGAGAAATGTCTTAACTTTTTTGATATTAACTTCTGCTACTAAAAATGCAGGAAGCTTACTGATAACCCTCATTCCCACTGCAAAGTAGGGTGAATAATCAAATAATAGAAACAAACCTGTATCTTCCAGCAAGTGTCCTGAGAGTACAGGGTCCTTGCATTTGCATTTCTTTATCCAAACGTTGGTAGCATCAGCAGTTTAGCATTTCCATTCTGCATGACAATATCCTACCACTAAAAAACTTCCTGAATATCACATTAATGGATTCAGGAAGACTATTGGGGCTGATGAAATTACCTTTCTCTCTCTCTCTCTCTCTCTCTCTCTTTTTTTTTTTTTAAATTCTTTTTAATTTTTTTGAGTTTGTGATATTTGCAGAACTTTTAGTAAATTATGGAGTAGTGAATTTTTTTAACACTTTGAATGGCTGTTATCTCAGCAGTTGACTCATATTGATAATCAGATATAACATCTCTTTCTCAAGGTGAATTAACAACAATATAAAAATGTATCCTGTTTTAGAAATAAATAGGTTTTCAGTACCCATCTCCAGCACTTGCCTTAGTACAACAACCAAAAAAAAACCTCAACCAACACAGAAGGTGAGAAAATACTCTTATTTTCAGGCAGTGTCATAGAGATCCATTTGCTCTGGAGATATAAAAGATTTCTGATTTCTAGAGATTCTAGTTTCTTGGTCAATTGACTTGACATCACCAGCCATGTAATGATATTACTTATACCATCAACTGCCGTGATTCTGCCAGACGGAAGATACAAATCAGTGCTGGGCTGGGTGTGCTTTTCATGTTCAGTATTTCTGTGGGTCTGTCTCACTATACAGATATATAAAGTCTTCCAGGAACACATACAGTAGAATGCAGAAATTCATACTACACATGTGATTGTTTATTTTACTAACGTGCTCTTAAGGGTTGAAAGCAACTTTTTTAATCCAAGTTTTGTAATCCAAATTTTCAATTACAAAAAGTATATGTAACTTTAGTATACAACCATCTATGGTACTAACTTCCCTTTCAGTTTCAAACATCCTTTCCTCATTTTCTTTCCATGTTTTGTGATTGTAATATTATGTTTCCCCATACAGTTATTTTCCTCATCTCATTGGTGATAGAATGTATTTTTTGTGTTGTTTGTAAAAGATTTTGAACTGGATACTATCATAAATGATAGTAAAATTTGTCAGATAATAAGCAAGTTACTTCACTACCTTCAATAACACCTTTTACGTAACTTGTGTAGCAGTGTTTCACATACTAAACTGTACTAGAACACGGAATCACAGAATGGTAGGGCTTGGAAGGGACCACTGGAAATAATCTAGTCCAACCTCCCTGCCAAAGCAGGATCACCAAGGGCAGGAGTACAGGAGTGTGTCCAGGCATGTTTTGAAAGTCTCCAGAGAAGGAGACTCCCCAACCTGTCTGGGCAGCTTGTTCTAGTACTCTGTCACCCTGATGATGGGGTGAAACTTCCTGTGTTCTAGTTTTGTGCCCATTGCCCCTTGTCCTGTTGCTGGGCACTGCTGAAAAGAGACTGGCCCCATCGATATATGCATGTGATAAGAAAAATAAATACATGAGAATAGTAAATAGGAAATACATAGGAAAGATATATGGGAAAGAAAAATAAACGCACACAAAAACCTCCAAAACCTCAAATCAAATTAATTTTCTCAAATGAATCTATTGGTATTTCTGTTAAAGCCAAAAATAAAATGTAATCTTTATGTGTAAAAATCTACAACTGAAAAAAATAGATTTTGGAGTTACCTCCTTTTTAAAAAGCTTCCAAAATATTGTATCAGTTAAAAAATATATTGATCTAAGCTCTGTATATTTAGAGATGCTTGAGAGGTGGTTTTTTTGTTTTTGTTTTTTTTTTGGTTGGTGGTTGTTTGGGTTCTTTTGGTGGTGGTTGTTATAGATATTGTTGTTGTCTTCCATTCCCTCTTAAGTTCCAATGCCCGCATTTTGTGTAGACAATGTTACTTTTATAAAAAAGTGGTTTTTTGGCATATAGCCTCTTGAAGCTTCGTTAGAAGGTCAAAGTAAGTGGAAAACTTTTTGCTTATACTTAAAGAAGCTACTCAAGTATGCATTTAAGTCAAAGCAGGACAGATGTTGGTGAATACATATTTTAGATGTTCTTTTTAGGGATACTCTGCGGCAAGAGCACCTGTCCTGCCAAATGAAAACATCACATAGGAAAGAAGTGGCACTTGTGCTGGTTCAAGCATTTTAAAGCAGAGATACTTAACTATCACTTAACTAAGCAACATCTGTGTCACAGGAGAATTTTGAGATCATGCTGCTTATTTGGCTTGCTTAATCATGTTTGTGTCTGCTATAGAATAGCTTATCTGTCTGGTGCCATGAAAAGATATTTCAGTGAGTTTGGGAAATGAGAGGTAAACTACAGTTTTGCTTATAGAGTTGAGACATCTAACACAGTCTCTTAGGACAAAGAATATAGGGATCACAGCAGCAAAGTCTTTTATGTGTGTTTTATCTCCAGAGGTGAGGATGTGTTTGCATTCCTCTCTATGCATGCTTGACTTGGAATTTGTAGGAATTACTCCAGTAGCTCCATCATATTGCATTTGCTGATCTGTAGGATTGGAAGATGAGCATTTACAGGTTAAGGAATTATATTTTATTAATGGACAAGTTCACTTACCTAGGGTACAGGATTCTTCCGGTTTTTGTGAACTGTTGTACAGCAAACTAAATCTTTCATATTAACAACAATCAGATGTACAGTTGATAGTTCTGACCTTCTGTGAAGGTCTGTGAACAAGGATTATACAGCAGATACCACAGATAAACTCCTTGGTTCTTAATTACCCCTCCATCTTCCATTTACCCAAAGAGTATGAGCAAAAGTGGATATCCCATAATGTTGTTTTCCTTCCATCTAAAAAATGTCTTTGTATGTGCAATATATTTCTGTAGAGGATACAAACTCTTCTGAAATCAATCATCAATCATTTTAAGTTAGCTGTGTGGTATGTAATTCAAATCTTTAATTTAAAATCAATTTGCAGTTGTATTTTGCTGAACAATAGGATGGTTTTTGCTCTCTATGAAAGTATTCACATTATAAATACTTTGTATAAATGATCTTAACTAAATACAATTGGTTTGGGATTGTTGTTGAGGTTAGATTGTTTCCAAAATGATAGTGTCAGTTTTATCAGGGCTGTTATCCAGCTGACCTCTAGATTATCTGAACTGTTTATTTATTTGTTTATTGGATGTAAATGACTAAATATATAAATGTTATCATCAAACTATGAAGCTTTGGGCTCTGAAGTTCTAGTAAGGACCGAAAGTGTGGTGAGATGTACTTTGTTGTAGACTCGGTGAACTTGAAGTTAATTGCTCTACTAGAAACATAGGCTACGATTTGCTTTATTTCAGTATTATAACATAAGAATTAATCTTTAATGTATTACTAAAACCCCAAGTTTTGTAGTAGAGAAATACCAATAGGATTGTTGGTACTGCATTGCGAAGATGTCAGTTTTGTAATTCTGTTGTGCCTTTAAAAGTAAGTAGCCTTGAATCATATAAACATTAGGAATACCTAATCTGTAAAGGGATGCTAAAAATCTCATTTTGCTACCCTCTGAGTTGAGCAGCTGGCCTGTAGAAACAGCTATGTGAAAATGAGTGTCCAAAAGAAATAGCAAAATGTCTAATTTGTGGTCCTTGGAAGGAGTGGGTATTTGAGTCAGAGGGAGGATCTGATCTCTGCTCCCTGTTATTGAGCTATTCAATTATTAAAAATGGAGGAAAAATTGGCCCCTTCTCAATTGAGTTATTACATATAACAGCTTGATAGTTAGTGTGCTGTAGTGATATTTAATAGTTTGGAGATTGTTTTGTTTGGGGTTTTTGTTTTCCTTTGTTTTTTGTGAAAAAGCTTTAGTTTAAAAATAGTTGGTTTAAACATGTCCCTTTAAGGGAATTCAGAATTGTAACCAAATAGACAAACATAAGCATTTCACATTGTGTTGTTACATTTTTTAAAGAATCATACTCTTTAAAAATACATAATTAACCTTTACCAGTGATAAACTGAGCACTGCAATATTGAGAACCTGAATATAAACAGTAGAATTAAATTTATTAATTTTCATTGTCTAGCTTAAGAAATATGCAGAAATGGAAAATCATAAATAGAAGGAAAAGGTTTGTTTTCTTTCTTTCACTTTGATTTATTGGAAGAAAACTTAGACTAGCTAATATGTTACAAGAGAAGTCTGGTATAATAAATAAAAAGGTTACAATTCTGGAACAGCAATTTCCTTATTTAATACTGCTAATGGGAAAAGTTAGAGATATTAATTTGTCAATTACATTTGAAATGCATTAACTAGGCACAAATAGCTCAGTCAGAATAGACACTGAATAGCTCATTACCCTTGCAAATACTGCACTACAACACTAACTAGTAAACACATGTTCTCAGTATAAAGCAACAAGCATTTCAAAATTTACACCAAAAATTGTAACACATCAGAAGCCTTCTTAGGTTAGCTACAGATGATTCCTTTGCTTTTGCTTTTTTTTTTTTCCCTGATGAAGCAGGTGAAACGAAGAAATTTATCTGAAATACTATGAGTTGTATCTAACTGCACTTATATAATTGGTTTTTAGAAATGCTGCTATGAAGACAAAAATTTTGAACTATCAAATAATCATTTCAAGAAACCAAGATGTTAAAAGTAATGGTTTCCAGTGTAATTTTTTTCCTCCTAAACACTCTCATGTGCAGTTGTTATTGCCCAAGAGATCTTTTACAAGTGAACGCACCTTTCTGTCTTTTTCCCCATATTATATAAATTATCTTCTAAAACATTCAGTACTACTGAAGTGGGATAGTTTGTGGTTTTGGGGTGGGTATGTGTGTGTTTGTGTGGTTTGGTTTTGGTGTATTTTTTGGGGGTGTGGGGGTGTATTTGTGTGAGTGTGTGTGTTGTTTTATTTTTCTTTGTAAATGAAAAGCTAAGTGTCTTTCTGACATGGCTCATATAAGTTCCTCAGTGTCTTTAAATGTTTATATGTATTTAAAAATTTATCCAATCTTGCATGTATGAAATTTAGAAGCTGCCTCATCGATATTCTATTTTCTTTAAGGTGTAGTCTGAGGAATAATTTGGAGACAATGTGTGGTTAAGTGTCTACAATAGGAAAAAAATATCATATTGTCACAGTTTAGGGTCAGGGCAGCCCCTTAGACCTATAACAGATGCTCTCTGTTAACCCCCCTCACTCCCAAAGGGGAAGAGAAAGGGAATAAGGTAGAGAGACTGAGCAATTAGAAAAGGAAACTAGAACATCTTTAATGAAAAGGAAATTAATAACAATAAAAATTGAATATATACAAATATATACAAAACCAGTATCAAACCCAACCTCCCTGGTGGTAATTCCATCACTGTCATCACTGATGCTGTGGAGTGGGCACTGGGGGAGTCCCAGACTGGGCCCTGCAGCAGACGGGAGCTGTGTTCAGGAGCTGGATTCTGGTACCAGGTTCAGGAACACACAGATTGGGATCGAAGGCAGAACAGAGTCCTCCTTGGGTACTCCAAAGAAAGAACCGAAAGAAGACCTGAGCCAAGACAAGCAAAGCTGACAAAACAGTCCAGGAGGGAAGAAGAGGCCAGAGACCCTTCCAATCCCTCAGCTCTATGCTGAATGTGACGTATATGGGATGGAATCCCTCGCTGGTCAGTTCAGGGTCACCTCTCCTGTCTGCTTCTCCCTGTGAAGGTGCAGCCTTTCACTTTCTGCACCCCCCCAATGTGGTACACAAGATCCAGCAGTGGCCTTGGTCTGCACACCAATCCTTGGTACTAACTCTAACCATGGGGTGTTGTCACTGCTAGAAGCAGACACTGCCTGTGAGAACAGGCTGCTACCTTCAGACAGTGCACTTAGTTAGAAGAACTGAGCTGAAAAATAAAATTGCTGAACAAAATTAGTTCTGTTTTCACTCAAACCAGGACACAAACCTGAACAAAAGTTCATCCACTTGAATCATTAGGCAAAAATGTAGTATGTATGTTTCATGATGGATATATCCTTGAAGAAAATGAGCAGTCCGAATCAAGATGAATGTCAAGAAGCTGTATGCAAAAGTTGTGTCTGAGTGGGCATGCCTGTACAGATCCTGCAGGAGCACTGTTTTGTGGTAATGAGCTGGATTGGGAATATGGGACCAGCTTCTGCAGGGCTGCTTGGAGGGGTTGTGTAGGAAGGATGAGAGGGTGCATATAGCTCCCTAGCCCAGAAAGTGTTGCATACAGTGCAGCAAGAGGCCCTAGGCTCTGTACTGAGTTTGCAAGGCCTCTGGAATGAGGCTTGTCACACTTACTTTGAACCAGCTTGTTATGACCTATCTTGAACCATTTGTGTGCTTGGATTTGCTGTAACAGCAGCTTTTCTATGAACTTAAACTTATTTTTACTAATCTCTATATTGTACAACAACAGTGTTTTCACAAAGACAGCAGGGAAAAGTAATAATTCTGCATAGAACAAGGTATTCAGGATTCTAGCGTTATGGTGTAGTACAAAGAAACACAGCCTGGTGGGATGACACAGGCTGTGAAGGTGGGGACACAGGATGCCCCATAGTAGGTAGGAATACAGGCATGGGATGATGAGAGGTGACACACAAATAGGCACCAGACACTCCATGGCTTTAGCTGACTCACCAGTGGTTAAAGAATTACAGACTTAGAAGTTGGGTTAAAACAATATTGGGGCAGCAAAGAGAGTAAAGAACAAGTAGCTTGTATGCAAAGTCTACTATATATAGTAAATCTGAACCACTAAAGAAAGAGTAAGGTATAAAAGAGCATTAGAAGATACACAAAAATGACTCTGAGTACATCCTTGAGACATCATTGTTGACAAAGTGCTCCTTGCAGTGAAGGAATTGGGGTATGGGTAGCATTGGCTGCATTCTCACTGACAGATGGGAGCTGTTGGTGTTATGAGCCTAAGGTGTAGTAGAAGTGAAGTATAACACCAGAGAAAGAGGTGGATACTAGGAAGTATGCCTGTAACAGTTTTAATTACATAATATATTGTATATATACATTATTGTATAATATCATATTTTTCTGTAACAACTACACTGGACCAACATCTGACTAGGCTGTGAAGATTCCAATTATTCTAATAGAAATTTATTGGCTTTACACCTGAGGAGTGCTTTCCTCTTTGCCGTTAACAAGCTGTTTAGTTTTGGGTATCCTTTGCTGTGCTGAGTTAATATGTAGGTAAAGCTGCTGGGCTCCATGGGCATCCTCCAGCCTGATGTGGCAGTAGGCATTGCCCCTACAGCTCAGTAGAAGAACAAGGGCTTCTCCTGCTTGCCCTTTCCATGGCTGTGACTTGTGGTTCTCTGTTGGTATTGGCAGTGTTGGTGAGAGGCAACAACTCCTCAACACCTGAGAGACAGGTGAGAAGTGGTGTCCTGACCTTTTCCCTGTGGAAACAAGTTTGATTTAAAAACTGCACAACAACTTAGTTTGAACATTTTCAACTCTTATTGCATTTTTTTAATGCAGTCTCCCTGCTGGCTGGTTACCCGTCAGGGCTCTGGGGAGCCCCAGTTATGTTGGTCTGCAGCCTAGAACAAGCATTCTTTTGTTGTATGTCTCCGTGATGCAAATAAAAATCTCTGATGCAAAATATGTTCTTGAAAAGAGACTTAAAATGCACAGCTCCTTTTGTCCAATTCAAGCACTATCTTGCTACAACCATGCTGTATTTAGTGGTATCCATCAAGTGAAAATAGCATGTTAATCCAGTGATAAAGATGTAAACTTTCATTCCTCACAGCCACTTAAAGCATCTAAATCTGTAACTGGATTCCTTCTGCCTCTGCTTGGATATTACTCACACTAGGATATTTCTTGGTTTCCAAAACCTTTGAAGTCTGAATTTCCACTTTCCTAAGCTCTGAGTAGTTTCTGTGCTGGTGAAACCAGGGCACCTGAGAGGTGATGGACTGAGTGTGATCCTTCTGCTGCTGCTTGCTGTGGGACTGGTTCCTACATAAGCATAGAAAGAGTGAGTGACACTCTTCAAGGACCCCTTCCTATATATAGAATGGTTTGGGTTGGAAGGGACCTTAAAGGTCATCTAGTTCCAGCCCCACTGCCATGGGATAAATAGTTCAGTGATTGCAGCATTCACCTAGGAGGTTAGACACTACCATTCTGTTTCCCACAAACAGCTTTGCCCAGTGACTTTTTCCGCTACCAGACAAACCAGGCAGCATGATGGTTAGAAATGAAGTTGCCAACTGAGGTAAATTAGGTGTATAAGAGGCTTAAGTAAGGTGTCTATCAATGCAACTATTACAATTAGTGTATTGGGGCACAAACTATTTATTTTCTTTTTAAACTTGCCTTTGGATTTATGGCCTTTAGGAACAAAACCCACCAACTGAAGACCAAGTCCCAGAGAACAACAGAATTGGAAATACACTTGTATTCCCAGTATTATTAAGGGCCATTTTTATCTTGCGTTTTGAATTAAAATTTTTTTGTGACTTCACTGAGTCAGTAAATAATACAAACTTGGATATGTTACTTATTTTTAGCATGAGTCTCCTTGCTGGTAATAAAAATAAGACTCTTGTAAACCTTTTTACCAGCAGGCAGGTAGGCAATTTTAATTGGTGTATACATATTCATTATATTGAGGTTCGTGCAAAATTGATAATGCAAATAATTAAATTAACAGAAAGTCATAGGAGCCCTGAAAGGGATTCTAAGCAAAATGATCCTGTCTGGTTTCAAATGGAGTCTTATGGAAACATTAATTTCTGACTTCTCTTAAATGTATTGGTCTGTGAGGAGGGAGGCAGAAAGAGGAGTCTAGACCTGGGTAAAAAAGTAGAAACCTACAATTCAAATTCAAAGTTATGCGTTCCTTACTGTTAAGCTTTCTCCAGTATTCTGCTTTGATATTTGTCAGTGAGAAAATGTTCAGATTTTGTCTAAGAAAAACATATTAAAAAAAAATCTTTACTAGTGATTTTGTGGTCTTCAGTTGATTGCAGCAAATGTTTACTCATGTATATTTCTGTTTGGGGTATCTACATTTAACTTTCAGCCAGGAATTCTCTTCATCAATAAAGTGATATTGTTTAATTCATAGAATCATAGAATGGCTAGGGCTGGAAGGGACCTCCGAAGGTCCTCTAGTCCAGCCTCCCTGCAGTGAGCAGGGGTACCCTCAACTACACCAGGCTGCTCCGAGCCTTGTCCAACCTCAGTTATTAAAATACTTTGCAATGTGACATGTTTAATAATATAATACTACTTCAGTCTTTCCTACCAATGTTCATGTGAAAATTTTAAGTTTGATCCATGTGAAATTTTTGCTTCAAAACCTATAAGCAAGCAAAATTCAGCAAGTACGCTGCATTGCCACAACTGTGATATTGACTCTCTTTTTGAAAAACAGAAGCATGTGAGAGAAATCATGCAGATATTCTGTGGAAGCTGAGACAAGCTTTCTTTTTACCCTTCATTGTCATCTGGTTTTGAGAGAGAGAAGAATCTTAAGCTGTTTTGCTTTGAAAGCTGATTTCATTTTAACCCTGAGCTCAAATCAAAATCTGATATAAAAGCTTGTAGCTACATGTTACAAGAGATTTTTCTCATGCATTTCCAAGTTAAGAACTTCCATCCATTGCAGGATATGGAAATTGTCATAAATATATATATATATTTTGTTTTCTCTGGAGCTGTGTCATTAAACAATACCTTCCCTCTACTGCTGTGCTTCAGTGAAGGTATGCATTTTGCTTGAGCCTTTATCATTGTAGCCTTGTCACTGTGCTATGGAAAGGGGTTAGGAATGTTCTGAACCCTTTTATTATTATTTTTAGTGTTTATATATAAACTACTTCTAGGGATTGACATCAAAGAACAAATTTGGTACACAGACTATAGAACTTTAAAAAAAAACCCCAAGCTTTTTTGATTGTCTTCTGAAACAATGATATCTCTCAAAACAAATCATAGTTAGTCTCCTGCTCTATGCATGCACATCTGTTTTCCACAATAACTGATGTTCAAAGGAACATCTCTGAAAGAAGAAAAAGTGGTGGCATTATTGCTGTTCAGAAATAATAATTTAATTTAGTAGAAAGAGGACAGAAATGCAAGTGCTGTTGATAGATGGAAACACTTCAGAGAAAGCAGGTGTTTTACTTTCTGCCTTCTCCAGGGTCTTCTGAAAGTCCATCTGCATCACTGATTTCTGATCATGGCCTGCAGGGAAACACCCTTTTTGCAATTTGTGCAATAGGGCTGTGAAGCAGTGCAGTTAGGAGGAGACAGTTTCATCCCTCAGCAAAATGAGATGTTACAGACAATATCTGATTTGTTTCCAGGGCATTTTTGGTGCAATCTGACAACCTCTCAGATACCAGCGGTGTTCTGAGCTGTGGCTAATGGACCTTGCACCTGGAAAAGCAACATTGGCCCCTGAGCTTTTCATGTTAGGGCTAAGTCATAAATGCAGTGTTTTGTTATTGAGTAGGAAGATAGTTTTTGCTTTTCCTTGTGCTTCTGTGGAGAGTTTTTTGGTTTCATATATTTATTAATACTTTGATATTACATGCAGTAGAAATAAGCCTTTTGGAATCTGGGATATCTTGTATTGAGGCACTGATGGTCCTTTAGAGCTGTAGTGTGACAAGCATGTGTCCTGAAGCAAGTTCTTTGTTCTGAATGGTTGGGGTGTACTGCCAGTTCTTAATTTCTTCCATCCATCTGCATCGTGTCCCTGCTCTGTCCCACTTTTACCTGTCCACAAAGGTTAGCATCCACCCATCCTGTAAAAGGAGGTCAGGTTATTCACCCCTCCACATTTGCCGCAGTGGTGAAATCTGGTTGAGGTGTTTAAACCTATTGATTTGTCAGGCTTATCAGGTTCTGAATTTGTTGACAAAAAGGCTCCCAAAAGCTCTGACTATTTCAGAGAGAGGAAACTGAAGTCCTTTGGCAGACATAGAACATGCCTGCCATTAGGCACACTCTGGTCTACAGAAATTGGTTTTGTGATAGAATTAGGCTATGGAATAATATGGGATGGTAGTTCTTGCAAAATGTTTGTTCTGGCATTTTTACAAATAAATGTTTAAATTAGTGATGACTTGAAAAGATCACACAAATGTAAAATAGCTAAAACTAGTATGACTTTGTATGGTATTTCAGTATAAATTGCCTGAAAAAAATTTCCTTTGAAAGGTAAATATATTTTCAGGTTAACCTTCCTTGCCATCTTCATACAATAATTTTCATAAATGAATAAAAAGCTGTATGAAAAGCTTGTGATTAATAAAATGAGCTCTAGTGTATCGTGATAAGAAAGACAGGAATTGGGTACACTTACAGGTTCAATACTTTAGTACCTCCTTTTTATCTTCACGGCGCTGCAGAATGGCAGCAATGACTTCTTTCACTAGACTGTGCAAACTTGACAAACCAAACTTTGAAATTATGCTTCTATGTCTAAAATAAAGGATGCAATATTAATAGAATAATTCTTGATACACAGAAAAACAATATCAAAAGATAAGCAATTAGCTATAGGATAATTGCAATTTAATCCTAGGGATCAAGGGTATCTTGTGAACTGATTGATTGGTAGCGTTGGTTGTTGACAGTCCTCCAGCATGTCGTCATCTCTGGTTTCTTTTTCTTTTCTCTAGATAGAAAGCTTACCTTGTAAAAACAGGTATCGGTATGTAATATCACTGAATAAAGGATATTGTCTCTTAGGGAAAGATATTTTTAATGCTTGAAATCATGTATACAAACACTGCCATTGGAGTTGAACTTGATCGCTTTTGCAGCAACCTGTTGCAGTGAATGATATGTCGAGATGGTAATCGCAAGCCCAGCTCTGCAATCCCTCATCTTCTCTTTAATCTAACTGAACAAAAGTCTTTGTCCTGTTTCAACAACAGGATAGACAGTAGACATATGTGGGGAGTAACTGCATATTTTATATAGCCCTCTGAGGGGTGTAAAGAGTGGGGGATGAAGAGACAAAGAGACTTCATGCTCAGGTAGTGCACTTCAGTGGGGGCCCAAGAGCAGCACTGGCGGGTGTGTGCCACTGCGTGCATCAGACATGCTTGGACAGGAGTATGGCAACATGAAGAAGGGGTCAGCTGGATCTGCAGCTGCAGATTGCACTTTTCTGCACATGTAACCACTTGTAAATATTGAATCGTTTACAGTCTAATTCTGTGTTAATGAACAAAGACTGCCTTACTGACGTTACGCTGCAGTTTGGCCCTTAAAGTCAATAGAAGGGAAACAGCTAGAGATTTTCAATTAAAGTAATGATATTTTATAAATTGATTATTGATTAAGTTGACATGATAGGGGGCTAGTTATGGCCTTCTGATAAATGTCTACAATTACGTGTGCCTTTGTTGAAGGCATGATCTGAAATTTAATAATAGAGTTCTAGCAGGTTTACAAACTTGCAACTTGATTTAAATTATCAGGCTGATCACAAACGGGTCCATAACACATCAGTTCCTAGACTAATGAACCATACATCCTTGTCGACTCTAGTAATGTTTTGACAGTTTTTGCCTCAGTGCCTTTGAATTACAAGTGTGTAGAGATGTATTGCTTACTGCTACAATAGGTCTCTCCCTCAGGATATAATAGGTCACGTTTGCTGAATCTGAATTGGTTAACTAAACAATGACAACTTCTGTAATGCTCTAAAAGAAGGTTACAATCAGTTTTTATAGTTGTAATTGCAATTTTTTTTTCCACGAGGAGAAAGATATTAAAAGAATGACATTTTTCAATTTCATACATTATTTAACTTTTCTGAAATCACACTTTCAGAGCTCTTAAAATATAGAGGATTTATATAGCAGTGTGATTAATTCTAAGATGGTAGGAAACTGCTGTTGATCCTCCCCTCACAAAGAGAAATGCAAAACAATTCAGACTTTAAAATCAGGCTATCTTTACCTTCTCACTAATGAATGTATTATGTGAATAAAATGCATGCAACTGTCTTACATCATTTACTTGTTTGAGTTTGTCCTATAATCTAACCTTGTTTAGTATGGGTATTTTTCATAAATAAGTGTTGTGTTTTGTTTTTTTCTCCACTGTTTTTCCTGTGGCTTGTTTTCTAAAGTTAAAAAAAAAAACAAACCACAACAAAAATCCCAAACCCTGTGTTGTTGTATGTTTGATCTTTTCTATGAATTTCCTATTGTTTTTTTGAGTTCATAGGAAAAAAAAACAGACAAAGAAAGGCAGTTTCAACAAATGACACAATATCAATATGAAATGTCTAGATTTTCATGTCTATCTTCCCCATTTTGGAATGAAACAGGGTGGGGCTTAACTGAATCTTAAAAGTTAAACATTAAGGCCATTGAGTTTTATTTAAGTGTTTGAAATCTTGCATTACTTTATTACTGTATTATGGAGTGAAAGACAAGGCTAGCTTTACTAAATGTGGCCTCCTGAAATGGAGACTCTGCAAATTTACCTGTACAGAAGTCATGAGGAGTGTGTCTTTTGTGGAAACTTGTCAATGTGATGATTCCTAGGATGTTTTCTAAAAGTAGGGTTATATTTGAGTGAAGCGTGCTACATGATGTATCATCATTTAGTTACTCATGTAAAGATTTAGAAGTAATGGTCTCATACTGCTGCCTTTTGTTCATATCTGCTTACAGTCGTGACCTCTGAAAGGGTGGTTGTAGATTCTGGAAAAAGGACTGCTGTGAGGGTGTTGCACGCAACTACTATGTTGTCCTGCTTCCTTGTGGAAGCCAAATGTAGCATGGGACCTGTTGTATTCTTTGTTAAAAACTGTTACATAAATTTCAGAGTAGGCATAATAGTCCATAACGTAGACCATAATCCCCATTACTGCCCAGTATGAATGTGTAATTATCTGCTCAGTAATTCATTATGGTACCTTTGAATTCATTAACATATAATATATTAAGGCATTAGAGTTTTAGTTCATGTACCATCACCCTTCAAAGCTCTCTGACAATCCATTAAGTAAATGTATAGAATTTAGTTTTTATAATGGTTTTTGTTGTTTAGTTGGTTGTTTGCTTTTCTGTTGTTGTTTTCCAAAATTACAGCATCTTAGAGCATCTCTTACAACTCTTCAACATCACTGCAGTCAGGAAAGATGCATGTATAGTTAAATCAAGTTCTGTAATATACTGTGAACAGAAACAGTAATGAATTTTCAAGATGGAGCAAGATCCAGGCTGGCCCTTTCATGTCCATGCAATAGGGGACAATAGAGATGAGTCTTTTCTGCAGTTTTATATGTTAGTTTAAAATTATTCTGTTTTATTTAGAGCTGTGTGTTAGTCCTGCTGGAGCCCAGCTTTTCCTGTGTTTCTTTATTGCACTCCGTGCCTGATGCAGGTCAATGTCAGGATAGTATGGAAGAAAAATAAATAACACAGTACTTCAGCTGTCTTACACTTCTCCCGCTCATCTTTTCTGCATTTCACTTTATGATGAAGAGAACTTGCACAATGTATGGCATAGAAAGCTTATGAAGAAAACCCTGTTGGGTTGTCTTGTTCTTTGTTTTTCAGCCCATGAAGATTTCCTGCTCAAGGGCATTTGCAGTTAGATTTGAGATCCACCTCAATGCAATGGCAAACTATGCAGTTTAATCAATGGCAGAGGTGATGCAGTGTTGGCTTTGTCCCTGTGAAAAGAGAGTTTCAACACTGCTTAGTCTGCAACATATTCAGGATCCCAACTGATACATTGTTCAGTTATGGCAAATAATTGAGAAATTCTTTAAATGAAGTGAGGTTGCAGATGTATTCTAACACAGTTGAATGTGCAACTTCTCTTGGACAACTTGTGCAGTGGTTTATTTTATTTTTCCAGTTTCTTAAAGCTTTTTTGCCTTTTTACAATCTGTATACTTGTCATAATGCAAATAAGGATGAATGACTCTTAATTAAGGGCACCCTTATCTTTCCCTCACTCAAGTGGAGAGAGGACCTGGGAGGAATAATTTGTCATCTATTCACAACCTTCAGATTATTGCAGTCATGCCTTTTGACCAAAAGCATACGTTTTCACTTTCAGAAGTGTCTTTTTTTTACTGTCTAGAATATAGCTTGTCTTGTTCTTCTGTCCCTTTGACTTCACTTTGAGAAAGAAAGGCAAAGTGAACTGCTGAGCTAGTTTTTAGAAATATGTATCTCTTCATAGCAAACATTAAGTCTCAGGGCACTTTAAATGCATTTTGTGCTATAAGAAGCATACATGTGACCATTATCACTATAATTTGTAATTTGGACGATGCTATTTTCATGTCTGATAATAGGTGTTAATTAATTCTGGTACAACTTCATCTGTATTGTCATTTCATTATGCTACTTATCACATATATTTGCTTGGCAGCTAAAGTAATGAGTGAGAGCTGAATCTAATCATGCAGTTGGTCCATGCCAGGTGCACATCCTCCAGTGCAAAGTTCTCAGTGGTGCTGTGCTTGTCCTGTGTGCGCAAGGCCTCTCCCTGGTCCTGGTCATGCTACTTGCTTGTGGGAGCATATATTTCTCTTAGAGGAAATTACAGAAAACCACTTTAAAAAACAAACAAATAAAAACTTCATCATTCTCATGGCTTTGTTCTTGCTGGAACATGAAGAGGATGCAGAGTGCTGCAGGAATGACCAAGCTTCATATGAGAGTGGGCTAACACACACACAGAGGTGCTGAACTGCAACTGCAGGGTGGATGCCCTCAGCACTGTCAGAGCACAGATTCCTGTTTCAGGCATTTATATATATTTGGCACCCTTTCATCATCATGCTGGTATTGTATAAAATAGTTTATTTTAGTTAAGCATAAAAGCAGGAAAGATAGATCAGAAACCTCGACAAAAAAACCCCAAAACAAAACACAGAAAAACTTTTGATCTTGTAGTTTCCGTGTCTTTAAGGGGTGGGACTCTACCTGATTCAACATTAACCTTCAAATTTTTTTTTACTGGGATTTTTTTGTTTTCTTTCCCCCAACCCATTATTCTTAAACAGCAGGTTATTCTAAGCTTAATGCTTTCTAAATGCAGAGCATTTAAAACATTGCAGGCATGTAGAATTAACTTGGACAGTATTGAAGGTCACACTATAGAGAAATAACCTATAATGACAGTTAGTCTGCATTGATAGACTTTTTCTCTAGCTAATGTGTCTGATTCTGATTTTATTAAATTGGTGTTTATTCCTTCCTACACTTGCAATTATACTGCACTACTTCAGCACTGATATTTTAAACCTGTGGGGTTTTTAAAAAATTTTGGTTTAGCAAGCATCAGATTTATTTGGTTACTCTCATCTAGTCAAGTTTGAATGTGTTTCACTCACTATAAATCTTCCTTGAAATTACAGCTTTTCTGTTGTTTATTTTGCAATGCTGTAATAATCATTGACATAGTGATATATGAACAAAACCACTGGAGGCATAGTCTTAATTTATTACATGAAATATGGGGTAAGATGGATCTGGACAAAGAGGTGCATCTCATCCTAGTAGTGTGGTTTTTTCAGTTAATGGAAACATTAAAGACTTCTGATTTTGCAGTAGCTCCTTAAAACAAAGCTGTACAATATTACTGTTCCTTGTGGGAGGGGAGCGCACAGGTTCATCTTGCCTCCTTTTGGGTGTCCTGTTTTCTTGATGAGCATCAATAGTGTCATATTCTTGTGGAAAAAGCCAGTCTCTTCCTGCAATGTATAAACGGAAATATAGATGATAAGAAACATGAAAGCAATCGCTCTTCTCCGCTCATTGATGGTAGGGTCTCGGCTAGAGTTGTGTTTGCTCCCACACAGTAACCTGAACTGTGGCTCCAAGCACCACATGCTTTTCTGTTTGGAAAAGGGCTCATAATATTTTCCATCACAAAGTTCTTTGAGCATCTTTTGTTGTTAGTAGTTATTATTTAATAAGTTGTTTGCAAAAATCTAATTCAGATCAAAATTTTACAGTTGGATACATATCAGTAAATAACATGCAAATGTTCAAGAATTGCTTGAATACCAAGATAATTAGTATTCAAAACAATTGTTTGTGATGGCTGAAATCTAGATCCATTGAGAAAAATCTGTAAAAACAAACTGCGGATAGACTCCCTGCTACTTCTCGTATGAAAAATCTAAAACAAAACAGAAAATGACAGCACATAATTATAATGAAATAGATCAATTTGTAAACAGCTCTATGGTGAAATTTTGTTATTGGCAGTAATAACAACATAAATGTTTGTATTCAGCTGAGGGTACACAGAGATACTCACAATGGGGTCAAAAATATCCCTGTAGAGTTCTCAATGAAAGGATCATTGCTTTTAAAAAATAAACCTGTCAGACTATTGAAGAATTTCATGTTATTGTATATTTTATTATCTTTTTTTTTTTTTTATCCTTTTCCTTTTTTTTTTTCTTTTCCATAAGGCCCATTTCTCTCAAATCTAAAATGTTTTTTGGTCCTTCAGACCAGAAAAGTACCTTCCAAACATTTTCTGGCGTATGTTTTTAAACTGCCTTTGTAAGTAAATGTACATGTTCCATTTTTTTTTTTTTACTGAGTATTCCTAAAACTTTGAGTAAATTCTTTGAAGTAGAATCAATTCACTAAAATGTCTGCAAAATGAAGAGTGTTTAGTGTATGGAGGCTACTAATGAATCCCGGGAAAACCAGACATGAAAACGTACTGATGTGAAAAAGGAGGTGTAGGCAACATCTGTAGAACTCTACAGTTATATATTCTATTTTCAAATATGAAAAAAGACGGGAATGTTGTATGGTGGTCCCGCTCCTGACAATCAGAGCTGCAGCTGGGCTCTGAATGTTTCCGGGGAGTACGTGAGCTAGGGTTTTCCCATAGCAGCTCCATCATCCAGCCCTTCAGAAAGAGCTAGTGTGACGAACTGGGAGGTGTAACATCCTGACTTGAGAAAGTATAACCAAGAAAAGTTGCATCCATTGCACTGTAAATGCAAAGCATTGATAACTCTACATGTACATCTATTTTGTATACAATTAGATTCCTTCTACTGAAGATCTTAGAGCACTGAAAATATTACACAGGCTTTGCAGTAGAAACTAGCATATGTCAAATATTCACTTGAACGCTTTTTTTTTTTTATTTCTGTGTGTCTTGAACACCATGGAGATAATATAACCATCACAATTTGTACAGCTGCCTCAAGTGGTAATTTTGTAATCAGATGAAGCATAAGAATAATTTCTCATTGCATACATTTAAGTTACTGCATTTATCTTCATTTCACTACCCTGT
Source organism: Todiramphus chloris collaris (assembly GCA_025345505.1). NCBI lineage: Eukaryota > Metazoa > Chordata > Aves > Coraciiformes > Alcedinidae > Todiramphus > Todiramphus chloris. The sequence continues at coordinate 11,616,657 of JANVCC010000034.1, forward strand.
AATTATTTTTTTTATTCTATAGATTGTGTGATACTTTCCAAAGTTGTTTATGTCTGAAAATTAAGTGAAGTTACGGCATACTTGGAATAGTTTTCCTTCAGTGACCTAAACTTCTTAGTTCTGGTAAATATTCACAATAATAAAAGCTACCTATGCAGCTATCAGTCATCACAAGTTATCCAGAACATCCAAGGACTGTACCTCAAGCTTAGTAGGAGCCAATTGCTGTGAACTTTTCTCATCTGATGGTAAAACTTACAGGATATCCTCTCTCTATACAGTGTTTGCATTTGTGATTGTTGTAGCCACTACAGAAAGCAAAAGGTGAGGTTGTGTTCTAGGTCTGTGGTTTTCAATTATTTTTAAGTCAGAGATAGGAAAATGGTAACATTTTCATGTCACAAAGTATTTGTTCATTTGAAGGAGACTGAATAATAAACATAGAGACACTAGCAAAGTAAACAGAATAGGAACCAGAACAGCAGATCAAATGTGGAGAAAACTAAGAAAACTTCAGTGAAGTCTGAGATGAGTTTAAATTCTGTAAAAACTCTAAATTATTATTAAAAGATACTTCTTGATAAAATGATTATAAATGATCAACAGAAATACATCAGGTACAGCCATACAGGAGTATGGTGAGGTAAATAGTGCTTCTCAGTGCCAGTAAAAAATGTTAAAATCATTTAGACCTACTGTGCCTGTAAGCAATCTGTTAAACTGTCCACTGATTTGCTTTTTTAGTAAATCAGCTATTAAGAAATCATTAATCTTTTAATAACTGCTTCTGGCATTAATGTAAAATATGTCTGTCTCTTCATGCTGATGTTAGATAAGATTTATGATAGTTTTTCAGAGATTTTCTTTGTCCCAAGACAAGAGAAAATTGTAAGATGTTAAGTCTTGCAGGTTTGGCTCTTTTTGTGATTATTATTATATGTAAGTTTAATACTTTGTATGATCCATCCATTGTCTTACTATAGTACTAAGAAAATGTGCTTCTTGTTTTGGGGAAAAAACAAGGAGAGAGCGAAGACATATCAGTATATGGTTACATAAGTTGAAAACAGCTAACAGTCAAAGGGCTGTAACTCAACCAGAAATGGATATTATAGCACTTGGAGAACATTCACCTTGGCAGTTATTTCTCTTAGGATCGGGATACAAACATTTCCAAAATGTAAACCGTTACCAATATGCACTTCTAACCAGACTGTGTTTTCACAGTGTACTTCATTGCAAACCAAATTAAAGTTGAAAGAATGACTTGCCTTAACTTTGTTAAGACCTATGCATGTCAATATTCCTTTTCCTTTAAAAACTATTTTCTACCATCTTGAGTCTCTTTCCTTGATTGTTTGCTACTCAGTTTCTATAGCTGCCTATGTGGTAGTGTGTCAATAAGAAAGTATCAAGCCTGGGGAAATGTTGAAAATTCAGTAAAAATGAAAAGTGAAAGGGGGGTGGGGCAGAGAAGAAGGGGA
>JANVCC010000034.1:11618540-11718540 GCA_025345505.1 Todiramphus chloris collaris
GGTTGGGGAGAAGCAGCTGTTTTGCCAAACGACTATTAAATTCTGAAGGGGCTTCAAAGGCCCTTTACTGGGGCACCCTCTACACTGTACAACCTATGCAAGTGGATTGCAGGGCTATTTCTTATGTTGTCTTCATTAGAAAAATGACCAAACTCCTAAGGGAATTAGAGATTTAGAAAAGCTCAAGTACCTGCTGAACTACTGGACTTTGTGTCTGCTTTTACTATTGATTGAGCAGTGGAGAAGTCTAGTGTAGAGAAATATGACAGTGAGATGACAAGAGATGAAATATTTTTTCATTTAGGAATGACCTCATAATTCATGAATGGCAGTGCAAAGTGGGATTACAAATGAATTATGTGGGGGCATCCTAATGAGTAGGAGTTGCTCTGGATCAGGTTCAATACAGATTTTCTGACTTTATAAGAAATGTATTTCATATTGTAATTATATAGACAAAAATTATATATAAAGACAAAAATAGAGGAAGTTTGTATAGGTGGACCTACAGGCTGCTTTATTTATTTATCCATGAGGTAGTAGTGATGTTTGGTAAATGGGGTTGAATGCCACCGTGTCATTCAAATGTTCAGGTAATGCTCATGACCATTCAGAATTTGTCCTTGCTGTAATGTCAGATCATAAACTACACTAAAACATATGTTAATATGTTAATTACAGTTAAAGCCTGGATTTTTTAATATGTCTGTATTTAATCCTGTTGATTTTTCTAAATTACATTTTCATACACCTGATTAAGCCAATAGGAGTTGTACCTGAATCGTTGTTAAGAAACATGTAAGATTTTTAGCTAAATGATTGCTTAGCTGAAGTTTAGCTTCTGAAAGAAACTTTTCAGGACTGTTTATACACAAGCCATGTGGCTAGTGGATATAAACCATAAAACATTATTAATAAGTGAGAACTTTTCTCAGATGATCTGCAATGTTTTATCTTCTGGGGAGAGCTCTGCAGAGAGTAGAGTGCTTTTTGCATTTCTGTCAGGTCTCTGCAACACAGTTCTTACATGGAGATGGATATCAGTACCTTGAAACTGCTTATGTAAAAGAAAGTTTCCTAAAATCCTGCCTTTATTACTGTTATTTTCCTCATAAGTGGATGAAGGAGATTTTGTTACCTGTGATTCTTATTAACTCGTACAACTAATCAGTTTGAATGATGTAAAAAATTTCTCCTTCAAAAGGCTATAGGAATGCAAAAGTTAAATATGAATTTGTCACTTTCTAGCAAAATACTTCCACTGTGGAATGGAAATATAAGTTAAGGAAAACTTGCTTAATTTGAAGCTTGTAGTAGATTCTGACATGACTACTTCTACAAGTCCCTCCATGTAAAATGGAAGAAAACCACCAGTATTTTCACAGCAATTATTTTTACCAGACATATTCCCAGTGATGCAGTGTAAAGGAAAATTATTGTTATAAATTTAGCTTTCTGATGCAGGCAATAAAAGCTCCTTGAAATTTAGTCCAGAAATATTAAACATTTTAGTTTAATTTCTTTTCTCTCTAGGATAACTTCATGAGGGACACACTTCTTTCATGAAAACATCAAAGCAAAGGGTCAGATAAGTGCCAGAAATATTTATTAAGAGATTAAACCATTCACAGACCAGCCAGTGCCATGCCATGGATGGCTGTAGGCAATGGGAAAAGAGTAGCAAAGACTCTATAACTCTTTACACTGTCATATTTGTTTTATGATTATGGTGAAAAGATAACTGGATAAAAGGATGTAGATAAGTGTAATTGTCCTCCTGTTGAACATCCCATACCTCGTTGGTGTCTCTTGAGTATTTGGGAGATATTGATACAGGCAGTGTTCCTCAGTCTGGGGTCTTCCAGGATGGAAATATGTCTAGTAGCTTTCCTGGTTAATCAGGTTTTGATATCATGTTGCTTTTCATGATTGCTTTATCCAAAGACACTCCTAAATTAGTGTGTTCAGACAAGTTATTTATATACTGGAAGCATCATGCTATGGTCATGAGGGCTCATATGCCAACTGCAGCGAGGCAAAAAGTGGCATCTCGGAGTGAGAAGACATGCTGTGTTGGTCTGTGTGCCCAGGCTACTGAAATAATCAAGTACAACTTTTCTAACCATTGTGAGTGTGACCCTGACTGTCACTGCTTGGGAATGTGTCTTAGATTGTCCTTTCACAGCCCTGAATAATGTTTCATTTTACTACCCAAATCTGACAACTAGGATATACTGACATTTATGTGTCATATTTGGTCCAGACAAATTCTCAGGGGAAAAATACACCTGTAGATGTGTAGGGAGATGTGCCTTGAACTTGTGACATACATTTGCATTCTCCAAAGGGGTAAGATTATCTCACAGTAATTACGTAGTTCATCAACTGGCCACTGCTTGTAAGGCTTACCTTGCCCACTGTTGAATTTGGAGACCCCTACATTAATTTTAGCTCCGATGACAATTGACTGTAATGTTCCCTGTTGTCACTGCAGCTGTGGAGGTCAGGCCTAATGATATGCCAAGAACTCTCTGACAGTTTGCATACAGACGCAGTTTACTCAGGTCTCAGCACTGCCATTCTTAGAAGATGAGGAGGTATTGAACTGTCAAACTGAGACTGAGCAGGTGACAGCTGATGCATTTTAGATCAGCTGCCTTCATGACTGATTTAGTAAACCTAACTGAGAGCAAGCAGGCTTTTTCTCCTTCAATATTATTCTCTTAAAAAGAAAAAAAAAAAAAGAAAAAATGAAGCTGTGAAAAAGTGCATTTTTATTTTAAACACTACTCTTTATACTTTCTTTTCACTTTGAAACCTTTAAGTGTAAAAATGATACAGGATGCAAGATCCGAGATTTTTTCCCATGGAATGAATTGAGGTAGAGAAATATTTTTATCCTTTCCACAGATACATGGCAATTTAACATCTGACTCTTTCAGTCAATCACTCTACCTGCTGTCTTCTATACAACTCCTTTAAATAGATAATGCTCAAAATAACACAGACAAGTAAAAACATGGAGAAACATATGCAACAAATGTAGCATGTTTTCTTCTCTTTCCTGAGCTCTTACTTCCTAATTTTGATAACATAGATTAAAGCCTAAAGGTATTTCATAGCATGGTCAGAGTTAGTCTAGGGCTTCAAATCATTTCAGAAAACACACCAAGCTTCTAACAGACAATAAATAAAACGGTGTGATATAACAAGTGTCATTGTAGATTGGTGCTGATAGAGCTGATTGCTGTACTATGGAAGAATTAAATTGTCTTGTGCGTGCAGAGAGATGTTTCTGGCCTTTTCTGATTGATAACACTAACATTTAAAAGGCCTAAAAGGGGCTTTAAGTGGCAAATTCTTTCCTGTCCATCACTGGTTTACAGGATCTCCTTTTGGCAGAACAACTGCATAGTCACACAAGGGGGAAAGAAATTGTGTAGATGTCATTTTTGTGGCAGCATCCAGTTGCTCAGAGCATTTTTTGTCTCTTGTGTCCACTGTAATGCAAAAGGACAGGATATGGGAAGAGATCTCATCTCTGCATCTCTGCTTTCTTTTTGACTGAATATTCTCCTCAGAATAGCTCTGCTCCCTGTGGTCATGGGAATGTGTCTTTGTCTGGTTTGGCTACCAGGGAATACAGTGGATTATACATACCTTTGGTTCAGGGAAAAAGCAATTTTTATGTCAAGGGAATTTCTTGCAGAATTTTCTTGAACACTTAAAAATTTAAAGATGAAATGCTAATATGCAGAGTGTGAAATATGTTTTTCTAAGTGACTTGATAATATGTTGCATATGTTACTTTTCTATATGTTGTATTGTTTTTGAGAAGTCATTGTTTTTTGGTTGTTTATTGTGTTGTTGTTGGGTTTTGTTTTCAATCTGTTAAATACTGGAAAATTGGGTCACTGGAGCAATGAGTAAACTTAGTGAATATCAGAGATGTCCAAACCCTTCTGCATTTCTTTTATTCCCCCCAGAAAACTGCAAGCTGAAAAAAAAAGTATTTATGCAGAAGTCACATAAATGATACTCTTTGTTCATCACCACTGCAGCTGGGACTGCAATATTTTTAGTGATGACTGACGTTTTCTCTCACCTCTCTGTCCTCTCCTCGTGAAAACGCTTAGCCGCTCCCAAGGAGCGCGAGTGTCGGACAAAGCGCAGAGTCCCAGTGTTTGCCTTTGGGAGGTCTGAGGGAGGGAAATGGCCATCGAGGAGATGAGCAGAGCTGTGTCAGATGACTCCTGTGCCAGTCAGTAAAAGTAAGGTGATGACCCAGGGAGGTGACAGTGCCAGATCACTGTGTGGCTCAATCTATATAACACAATTCTCTTGTGCCTTGTTGTTTCCTTGGTGTCTTAAAAGGGAGAGCAGGGTGAGTGGCTGCAAAATGCTTTAGAAATCAGATTTTTAAATATATAGGAAATTAGCACTAAAAACATTCTTAAAAAAAGGTAATAAAGTCCAAAATACTTCTCTGTTTCCAGGTAAGTGTGTGTGGGGAGCAGGGGAAGGGAAACATCTTTTAAATCTCTGTTATACCCTCATGTTAGAGAAATGCCTTACAGTTCTTGATTCAGGCTCCCGTCCCTATATGCTGAAAACTCACTTCAATATTTATTGCAATTTAAGATTCTATTATTGAATATAGTGACACAAATCATCATTCCAGCAGAATGTTTTCTCCACAGACCCCGTGCTACACAGTCCTGCATCATAAAAAACAAACAAACAAAAAAAGCCATTTGGATTATAGAGAACAATAATGTTATCAGGGGAGGATATCTGTGAATTGTTTTCTATAAACTTTTGTAATATTTATTTCAAATATATATGTGATTTTTAGATTCTGATTCTTTGTAGGCTTCTTGTGTTTTCTTTAAATTATTCCCAAATCCTCCATTTTCTATTGGTAGGGAAACATCCTGTTCCTATCTCTAAAGTGTGACACTGCAATCCTGATAGCTGGCCACCGATCCCTAGATGTTGCATGTCTATTGGTGCCATTTATGTCTGAAACTTAGGGTCAGAAACCAAGATCCTGTTGCCTAAATCAAGATGACAGTCTCAGACTGGGCTTGAGCCCTGATGTCTCATCATGATTCAGCATCCCTGCCATCAGGGGAAGCAGATAAACACAGCGGAGGGTGCCTTAATGAGGATTGTTAATGAGAGGAAAGTAGTTTTCATTTTAATGGTGCAATATAATTTCTATTTTTCCTAATTCACTTTTTTCTTCTACCCCTGTGCATACCTTAAAATGGAGAAATACACACTTGGGATCTAGTTATCTGGAGATAAATAGTGCACACCTGGGTTACAAGTACGTTGTTTCCTAGAACAGACAGAGCCAGGGGTTTACTGAGTGGTGTGGGGCTTGTGGGGATGTGAATGGGTGAGTTTTCTTCCCCTCTTGATATATTAGCATAGCAATTGGAGAGAATAGTCTGTGCTCATGGCATCAAGAGCTCATCCTGAAAGAGATAAAATAGTAGATATCCGCTTCTGTCACGTTATTTTGTCTCTAGACAAAAGCAGCGAGAAGGTGCAAAAACAAAGATATGCTGACAGATGGGTAACTCTATCAGGACAAGGAGTCCAAATGACAGCACTCCCTAGCCCAAGTTGTCATAGGCAGTGTTGGTTGTATATGAACTGCAGGCATTCTTTTGCTGTAGGGTAGCTGTTTGTATAGCTCAGCGAGGGAAAATGAGAGAGAAGCTCATTGTGTTTGCAGCTAGAAATACATATTTAGATCTGGATCTAAAATTTATCAAGTCACTTCAACATTCTTTTCTTTTACTCTATAGGCTTGTAGTCTTCAACCTTTTTTTGATCTGTGAACCTCTCAACCTTTTTCACTGAAGATACAGATCTCTGTATAGTGAGTTAAAGCTCCACTGACAATCAGCTTGAATTTTAATGTTTTCTTTACAAATATCCACAAACCTGGAGTGCTTTGCAGACTACATCATGAAAACCATTGCTCTGAGGTACTAGTTATGCTGAGTTGAGCCTAAAGCTGCTGAAAAATTAAAGATTTTCACAGGGAAGAAAAACATTCTGAAAAATAACAGTTTTGAAGTGGAGAGTTATTAATATTTTCTTTGAAAGTATTTCTGATTTTGTTTTGCAAATTTTAAGCAAGCTAAGCCTTGGACTCTGAGGTTCAAGTCCTCAGCAGCACTGGTGGGTAGCAAGGACAGAAGTAGCCGTGCCAAAAGGTGTGTGTGTGATGCTTGCTTCTACAAAGTAGGAGCAGGTCACAGACCCTGGAAGACCAGAAATTCAGGTTTTAGTGTACGATCTTCTGCAAAACCAAGCAAGATTTCCATATGGACTTAAAAGTTTGTTAGAAGAACTATGTTTTGGGAATTTGTTTTGTTCAGTATTTCCTGATTTGAACATTTGTTTTGTTAGATGACTGCTCACTCTAACTGAGATTCAAGCTCAGACTTCCCATGTATTTTAGCATTGAGCCTGAAGTTACTGGTTGAAGGCCATCTTGAGAACTAATATGGGAAGGGTAGCTGCTAAAGGGAAATGAAATCCTGGTGGGACAGTGATGAGCAAATAATTTCAATTATTCAATGAACTAAATTTTAAAATTACTATACAATTTTGTCAGAAATAAGGGACTAATAAGTCATCACAGGAATCAGGCAGCTAAGGGAACATAAGGCTTTTTTTTTTATGGTTTCTTTTCCTTTGGAGACATGCTTTCTAGGATAAATTATCAATGAAAGTGGTAAGTATTGCCTCTTGCTCACAGCCAAATAATAATTTTTTGCTTGTGTATATGTCTGGGTCTCCCTGCTGGCCATGAGCCTTCCTTTGACTGTATAGGTAGGGACAAGATGGAATTACATAGTGCAGAACACCTACTTGCTTCAAAATGCTCAACTGATGCTTAATGGAAAACTTGATGTCTTACACTTCTGTAGTTCTCAATATGAACATACCCTCCTCTATTTCTTTGACTCCTGGCTGTGTGTGATGACTTTTGTAATAAGGAGGAATGTCTAAAAATCGAAGGAAAGCTGTTTTAAAACCTTCATGCATTAATTGTTATGTGTGCTTGGCATAGATTCTCAAATGCAGTCAAAGGAAATTAATGGCAAGGAAAGGGTGCTGACAAGGAGGAGGTGCACCAAAGAAGTTTGGATTAGATTATGTTAGGTAAAACCATTTTAAACAGCATAGGAAGGTGCTAGTATATTTTGTTTGTTTTAAAGGAGTCTTTGTTTTCTGTCTGTACTTAAACAAATCCTGGGAAAATAGAGTAATGCCAAGCATGTTTAGACTTTTGGGATCTTGAGGAGGAAGCTGGCAGCCAACCATATGTGTTTTATCTGCCAGGTTGTTCCTAAACTCTGGGGTCTACATAGGAAAGCAGATTTGCTTTATATATTTTTGGCTGACATAGATGGATTGCAGCCTTTACATGGCCAAAGGGAGAAGAGACATTCTGTTTAAGGTGACAATTTATTTGATTGTCTTCCTTTGACTGGAGCATTGCTTTGAAGAGGAGGAGGAAGCTATGCTAGCTTACATAGGCTTCTTGGAAAAATATTGTTACTTCAAGTGATATGGAACTTGCCAAGTTGAGGGGAGAGGAATGAGGTTGAGATAGGCAGTGTCGTATTCCTGGTTCCATGCCTGGGAAACTTGAAAGATTAAGTATTAAGGTGGCTAGTGAATGCTATTAGAGATCAGCTTTTGGAGGCCTGTATACTGTAAAACGTTCCACTTCTGTAACATCAAACTGAAAGTTCCTCTTGACTCAGAGGTGTTATTAATAATGTTCCTGATATGCATAAAGTGTTTACAGAATTAAACACTGAGGGTATCTGCTTTTTTAGGTTTTTTGAGGACCAGAGTCTAATCTCAGTTAAGGCAAGCAAACTAATGGAATCACTGGAATCACAACAGTAATTATTGACAGTAGTTATTGTGGTAAATAACTGTGGGATGTCTGATTAGTGACATATTTGAGGAGAGTGTTACGTTTGGGTTGGGTGGAAAAATATGGTACTGCAACTTGTACTTACTTGATTAATCACATTAAATGAGATTAAATTAAATTAAATGAGATTCACAACTGTAGAAAATAGTCTTAATTTTATAGAAATGTTATTTCATTTTAAAAATATTCTCAACAATTTTCACTTACATTCAGTAAGAATATAGTGTAAATTTCTCATAAATTGTATTTGTATTTCTTAAAGGGACACTTTTTTTCACTCTCTTTTCTTCCTTTATTGCATTGGTGCTTATGTTTAAGTTTGGTTTTTAATATCTTTTTTTTATGTTCTCATATATTCTTCTCAAATTTCATTCAATTTTTTAACTGTACCTATGATAGTGCAGAAAAAGAATGATTTGGCACATTACTAACTGCATTTTGAGTGGTCTATACATGATTACATATATGCACAGAGAAAAGAAAGATTTAGTTCATGTGAATATTTGTAGAAACAACATTTTGCACTCGTAAAACCTTGTTAATAGAAAGGACTACAACAAGGGATCTTTGAATATTATCTATGGGTTTGGTGAGGAAAGAAATTTTGGCAAAGAATGAAGCAAAGGGGAAACAGGAAAATAAATTAAGAGAAAAGGTAAAAGAGGAATGAAGAGGGAGGAGAAGCAGGTAAACACTTAGGACAACTCTTTACCTTCTGTAAAGAGTTTAGGCCTTTCAGCAGGCTCTCTGGTATTTCAGAAGGATTAGAGAATGTTTTAAAAACTGCATGAAGAAAGATGATTCAGCAGGTAGCAAGAAGTTTTTGAAAATGAAATAATTTTGGTATACTACTTGATTTGTTTTGTGCAGAAATTAAATGGCAACTGGTTCACTTCCACAGCAGCTCCCTGCACTAGTGAGGATAGACCTCTGAATTTTCTCCCTAGAGTATGTTATTGTGCTTGTTAGGAGCTGGAGAAAACTAGCTGCAAGTCTCCATGTGGGTGGTAGCAGGTCTTCTTCCTTTAGCAATTTCTGTGATATGTTATAGCTAGAGGAAAATCTTGGCAAAACCAGTTATGTTGTATGCAGGTAATAGATAATGACTGTCTTGGTCAGCTGAGGTTTATCTTGTGTCCCTTGGCTAATTTCCTAGCTATGCCCCTAGATATCAAAGTGAGCTGCGATTCAGTAGCTGTGGCTGCACTTCAGCATCGCTAGTTAATATATAATTTAGTGTTTGCTAGGATTAATAAAACCAGCTAGAGAAAGCAAATGTGTTTAGAGTAGAAAAATGTATTTGTGTAGACACCTAGCCTCATATTTTTTGCTGTGCTTTTTATTTGATGCATATGACCTTTTTCTTAAAACACTGAGATTTCAGCTGTAGAGAAATATCTTGAATAAAAATTCTATGCTGGATCCTTCTATTATGGGCTTCATATCAAGTTGTGGACAGCCTATGCAATCTTTCCTTTCAGGGAAGTGGAAATGCTACAGGTATAGATGGAAAGGAAATTCCATTCTGCTGCTCCTCTCTCTTATCTACCACCACAATCCTTCCCCAGCAAATATGCACACACTGGCTCTCCAGATAAAGCATAGCTAAGACACAGCCTAGCTCAGCATATGAGAAATGACAAGAGTATTTGATAGGGTGTCCAGTACAACTGGTCTGTGACATAGCTCTTTACAGATACAGTATGCCAAGTAGACTAATGAAGTAGCCTAGCACGTCATCATGAAATGGCACTAGTGGTAGGCTGAGATGACAAATGGAGCTGTTTTGGCTGGTCCTTTTCTTTGTTTCTCTGTGTGAGTGATATGTAAGTTCACATGGGGCTGGTGCTTAGTTTCCTCACCCTCCTCACAGCTACCTATTCCTCATTGCAAGCTCTGGTTTCCAAGCACAGCTGCAAGACAAAAAAGAATAAGTAGATTTGTGACAGGAGATGAAAGACGTTATTTTGAGAATCTTTTCCAAGCAAGACTTGCCAGGGAGATGCACAAAGGTATCGTTAATTTACAGCATTTTGGGCACAGGCATTAGCTGGAGAGCAGTACTGTCAGAAGATGTATTTTTAACTTGGAGCCTTAGTGCTTTATTTTTAATCTCTAATAGGGGGCTTTTTCCCAAATTCCTAGTTATATAGTTCAAAGAGATGAAGGTATTGGATTATTGTCTCTTTTCTGTCAAGGAGCCTGCAAAATTCCTTCTAGAGACTGAGTACAGAGGCTGTTAAATAGAATTATTTGGTGGCATACTTTGCAGCATATGTGTACACTTCATGTGAATGTAATTAGTGAAAACTAAATTTAAGACAGAAAATCTTACCATGGGTAGAAAAATAACTTAGGTTGTAGGCAACACTTTATTCAACTAGGTTTCCTAGGGAAATTTTTTTCACATCTCTTCATCCCAACCATCTAACTGTTCTTAAAGTTCTCTACTGAAATACTAAGTGAATCATTCTACCATCTTCTTTATCACAGTTTCTTATACAGTGAAGAAAACAGAGACAATACAAATATTTGTGCATTAGTGTCACCCAAAACATTGATCAGCACTCCTTTGAACCAGGCCCTATACAAATGTATGGCAAGAAGACAGTCCTATCTTGAAATTCTTAAAATCTCTCCCCAGGTTTAACAAATAAGTCAACAAATAATGCACCTAAATTATAAAGATCCCTGGGTTTTTTTAAGTTTGCTTTGCTTTCAAAACACAAACATATTCCTACAAACTGTCTACTAAAAAATTAATTGTGTCAGACACATTTGCACTGAGCAGTACTTCTGTGCCTCATTCACAGGCTTCTTTATATCTAATGGTGGTTCTTTTTTTTGTGTGTGTGTGTTTTCATTTATTTGTTTCTTTGTTTTATTGTGTTTTGGTTTTTTTTCTTTTCCAAATCCAGTAAACCTTAACTGAGAAAATTACCATTTAAATTTTAGTGCTTTATGTAAGAGAAGATTCAATACCAATCAGATGTAAAGATGAGACTTATGATATGCTTTATTTCAAGAATCCATGGAGACCACTTATTGCTACCAGCATCAACTAATCGTGAGGTTTGAGTGAGGCTTGAAGGGAGTTTCTGAGGCTGGTACTAAATCAGTCATATTGGCAAAAGTGCTCCTAGCTACACAGGATATTAAAGGAAATTCTTAAATCCAGAGCCATGGAACAGGAGCTGCTTAGAGCTTTGATATGTCACTTTACAAGCAAGTTCCTGGATTTACTAGGTTTCCAAACTTGAAGCGAGTTTAATTAACAATGTTAGGTTGCAAAGGAAATCAGAAATAATAAATGTTTGGGGTTTTTTTTATTTTCTGTACAACTTCTTTTACATTTCTTCTTTCCCTCAAGTAACATTACAGGAACACCTTTGTAGGCAGCGTTTTCCATAGATAAACTGTCAAGAGATCAGACTCTGTATTGGCTCCAGAAAAAATTTACCATTACTATTATTATAGAAAACTGACCCAAAGCAATGTGAAACATTTTATTTTTTTCTTGTGATGACTAGTATTCCATGACAACATATAAAGAAGATGAGAACAATTTTGTTATTTCTTTTTAATGTGAAATATCTCCCTTTGGGAACACAGAGAAAAGATTGGCTACGTCCCCAGACTTTAAATGAGAAACAAGGATGATTAATCTTATTTTAAAAAAAGACTTTCTTTGAATAACATGTTTGATTTTCAGTTAAAGAACTGTTGAATAAAAGTCCAAGCACTTTCAACAATTTCAACACAGTTTTTAAACTAATCCCATGTTAGACTGGATGTAATAGTTTGACTACCACTATTGAGTTTTCTAGGGAAAAACGGAATAGAGAAGAATAATTTTTCGGATACAATAAAAGATATAGCTGCCCTGTCATACAGCATCATCCAGTTTTGTCTACAAGAGTAACTGTAAAAGCAAAAACTATTTTAAAAAGGAAAAGAATTTTATTTTATATGCTTTCGTAACTCTTCCAGTTTGTTGGGTTTTTTGTTTTTTTTTTTTGAGACCAATACACATCTTCAATAAATTCCTCATCCTATGTTGTGTTGGGTAACCATCTGCTGATCTGATAAACTATGATGATTTTGGAATAATGCCACTTATTTCATTGGACTTGTAATTCAAATTGCAGGGCAATCTTTGAGGTCAGAATCACACTTGACTTCTATATATACTTGTTTGGGACTTTTCTGGTCTTTAAACTGACTGGGTTTACTGGATAAGTGTATGATGTTTTTATTCATGTTAGAATATATGATATATTCTAGCATTATTTTTCAAGCTGCCTGGTCCTGTGTTGTGAAGACAAGCATTAAAACTCATAAAATTCAGTAGCAGATGGAGTAGGAAAGATCAGTCTGGTAGTAACAATGCCAGTGGTGCCCCAAGAATAAGACTACAGTGTGTGGAGAAATGGCAACGCTGGACTTTGCATCTTTAAGATCTTTGCTGGCACCCAGGGACATTTCAGTATAGGACAATCTTTTTTCTATCAATGAGGTGGCAGTATGTGGAGGTTTATTTGTTCTAAACTGATGCCAGTACAAAGTCTTTCTCTGTAATATTTTTTTTTTCCCTATTACTATGCAGAAATATTTTTACCAATACAGTTCTGAGTATGGATGCGATTAAATCAGTCTAAGAATGTGTTTAGCAGCATATTTTGCTTCCTGGTTGAACATGACTATTATAGCTACAGTGTAAGAAAGACCTGGACCTGGTAGAGTGGGTCCAGAGGAGGACAAGAAAAATTATGAGAGCTCTTGAACCCCTTGGCTGTGAAGAAAGGCTGAGAGAGTTGGGCTGGTTCAGCCTGGAGAAGAGAGTGCTCTGTGGAGACCTTATTGTGGTCTTCCAGTACTTAAAGAGGACCTACAAGAGGGGTAGGGGACAGTCTTTTTAGCAGTGCTTGTAGTGGCAGGACAAAGAGTAATCATTTCAAAATGAAAGAGGATAGATTTAGGTTAGATATAAGGGAGAAATTTTTTTTACAATGAGGCCGGTGAAATACTGGCACAGGTTTCCCAGAGAGGTGGTAGATGCCCTGTCCCTGGAAACATTCAAGGTCAGGTTGGACAGAGCTCTGAGCAACCTGATCTATTGAAGATGTTCCTGCTCATTGCAGAGGGGTTGAACTAGATGAACATTAAAGGTCCCTTCCAAGCCAAAATATTCTATGATTTTTTATATAGTTTATCTGCTTCCAAATTAAACAGGGTTGTATGGCTTTAACAAACCCTTGTAAATAGTGTGAAGTCCATTTATCTGCTTCTGTTGTTACATAAAATACTACCTTTGTGGCTTTTACAGTTGTGCTCAGAATTTTGCATTCCACCTTATCTCAACAAGTCAATGAACTATAGGTATTTTGGGAGCAGAGAGCAAGTGTGAGAGGAAGAGTAGGGGAAGAAAACAGAGGAATGGTAATGTGGCCTCTGCCACTTCCTTTATCAGAGCATCTGTCTCCATCCACATGGTGTAGCAGAACGTGTTCAACTTGATTCTTGATGGACACAACGAGCATCATCTTTGTTGCACATTGGTCCTTTTTAGGCATTCCTCTAGGCCTAAACTTGAGGACCTGTTTACATGAAAGATGTCTGTAAGTAAATATGCCACTGTTGGCTTCAGAATTAGCTTTTCTAGCTATTTTACCATACTTAAAAGAAATGAAAATACGCATCATTTTCTGAATTCACAAAACAGCAATTTATATATGCCTAACTTTGCAGCACGTGCACTCTAAGGCTATTAGTAAGTGTGGCCTCTTGGAGAGACAGGCAAAGGCACGCCAAAGTACCTAATCACGACAATGATTAGATAATGCAAAATGTCTAGAAAATTTGAAAGTCAAAGCAACATCTTTAGATTCAGGCAGAAACTGATGATTTTTAAAATGGCATTTTTAGGAAGGAAGTGCCTAATCAACATGTCTCTTTTTTTTTTTTTTTTTTAAATATGATGTGATAAAATAAAAAAAAAAAAGAAGTGGTCCTCTTCCTGCAAATGACCTTAAAAATCTAGCAGTGGACAAGAAAAAACAGTTGGCAACAGGCAGGTGGCATGGCAAAAAGAAAGCAGAAGAATATTTTTATTAAGTGGAGCACCCTTAGAGAAGGCATTTTTGTTTCTAATTTTTTTGTTTTGCTTTGTTTATGTAAACTTTCACAGTTCTATGTTCTCTTTTCAGGAAAGTTTAATACCTAATGCAATTATTTACAGATGTCTTACTTTCTTTCCAGCATTCTCTTTCTCCAGAAAGGTTTATGATGGAAAACGCTGCTGTACTCTTTTTGAAATCCTGCCTCAGCTTCCTCAGACTCACTTTCCTCTCCCCATCTTGATGGAAGTATTAATGTATCTCACTGAACATTACTTAAATAGTAATTGATCTTTATACCTTTGAGCCCCCTTTCTGATAGCGACCACATTTAGGGCCATTGTGAAACCTTTTTGACCTGATTATGTGCTTCCAATCAGCTCTGCACTGGGTGCCCAGAGTGCCGGCTGATGGAGAAGTCGCAGCTTAGAGCTCAATTCTCTTGTCACTGACAGCAGCTACACATAAGTAGACAGAGGCGAGTTTAGCCCTTCATGATGAATTTACGTTATTTCTTATTTTTCTCTTTTCAACTTCCATCTTTCTGTTTGAGATGGTACATGTTCCCAGATGCTTTTCATATTCAGGACAAGTTCTTGCTGCGGTCATCTCACTCTTGAGTGAGAGTTCAGTAGCAGCTATAGCTTTTTGTACTTTGAATGTGAATTTCAGCCTTGGTTAAGTGAGAATTTAATTCTGACCTGCCTTCTGTACCAAACCTGCCAAATGAATGGCAATTAACTCTGGGCTATTAAACTCAAAAAGGCTTTTCTTTCAACTTCTGGGAGCTGACCTGGAACTTCCTTTACAAAAGGGAATGAAAAGCAAATCCAAAGCTGCAGAGGATTTTTGGGGCCGATTTTTTTTGGGGTTGTGGGGGGAGTGGAGGGGGAGTGGAGAATGTGAATATTATAATATCCTGCCTTCTAGTTAATTTTTATCTTCCTCAGGTTTCTGTCAGAAGTAATTGCCACAGTTTCTAGGCCCACGGCAGCCCATGATATTAGTTGCTGTCTCTCTTTGACAGTCCCATTACTGATAGGTTTTTCAAGTTCTCCCTGAAGACAAAGTTTAGATGAACAGAAAGATTGCTGGTTGTGGGCAGTTCTTCATGCAGACTTGTGCTTAATAGCAACAAAATTTTCTTTTCAGTTCTTTTTATTTTCACTTTTTTTTTGTGTATGTGTTGTTTTGGTTTTGTTTTTTTTTTTTTTTTCTTACCATGTCAACGCCTGTGCATAGAATAATTTTCCATGTCTATTTTCTGCTTTTTCATGTTGGATGTGTAATCAAAAAGCAAACAAGCAAGCCCTCTTCCAAAAATAAGTAAATAGCTGTTACAGAGACTGAAGACCTGGAGGTGGACATTTTTGCTTGCTGTGCTCAGCATCCCTACATGCATGTGCAGCTTCTCTTCTGGCTGGGCCTTTTGGCTGTGTCTGCCAGGCACTGACCCCTTGGCTCTTGTTAACTGATGGTCTGTCCTTCAGGTTCTTTCCTTCTACCTATTTGCTTCTACAGTATTGAAACAATTACTGTATTATTCTGACTCTAACTGGAAATAATCTTTTTTGTGTAGGCAGTGTAACCTAGATCTAAGGTAGGTGCATTCTCTACAGACAGAGTAATAAAACAAAGATATTTAGTAGATACTAATATAACTGACTGAAGCTATTTATCATAGAAAAATGGATAGAGAAAAATAAAATATATACTTCAAAACTGTTAGAGGTTTAACATTAAGATTGCTCAGCAAAGCCAGGGGGGATTGTTATTTGGGGTTTTTAAGCAGTGACTGTGTTATCTAGTGAAATTTGCTAAGCCATTTACATGTATTCACTTTGCTCTGTATACATTAAACATTCAGTTATCCCCACCTAACACTCATACACTGCAAAACCTTCTGTATACGAGGTGAGATGGGCACACTGATTGAAGGCCCAATGATTGACTGAGCAGTAGCATTCTCAGGGCTTCAAGAAAGGTTTTCACTTGACGCTCTTTCCCGCAGGAGTTCACATTTGCTGTTTTATCTCTGGGAGTGAGCTTAGTGACAGGCGCACACTGAGAGTCAGGGAGAAATGCCATGGGAGCTGCTTAACAGCATTCAGATGCAGAGATGGCATTTGATTCCCAGGCTTCTTTGCTGCAGCTGCTTTATAAGAAATCTAAATCAGGAAACTCTACAGGGTATCAGAAAAGCAGACCTCTGATCTGCGTTCTCTCACCATTAAAAAGTGAGTCCTGCTTTTGAAACAATAAGCAAATCTAAAGGTTATTAAATAACTCCTATTCATTTCACTGGAATCTGTGAAGTGGCAGAATAGCAGGTGCATGGACATACAACCATGCATGATAGGACTGCAAGAGTTCTCTGACAAGATGTTAACAGGTTGTCTGACATACTCATTGTAGCTGTTTTTATTTAATGTAGAAATTGTGTTAGTCTAATTCCTACATGTTGTTCAGGCAAAATGATCTGGATGTGTTTTAAATTGGGTGCCAGACTTTTGAAATTGTTCCCAGTACCCATGTTACAGGTATCAAATACTCTGTTAGAGATAGCCGAGCTTGAAATGCTTCTTTTGCATCTTATTTTTGTATACATTCATGCTAATTTTTATTTATAAATATCTGGAGGTGGGTAATTGAAGTTCTGTAGCAATCCTTTTTCTTTTCCTTTAGATATAGGGCCTGAAAAATCTAAAATACCATAGGAATAGACATGTTAATGTTATGTTGATACTTTGCCTTTTCAATAGAAATGTAATTTTTTTTGTGATTCATTTGCTGCTGTGTACTTAAGAAAGTCCCCTGAAATGAATGCAAAAGCAAATGGCTAGATGGGAAAGGTGATAAAAATGTAAGCACTGCAGCTGTAAGATAAGGTACTCTATGATGTCAGAACTATGAATTGTTGATGAAGTTTGAAGTAATTCCATTTTGCATGATATTTTTAATTCCCATATAAAACAATTGATTTGAATGTGGAACCTTTGAAATACAAAGAATTAACCTCACCTTTCAGACAAGATGCTTAAGGTTAAAAATAATAGAAACATAAATCTTGTGTAAGTCTTATTAAAAAAGAAATATCTGCACTATCTGAGTTAGATTTCTTTCAACCAAAAACTCCTATTCTGAAATGCTACCTTTCTGACAGTGTGACAAATTGCTGGAACAAATGCTAAATAGTTAAATGGACAAGTGATGGATGGCCTCATAAGCCTTGCAGGGCAGCCTGTGTAAGATACTAATTGGTTCCGTGGAACTGGTTTTAGTCAATAAATTCACTTGAGAGATTTTTTTTTCTCTGTGTGTGTTGGATATCTTTAAAGAATGCAGTGCTGTAGGTGACAAACCACTTGCAATGTATTAGGCCACCAACAACTGTATTTGGTCCACTATACCATCTACCTTCTTTCAAGGATATACTAAAAATTTATTATTGATGCATTGCTGTCTCTCAAATGCTTCTGAATTATGAGTTTATTTGGAAGCCTCTAGAATTTTCCAATGCTATAAAATGTCCATCGTAAGTTTTTCACAGCATTTGAAATTGTTCATTTTTTTATTATTTTAATTTTTTTTCCCCTAATCCCTGGAATAGGCTTTGCCACCATTGCTCACTTTGAGCAATACTTTCCATATTAGTGAACTCCCTTTGTGAAAAATTTTGTCAAGGTGAGCAAAGGTGATTAGACTCTGGCCTTTGGGACCAGTGTCAGGAAAGATCTGAGCAGCCACTTCTGAGACTGAATTTGGAGATGAAGAGTAGTCAGGACCTTTAACGAGTTTGAATTTAGGCCATAGTTGCTCCCTGTTCCGAAATTCCTGGACTTCACTGAGCTCTCCTGGTTCAGCTGTGGCATTCTCAAGGGAGTTCAGTACTTGTGTGTCTGTGCATACCCCAGAGCATCCCTGTCCTGGGCAGTGTTAGCAGCTCATGCAGGTTATATCTGAGCTTGAAAGGACCAAAGCCCCAGGTGGTGTGTGTACAAAGGTACACTATGTCAGCGGATCCACAGGCCTGTGAGGCTGGTGCCACAGCACGTCTCCATGTCCCTGCTCAGCCTAAGATGGGCTGTGACATGGCTGGGGTGCAAGGTGCCAACTGGGGACAGGAATGCCAGCAATTGGACCCAGGTCTCTGCAGGCAAGACCCCAGCTTGTATGCTGCTCCAAAGTATGGGAAGAGAAGCTCTTTGCACTTGTTGTGGTCCAGGGCAGATCAGCTGAAGGGCTGAAAATGCTCACCCCCTTGTTTCCCAATGACTAATGGTAGTTTTTTGGTAACTTCCCACTCATCAGTCTGGCTGCTGTGAACCCTGTGTGAGGCATCTGCTTTCCTACTGCTCTGCACAGGATGGTGTGGCCCATAATGTGACCTGTTACCTTCATTGTCAGACACTGAAAAGCAAAGCCCTGAAGCACTTACCTTTTGAATCCTTCAGTCCTTTGTTGAATCTAACCCAAAGAGATTTCAGTGGGAATATGAGACTTAGAGTTTGTTCTTAATTGCTTTTGGTTTGGGATTTCTGACTTTATTTTTTTTTTTTTGGTTGATGTGTGAGGGAGTTTTGTTTCTTTGGTGTTTTCATTTTTTATCCTTCATTTTCATCAGTGCTAAGATTTTTTTGTTTTGTTTTGTTTTTTGTGGGGTTTTTTCATGGGTGCTTAAAAAAAAACAAAACAAAATGCCCTTCAATAAATGAGCCATGGGGAGGGGAAAAAGGGTTGAGATGGTTTCACAGTTTTTCACAGCAATTTCCTCTTTAGTAATGGAGAATTGATTAATTCTGAAAACAGCAGGATTAAGAATGCTATTCACTGAGACAAATGTAAAATCTGAAATTAATTTAGAATTTAAATAATGCTAAACTTAAGGGACAAATCAGCTCCAGGTCTCAACTCCATTTTGATCTCAGCTTCATTGCAAAATAAAGCTTAATTTTTGTGCAGTGACTAAAAGTTAATGAGTTATCTTTCTGATTGCTTTGCATTCTCTCATATATGAGATGTTTCATAATTAAAGACTATATTTCATCTGCTGTATATTTAAACCAAATTTGACTAATCGTACATACTAGCTACTTTAATAGCAAATAATTGGATAGAGCAAACAAGGTATTCCTAGAATGATCTGTATCAAAAGGCATTAAGAAAAAGGCTGCACCTCTGTCAGTGTTTGTACCTAGGCTAATATATATGAACTTTAAGAAAACTTGGTGAGAACAAAAAATTCATGCAAATACCTTGATATATTTTCAATGCAATACAGTATAGTCAAGCCTGGTAGAATACATACTTAACTGGAAAGAAAATGTGGTATTTTGGAAGACTATGAACATAAAAAAAACTGTAGGGCCCTTGTAAAGCTCCTGGGAGGAGGTAGATGTCTTAAGGAGAATTTACTGCATGTGACATAAAACCCATCCCTGGATTACCAGTACGAGAAAAACTTGATTTGTCACTATGGAAAAGTAAATTCAAGTAGTTATGTGACAATACTAATAGCTTTTTCCTTAAATCCTGACATATGATTATATTTTATGACAAATCAAACAGACAAACCAAGCCTAGTGAAAGCTTATACTGTGTAAATTCTCTGCATAGAGATAGCAGCTTTGCTGTGCGGGTTAGCTGATTGAGATACGCAATGAGTTGAATAGATCTGTTGTTGACCCAAGCAAGCAAGAGCTGAATCATAGGATTTCAAAGCCATCCTGTGATGGGAAACCTTCTGCATTTGTAGCCATCTGAGAATCAAGAGATAAATACCTTCTTACATTTAACTGGACTCTGTGGCTCCACAGCAAAGGCCCATGGGTCCCCCTGGAGTAGATGGTAAATGGAGTAAATAGTAAAAAGTACTCTTTTAGTTATTAATACAAAGGATTGTGACTATACACAAAGAACAAGCAAACATTATGTGATCTGCAATACTCAGATCTGTATTTAGGCTTGCAGAAAAGACCGAGTTAGGCTCACTTAGAATATAGAGCCATACATCTTAACTAGAGACTCAAGCAAAGACTAGAAATTTTCTGTGCAACCAAGGTAATTTTTATAAAAGCACTAGGCCTTTTTTGTATAAAGTTGTTTTTGAACTTAACTCGTTTTGAATTTTTTTTTTGTTCTGTAATATAGCACACTTTGCTAGACATGAATTGTTTACATCGATCTGAAATACCAACAATGTGCCCCTCAAAATGCTGTTAAAGATAATCTAGCAATCTGCAAGTGATGCTGTGCCAAATGAAAAGACAGAGCACACCAGCTATAAAAAGAGTTCACAGAGCACTCGAAGTGTTCACCAGACCACAGTTTAATTGTTGTGAAGTGGCTTTTCAGGTTTAAGTACCAACATCCTTTTGCTTGTAAGTCAGATGGAGTTGAGGGTCTTGTGCTCATCTGGACATTGGAAATCTCTTATTTAAATTTGGTGTGCAAAGAACTTATACTTATGTATGTATAAAAATCAACAATGTAAACCCCAAAAGGCTTTCAGTTTCTGTAGAAAACTTAATCACCTCAGAAAGGAAGAGTAAGTTGTACCTTGGGTACAGTTGATACAGAAACTGCTCTGAAAGCTGCCCTCATTTTCCAAAGTTTCCCATCTAGACTTGAACTTTAAAGCTTTAACAGGTTTAAAATGAAGAGTTTACTTTCAAATAGCTTATGAAACACTTAGGTGATGAGCTGAGATATTTGCCACACTTGTATATTTAGGAAGCCATGTGTTTATAAAGTGTTGTATCACATCTGTGGGAGAGACAGCAGCTGCTCATAACTTTAAGAAATCTGCTGACCTGCTGGATTCATTAACAGTTTAGAGTTATTGCCTAACCTATTTAAAAGGGGTATTTTTAGGAGTTTATAAATGTGTATCTTTTCAGAAAACTTGAACGTGCAATGTTAGAAAAGAGACTGAAAGAATAAAACTGCCAAATGTCAAACTTGCAAGGACCTATTGAAATCCAGGACAAAATCCAAATTCAGGTAAATTCTTAAGCTACCATCTGTTCTGTTCACAAGTATCTTTTAGATACTATAAATATGCCATACAGTAACAGCTTTCCAGCTGTGAAGAACCCATTTGCCTGACTGTTCTTTTAATTCCTCTTTAAAAGTTTGGATTTGAAGTTGGCCATCTGCCTAAATGCCAGTGTGACAGGCATTAATAAAATATAATATAAAGAATAAATTAAAATATCTGCTAAAATTAATATGAAAAAATGTTCTGTTCAGCATAGCAGGAAATACAATAGCATGGAGAAACTGAGCAGTCTGAATAGGTAATCATAATTTTGAGATATGGAGATAATAAAGGAGGCACTTGGGATCTGGTCCAGCAAGTCTTTGTGCTTGACTATAAGCCTGTGAGTAACCCCATTCTTGGCTTACTTGCACATAAACCTAACACTAAGCATATTATTTGAAAGAAATAGTTTTTACATTCTGGCACAACTATATAGTTATCTAAGATTTATTTTATTGTTCAGTATAACCCTTAGTAGTACAGTTTTATTGGGAAGGCAAGAAGACTGTATATATCCCCCTTTGTCACCACCATGCTCTGTGATTATGCCAGGCTACAGCTTAGAACTGTAACCACATGGCCTTGCAAAGCTAGATCTGGGCTATGTCTGACTCCTCCTGACAGAGAAGCTAAAGGGCAGACTGCCTGGCAGGATTTCCCCATGAAGTGTTTTATAAGCGCGTATGTGCATCTTTTGCGCAGTACCAACCAAGTCAGATGGACTGGAGCTGTGTCTGAATGTGAAGCTGCACAGGGGTGTTAGCCTGCTGCCATACATGAGTGATGTATTTCCTACAGACTGGGAGTTTGCAGAACATGAGTATACTGTATTTTTAATATAGGCAGCATATAGCATATATTCATTGCCCCTGCTGCTCCAGCAACCTGGCTTAGGCTAAGCATGAAGAGAGGTAGGGAGATGATAAAGGCAAGTTAATCTTGCTAGTCATAGCTGGTAAAACAAGGGACAAGGGCCACAAGGGACAACCTGCGAGGTTCAAGCGGAACAGTGGGAAAAGCTTCCTTGCAAGGAAGGTAGTACAACAATAGAAGAGGTTGTTCAGAGAGGTTGTGGGATATTTCTTCATGGAAACTTCCTGGAAGTTTTTGGGAAGGGTTAACACTATGGCTGGCCAGGTCTGGCATTTGTGGTCTTCCTGAAAGTGAGAAATTGGACTACAAGACCTTTGGACACATCTTCCAACTGACTTGAGTTGTGCTTGCTCAGATGAAAGTGCTCTCTCTAGCAGAGATCAGGAGTAGGCACTTAGGAAAAAGCAAAAGACAAGACACACATATTTTCCTCAATGTTTTCCTATCATCTGGCAATGAGGGGTCGGGCATTTCCCAAATGTAAGGCGTTGTCTTTGTATTTATTTAATAAATATGAAAAAGTTTGGTTGAAATGTTTTAATTATTCAGTAGTTATTTCATCTGTGTGATATACCAGAATTGACATTGTTTTAGGAAGAGTTTTAGTTTTGATATTTAATGAAAGAGTATTTTTATGAGAAAAATGTAATGAATTTAATTACATTTTCCTGGTGCACTCTGACAGCTCTGCCTCACTGCTACTTTGTGGGTAGGGAGAAAAAGATGTTCAAATTCCTGTTTATTAGTCAATTGCTTGAGTTCCTCTGCACTGCCCCTTAGACCTCAGTGCCCAATCTTTTCAGTCAGCTGTGTAGGGAAAACCAGTCTTGATCAGTCTCATGCCTCAGTAACTGAATTAAAACCAGGTCACTGTTATATCATTTCTAGCATTAAAAATGGGCAGCTCAGATTCAGTCTCTTCTGAGGCTTAGTTGGGATTTTAAGGTTTGCAGCATTTTCTGCAATTGCTGAGCACTGTATCACTTGCATGTCTCTTCCTGTACCATGTATATATATTTTTTTTAAGTGAGCACTGGGTTTTTTCTCCAGTATGCTCCAATACCTGAGTCTGTTTCATTACATTATTTTAAAAATCTGCTGTGATTACTGCCTAATCCCTTTGTGCACATCTCTTGGCTTTCTCCTGGAAACAGGGATTAACCTTCTGTGGAATTTTTGATCTAGCTAGCCATGGAATATGAATCACTTCTGATGGTAAAATGCTTTACTGAACTGTGTGGAGCCTGCTATCAGAGATGCAAAGTGCCTCCTTTCTCCCTCCTGTTACACAGACTGGTCTGTGTCGTACCCTGGAAGACATCTCTGTCTCAATGTCATTGTCTCTAACAGTGATTTTCTTGGGCAGAACATTTTCTGTACTTTGTAGCACTGGAGGCTCAATAACACGCATCGTAATCACTCGGATGTGCTCAGCAGCAGCTTGTTGTGCCACTTGCTAATGGTGTCCGCTCAGGCTGCACATCCACCCTTCACCTAGTAGAGAGCTAATATGTCTGTCTGGGAAGTGCACAGAAGTCACCTCTGCCAGGCTCTGCTGGCAACAAATTTCACATGGATGCTGCTCCCAGACCACCTGCTGAACCATCACACCCAAGTGGAGTGCAGTTACACTGGAGGATAGTGCCCTGTTTGTGTTTTCCTTACTCACTGGATGCTCATTCTGAGACCTCTGGCTATTTCTATTATGCAGCAGTATATGAAAATTATCTCAAGGGTTTCTGTGTGTGTATCAAATCTGAAAACATTATGTTGTGCTTCTAATCACGATCTGAAGGTCTCCTTTTCCATTTGCTTTTATCTGGACATTTCCTTACCAGCTCTTTATCCCTTGAAAACAAATAAGGTCCCTTCAAGATGAACAAATATTTCAAGTAGGAAACATCAGTTGCATATAGTCAATTCTATAATCTCTCAGTTCCTTGCAGAGTGCTATGGGAATTTGGTGGATACTCTGCTTACGTACAATCAGAAGCATAATTTAGGAATTATCAGATACATGTGTATATAGTTACCTACACACACCCCATTGCTTTTTTTTTTTTCTTTTAACCTCCTTCCCTTTATACCAACCTGCTTATGTACTTGATATTGTAAGTATGAAAGGAAAGAAGGAAAAGCCCAAAACAAACCACCAGAAAACTGATCCAAGAAGCCAAAGACTCACGTGTAAATAGGAAAGGCCACTGTGAGAAGCAGTTACTTTCTATCTTGTATTTTTTTGTGTGTTATGGATAACTTCTAAAGTTATTGAGGGTAGTGGGGAAGTCTTTTACTTCAGGTAACATAACTTTTACTATCACTATGTGTTTCAGTGGCACTCGGTACCACTGTACTAGTTAAGGGTCTGTGAGAATTGTTTCTCTTAAAAATCCGGAACATTATATCTCTGTCTTCTCATATTGCATCATCCTGAAACTTGACAAGTTGTCAGTGGAGAGGCAATTATTTCTGCCAAAATATTAAGAACATAACTTACACTGCTAAAGTATGTAGTGCCATGAGAATATATGGCTTTAGGAGAAACTGATAAGGTGGTTGGGATTTTTTGTTTTATTTTGCTCCAGCTGTGAAACTTGTATTTTGATTCTATAAAATTAAATTTTGCTTGCTGTTACTTGAAAATGAGGTTTAATTGTGCTCAAGGGTGAGGGAGGGGGAATGACACAGTCAAAGCCTAAGAAAGCTGAAAAAAAAACCCAGAGTGCCTGGCCAGAAAATACTGTTCCATCCTATGAAAGAGAGATGATATTATTTCCAGTTTGCAGATTGTTGTTGATTTTGAGAGCAGCCGGCGTTAGAGGAAGAGGCTGTGTTTCCCAGCGATGACTCACTGGATCTCACAAGCAGCAGGGAGAGCGGGTGTGAGGAGGACCAGGAGCAGTTGTTAGGAGCTGGGCAGCCAAGCCTATTAGCAGACTGTAGCTTGTTATTTTTACTTTGCAAACTCCCAAGACTGAGCGGTTTGGAAGAGTGTCACAAGGACCAGGCAGCCAAGGGAGTGGAGAGTGTGTTTGGATGGGCAAAAGGAGTCAGGGGAAGAAGAGTGAAGGCATCTTTCAAGTTGCCTGATAATGTACCAGCAGAAAGGTGCAATTTGAATCATCAGTGAAGTGTATTGAAGTAGTAGAATGAACAGTTTAACCAATTGAGAGTAAATGAATGGCAAATACAAAATTAAGATTACCCTGTATTCCAGGATAGTTCTTCATGCAAAGAAAGCTAAGTGGCCTTGGCAAAATTGATAATTTTTAGTTCTTTATCAGGAATTAGCTTTAAGAACGCTGATTATTATAAATGAATGATAACAGTTTTGTTCTTAAAAATCTTCAGGGTGTAAAAATTGTTTCTTTTCTACTTTGCTGTAAAATTTAATTTGAACCTTTCTTCCTTC
The DNA here is from genome assembly GCA_025345505.1 of Todiramphus chloris collaris. Classification (NCBI taxonomy): domain Eukaryota; kingdom Metazoa; phylum Chordata; class Aves; order Coraciiformes; family Alcedinidae; genus Todiramphus; species Todiramphus chloris. Next base: position 11,643,959 of record JANVCC010000034.1, read on the forward strand.
CCTTCATAAAACTGGAGAAAATTAATCTGCATTACTTAACAGTAGTGCACTTATTGGTAAAGATGTAGGATTTTAAGATTCATGTTCCTATAGCAGAAGTGTCTCATTTGCTGGCTTGGAGTTCCAATGCTTTCCTCTTGCACCTCAGGTAACTGTTTCTTAGAGCGTGGATGAGCCAAGTTCAATTGTCTGCTCTATTGGCCTTCTGTGTCCAAGATGATCTTTATATACCTTGCTTCAACACTGGCTCTAATGCAGTTATCCTACTGAATAGTTTTTCTTAATGTTGGACAATGAAATAGAAATTTGACTGAAGAGTTGGAGAGATCAGCTGTATTGTTCATATCTGACATGAATATATAGGGACACTGACTGACATGCAAAGTAATTCGTGGTATTTTGAGGAATATGATGGTTTTGATCAGAAATTTTCTGTGTACTTGCCCAGTAAATATTGAAATTTTGATACTATTTAAGCGAGGAATTTGGGTTCCCAGTATCTCTATTATTTTTATTAGAAGCCGGAATAGAAATTGCAACTACTAACATGCAACTACTGACATACAACTCTTCAGAGGATTTCCAAAGGACTTGGTAAAATTTGTTTTCTCTCTTAAATAAAAATAAATATATGAAGAGAAACACGGAACAGTCACAAAAATGAATCTTCCAGATTTATCTATAGAACCTTCATTCCTCACAAATGTTAACTGTCATAGAACTGTAGAACCATTTTAGTTGGAAAAGACCTTTGATACCATCGAGTCCAACCATTAACACAGCACTGCATATCTGATTACATCACTATACTATATATGCATGATGGACTGAAAGCAGACTGACACCATGTGGTCTGTGCTGAGTGGAGGGGAAGCAGAAAGTGTATGGGGGTGAGAGGCTGCTGTGCCTAAGCGGTGAGGTCAGGGTTATCCCTGATACATGGGCTGTTGTAGCTGCACGTATGTCTTGAAATCATGAAACTTTTCTACAGCCCCTCTGCCTAGTTCATATTTTTTCCCTGCAGAAGAGTGGTCAGATGCTTAACGAAATGAGACATTATGGAGCACCTCAGACAAGCTGCTGGAATTTGTGGGTGCTTGGGGAAGGTGCATTGGCAAATTTATCCATGGAGGTACAGACATATGCAGATTTTGATGAGTATGGCAGCTGATACTTGTTTGTGTAACAGCTGGGGCCTTCTTTGCTAGCTTTTTCACCAGTGTAGAAGTGTTTCATATATGTGCCATGTAGCATAAACACCAGATTGCCTCCCTGCCTGCCAAATTCTCAGGACATTGGTGTCCATGAAGTTGCTCTGAGAGTGTTGAGCAATCACGAAAGCGTTTGCTATGTTAGTGTTTGTTCGCAGGATGTGAACATGTTGGAACAGGGATGGTGCATTAACAGCTCACTGTAACATTGAGCTTGCCACGGTTAGTGTGATCTCTCCCTCTGCAGAAGGTAACACTGATTTGAATAGCGTTTAAAAGAGAGACCATCATAATTAATGAGGATGATAATCTCCTCCTTGGAGGATGGCTGAGATCCACAAAGAATGCTTCTCATGAGATAACAGCTAGAAGGAAAGAAAGATAAATAATTGCTGAATTTTGTGGCTACTGAGAGCTTTTATGTACTTGGCAATCAAGCTGCTCGTACCATGGATCTGCTCCATTTCCCACTGATCCATTTCCTGCAGTTTCTAGGTCAGTAGAATGTGGTCACACTGAGGTCTTCTGACTGCATAAACTATTTGTTTCTTCATTATTTCTTACTTAGCTCTTTAACTTCTGTGACCTTCCAGGGTTGCCTCTATTAGCTCCAAAAGCCTTGCCTTTGAACATCATTTCTGCCATTTTCTGCAAGGAGAATATCTGTCAGTAGTTCCTATTTTTTTTGAGAGTAATAGATATTATACACAATTACACCTGTAGGTAGAATTCCATTCACTTTTATTTCAATATTGCTTTATTCTCCTGGGCAGTCCAGTAGAGCACATTCTCATACTTGAGAGCTCTTCCACAAATTCTTACTCTTTTGTTGTTTTCTCTTTTGTAAAATGCCTCTTAACAATAAAGTTGAAAACACGTTGTAATCCAAGTTTAAAATTAAGTGAATTACTAGTAATCCCAATAGATGTTCCTAAAATTAAAGTGCCTGTTGCAAAACATAGGAGCACATGATGTACACAGGTACTCTGACTAGAAACAGTGTACAGTCATTATTTGCTAAATTTTTCATATTATCTCCCTATAATACCCAGAAGTGGAAACCTGGAAGTGAGAAAAAATAAAATGAAGTGGGAAACCTGAAACTGCAGCAGTAGAAATTCAGGATGCACAGCAGAAGTTCACACTCTTTCTGACTTTGTGTGCTAATACTTCTGGTTTGAACTGTTAATTTTTCTTGTGTCTTTAACTCTTTGGCAACCATTGTTTTTAGGTGTCTATTGCACTGTGAAAAATCCATTGCTTAGTATAAAAGGAGCAGGGGGGAATACTGTTTCCTTTAATCACTGGTCTCTTTTTATACACATGCACACAAAAGACATTGTGCCTTCCTAAAACATCTGTCTCCTATTGGATTTTGAGCTTAGTTAACAGCAAACACTTTTAAAAACTATGTCCCTGTGACACCTTCCTTCTAAACATGACTCCTTCAGTATACACAGTGTGACTGACTTAGAGGGGAGACGGTAAGAAGGGAGAGTTTTGATTTCTGTTATCCTTGTATAGTCAGAAAAAAAAAAAAAAAAAAAAAAAAAACTGGGTATTACTCCAGTTCATACAACATAATCAGAATTCTTAAAAAATAAATAGCTCTCTGACTTGCACCCAGTGAAAACATACAGACTTATCTTGAGATGCACAAAGTTTCTCCTCAGATTGTAGCTCAGGGAATCATAATATATTTTCAGTCTAGGCTTAAAGGTTTTAAAGTTGTATGATGATGGTGAATGCAGATATGACCCTAGGTATCAGATCTTAGCTTATATTTACAGTGAGCTGGATAAAAAAAAATTACTAAAGTTAAACCCCCTTATTTTTAGGATAGCAAACTGAACAAATTATAAAAAAAGATATTTTACCTATTTCATATTGTGTTTTTTCCTGGGTTTCTTTTTTATTGTAAATTATTATTTTAAAATAAGCAGTAGTGGCTTCACTAAAGTGAGTTTTCATATATGACTTACAATCTAAAAGTAAGTATTCAGTCATACTATATATGACAATTTTATGTAGAGAAATTTTATGTCAAATACTGCATGTGTGATTGATCTGTAAGAGAAATCCATATTTAGTGTTCAGTCACACTTAGATCTTGGTAAATTGTCTTCAGTTTGTGAACTTTTCCATCTGTGTAGTGCATAGAGAGTTCAGTTGGGTTTACAATGGTATATATTTTCAGTGAAAAATTTTCAGAGATCTACAGCTCTCTGGACTAGTCTGTTGCCTGGGAAACTGCACCCTGTAAATTAGGGTAAGGGGAAAACATGGTTATAAGATATGTAATTTCTTTAATTATTACTGTAATTTTCATAATAAACATCCAAGCCAGGACTTGGCCATGGACTTGACAATCCTTTTCATATTTGTACAGCACTGAGAATAAGGTTGGGACATTTTTTTGTAAGCCACACATAGTTGCATAGGAGGTTAACTATTAAGCAAAAATAGTTCTTTTCCAATTGCATCAGAGTATGTGTTGTAGGTATAAAATCACTTCCTCTCAATATTAATGGCTTGCTGTGCCTGCCTTCTATACAGAGTGGACCGCTGGAGGAACAATTGAATCCCTCCTTCCCAAATCTGGCATAATTGAAAAAGCCAAGAGAGAATAAGGATTGCCTGAACTCTTACAGCTCTAATCATTTTTTATCCTGTAGGTGTCCCCTCTTTTCTTAGCATTTGTACTTTTCAAGAGCATGAGCTTAAATTTTTATAAGGGATATATAGCAGACAGATTTACTTAATATGTGGTAAAGCACAGAGCATCGACTTTTGAAATTGTTAAAATAGAATACTTAGACTGGGCACTCCAGACACTGAAACTTGATTTGCATACCATTTCAAATGGGAGTTTAGAAATACACTAAGAGCATACAATCATAAATGTATCATTTTGAACCTACTTTGAAAAAAAGGAGAAAACAAGCTTATGTTAAAATACTAAATGGTACCACCTACTTTGGCTAATCAACAACACAAATGCTAATCGTTTTTGCAGACCCTGGTTCCTTGTGAGAGATCATTTAGAACATCATTTGCATTGAGGATGATGCAGAAAATGAATGGAGAAGTACATATATGAGATACTCATATAGAGATGGTGAAAGCTCAAGTGAAAGTCGGTTTCAGGGAACTTCTTCAATGAAAGAAGTGCAAGTACCTCATCAGGCACTTCCTCCAAAAATATAACCATCAGGATGTTTTCTTACAAGAGCAGCCATGGCACTATCTGGACAGCAATGAGTAGATCTGGAATCTGAGCATATGCTCCTAGTCACTATTGCCAGGTCTGGGTCTCCAAAATGTGCTATGCATGGTTAGACCAGTCTTTCATGTCTGCTGTCTCTTTCTTGGCCTTGGCACATGGCTGCTGGTACTCTAGGTTTCCTTGTGGCCAGGATGGCTCCCTCAGAGGCCAGCTGCCTGCTTCGTTGTGATGTCCCGAATTGTGCTGAGCACTGGCTTTTCTCCCTGTGCTCTCAGGAAAGCTGCGGGTTTCCCAAAAGCTGATTCCTGGGTCTGGCGTCTCCGTCTATTCTCCTCACAGACTTTCAGTTTTAGTGGTGAACTGAATTCTTTGGCTTAAAAAGAATTACCTTTAAAACTAACTCTCCAGTGTTGGTTTTGGACTGACAGCAAGAAAAACTGCAGTTTTATCTGCGCATGTGCAGCAGGAGTTTCAGACTCAGACAAGTTTCTATGAAGAAACTCTGAAAAGCTAATGGGTTTTCTGGTAGTAAATCTATTCTTTCTCTGGAGTTAAGCCATTCAGTAACTGTGAGCACTGATTTCTCTGACAGGGTTTTCCAGGCATGGTCTATGCCTCAGTGTTAAGCTGCTGCTAGAGAATAAATGCTCCAATCCATACTAAAGATTATTTTCCAAATCAAATGGAATTGTGGAATTGTGAAGTTGACATGGGCATAGCCTCCTAACAGTCACACCTGTGTACAAAAGGTAATAACATAGGACACACTGCAGTCTTCTGGACTGGTGGAGTTTATTTTTGTCTCTGTAATTGGAGGAAGTTAGGGAAATTTGGTATTCATTGCCACTCAGCTTCCTGATTAATTCCCTGATGGTAAAGTTTTACTTCACCTGGCAGTTACTGTACTACATTTACTTACTCTCTCTCTCTATCCTTTTTTTTAATTTTATTTTTGTGTCTTTGTCTAAAAGGGTATTTCCCCCCCTCCCCGTTGTGTTCAGGAAAATTATATTACAAAAAATCATGAGACTGTTTGGTTAGACAAGTGTTAAACCTGAACTGAAGGTGGCTTTAAGAAGAGAGCTGTCTTGCCTCCTTGGTTGTTCTGGAAATTCATTCCAGGGCTACTAATGTTATCCTCTGAGGAACTTCATTTGCTACCCAAGTTATCTTTATTAGTGAATATAGTTACTGACAGTACAAAAAGCAGGTTTTTTGTGCTTTTAGAGATTCTTTTAAAATGTATTTTAAGATCCAGGTCCAATAAGTATTTTCAAGAGTCATCTTAAAAACTGACATCTGACAGTCAGTCAGACTGAAAACAGTCATCTGACAACTTTTAGATAGTTTGGTGTTTTCATGGACTTTTGCTGGAACATGACACCCGATAACCTCAGGGACAATAAGGCAAGTTAGACTGGTCTTAAGTCATACCATAATTGTCTAAAGGTGGTCAAAAACTTAAGTTACTGAAGTAGAAGTGGCTCCAGCAATCTTGAGATATATCAGTGTAATCCTTTGAATATATGAAATGAGTTAGTGAAAAGTTGACCATCAAATTTGACTCCAGATGCCATGTTTGTTTTTTGAAATCTGTATTCTAGCTTTTGAGACAGTTATGTTAAACATTTTCATCATCTTTGATGGTAACACATAAAGCAAAATTGCTTTTTGCTTTCAGGGAAAAAAGGGTGCTTTAGAGATAAATGTGTCTCAGATATTAACAGTTTCATAAAGTAGAAGTTGTACATAGCTTTCTTTTTCACAGTATCATTCCTTTTAAACAGAATCTCAATTTATGATGGGGAATTTCAGAACTGCTTTAAAGTTTCATTTTATATTACCATGATGTTCTCTGTTAAGGCTTTGTGACTATGCATCTCTGGGCAGGTATGGACAGCTCTTATTCCATTTTATTTAATCTCTTTATATTGAATTACTAATTCCATCATGATGTCTCTAGGAAAGTTGTTTGGTTTTATTCTCTGAAAAAACAATATATTGTTCTTTTAAAAAATAAGATTCAAAGGTTGGAGAAAAAAAACCTCATAAATGATTACTTGTACTTGGAGCACCCATTGTGCTGTGAATCAGCCATACTGATTGTGGGGAAATGAGAAATTTAACATAAAATACAGTATTATGCTGAAGAAGAACACAGGGATATCTTATGTCTCTTAAATTCTGAATGAAAAGAGTAAATACCTGATTAAAAAAACCCTAGTATATCTCTCATCCGACTGAATTGCTTTCTGAAAGCACATTAATTCTGTGTTACGTAAGCAGCAGTTATTAGCATTTGCAGTCAATTTTATCCAAGACATGTATTCTCTGGCAGGCCCGTACCAATAAAACTCTGCTTTGGCTAAGTTTTATATTCTGCTTAAACATGTCCCATCTGCTTGGAGCATCTCATCCTTTGTTCTCAAAATGCTTTTCAGGTTACTGTGTTTTTTACCTCCCTTATTTTGGAGTATCATAATTCATTCCCTAAAGAAGCAAGGGTTCAGTCTACCTGAGTCTTAGTCAGGGTCAAACATTAGCATCTACTTAACTGAATGCTCATTTTTTATCTTGATTTAATTGTAGAAATGGAACAAAGGGATAATACCATCTACTTACTGTTCTAAATAATTCAAGTCACTTTATTCAGATTCCTAAGAAGTGACTGTTAGCAGTCTGGGACTTGAAATAGCAAGTACTGCTTTATGCTTAACAAAACACAGATAACTGACAGCCCCTTCAAATAGAGAATGGTTCATTTTGTGATGCAAAACAGATAGCTTGGTTGGGAATAATATTGTATATCTATATGCAAGGTTAAATCCCAGACAGAAAGCACAGGCAGATGAAAAGATTTTATTGCTAGTCTCTTTTTCCTGCAGTAAAACTGAATATTTCACAGCTCTCAAGAGTAAGGCATGTGACTGGTTAATACATTGGCTGTGTCTGACATACCTTATAACCATTTTTGAACTTTAAGCTGCCTTCTTTAAACACAAGCAGATTCACTCACAGCTGTGATTGAATAGCTTTTTCTAGTAAGAATCTTGTGATGAGACATTTACATGTTAGAGAGCAGTATACCTCCAACATAGGTAAGCAATATTCCCAACACCATCAATAATTGAAATGCTCATTGGCTAAGCAGTTGTGGTGGGTTGACCCTGGCTGAATGCCAGGTACCCACCAAAACTGCTCTTTCACTGCTCAGCTGGACAGGGGAGAGAAAATATAGTGAAAGACTCATGTGTCGAGATAAGAATAGGGAGAGATCACTCACCAATTACTGTCACAGGCAAAACAGGGGGGCATTAATTTATTAGCAATCAAATCAGAGAAGGGTAATGAGAAATAAACCCAAATCTTAAAAACATCTTCCCCACACCCCCTCCCTTCTTCCCAGGCTTAACTTTACTCCCATTTTTTTCTACCTCCTCCCCACTGCCCCCCAAATTGTGCAGGGGGATGGGGAATGGAGGTTGCAGTCAGTTCATCATGCACTGTCTCTACCTCTCCTTCCTCGGGAGGAGGACTTCTGCTCCAGTGTGGAGTCCCTCTGATGGGAGACAATCCTCCATGGACTTCTCCGACATGAGTCCTTTCCATGGGCTGCAGTTCTTCATGAACTGTGGGTCCCTTCCACAGGTTCCCTTCAGGAACAGACTGTTGCAGTGTGGAGTCACAAGTCCTGCCAGCACACCTGCTCCTACATAAGCTGCTCTCTCCACAGGTGCACATGTCCTTTCTGAGGCCTGCTCCAGCATGGGTTCCCTGTGGGGTCACAGCCGCCTTTGGGTGCAACCACTGGCACTGGCTAGTGGATCCATGGGCTGCAGGTGGATCTCTGCTCCACTTGCTAACCTTCATAGCCTGCAAGGGGACAGCCTGCTTCAGTAGGGTCTTCACCAGGGGCTGCAGGGGAATCTCTGCTCTGTTGTCCCCCTCCTTCACTGACCTTGGTATCTGCAGGGTTGTTTCACATATTCTCACTCCTCTTTCCAGCTGCAGTTTCTGTTCAGCAATAACTTTCTCCCCCTTCTTACATATGTTATTTCAGAGGCTCTACCACCGCTGCTTTTGGGCTCAGCCTTGACCAGGGGTAGGTACATCTTGAAGCCATCTGGAATTGGCTCTATCAGACATCGGGTAAACTTCTGCAGCTTATCACAGAAGCCACCCCTATACCCGCCCCACTACCTAAATCTTGCCATGCAAACCCAATACAGCAGTCTTCTTTAGCAAAGACTGTCTTCATCTCTTTCATCATTATAGGAAAGGCTGGGTTTCAGTAATTTTTTATTTATTTTTTTTTTTCGTTTGATATACACATTTTGAGAAGCTGGCATTTGCATTCTTAGAGCTCATCATTGGTGAAGATAACTCTGATAGCCAAAGTAATCAGATGGTACTTGGGAGCCTATTAGTCCATCTCTTTGCTATCACACTGTATCACAATGGTGTGTTTGCTGTTTGTAAACCAGCCAGCATCTTAGTGCATGAAACATCAGTAAAACATTTCTGGGGATGCTGCCAAAGGGAACTGCTTCATGCATTTCCTGCTCTCTGGCTGGTGCTTTCTGAGATCGCTGTTGGAGATCAGCCTAAGCAATACATACATCTCTGTGCCCAATGCGGATGGAGGCACACATGTAGGGCAGTCATACTTGTCCAAATAATTACCAGACGGGTGGGTAACAGCATCTTGCACGTTATCATTCTGGGCTGCCATGCTTATTAGCTAACTGATCAAATGGCAACCACTTAACATGTGAACCCCCTCTAAAAGAAAGTGCTAAACTGGTGGATTGAGTGAGCTCTCATTGTTATATAGAAAATGCTTTGGGAAATGTTTCAGATCCCCAATGAGTTAAAAAGATACCTATGCATTTTGAAAGCTGCACTGAAGGGCAATATGATATTTTTGTATTCTTACGGTGAAAAATTATTCTTGAAGATATGTTTAAACTTGAAGCAACATGCAGGGGAGAGCGAGCAACAGGCAGACTTTGAAGAGCAGCTGTAGATGCCTCAGCAAAACTCTTGTTGGTGGCAGGAACCCTTTTGCTAGCAGGTGAAGAAGCTTCTTCCTTGAGCCAGACTCTGTCTGAGAGATGCTCCCAGTTAAGTGTGGTTAATAACACTCAGATTTGCTTTGTTTGAAGTATAATTGTCCAAAGCTGCAGAAAAATACTAATATTTAAATCAACTGATTTATTAGACTGTAAACCCCAAAGTTCTTATAACTTACAATAATTTAATGTTGAAGGGTCGTGGGAGGTCACCTGGCTCATTTTCCAGTCAAATTCTGTGTATCTCCAAAGATGGATATTTTACCATTAACACAAGTACAGCATTCCCACATTTATCTGTTCTAATGCCCTTCCCTGTCACCCAAGTTAAGCAGGACAGCTAACGGGGAGTGAAGGAGCCTTTCATTGTGACTGTAACCTGGACTCGGGAAGACATTAGATCATGTGCACTATCTCTTAATTCAGTACAGGATATTTCTTATTTCATACAGCTCCACATCAAAAAACCCCAAACAAACTAATGGGAATTGGAGGGGAGAAAATAAAAAGTATTTTTTATGAAGGCAAAATAATTTTAATTTGAAGTGATTACTTTTTAGATATCTTAATAGGTATTAGGTATTCTATTTTTTTATTTTATTTTATTTTTTTAAATTTGTCTTGAAAGCCAAATGTTTAGTGGTGAGAATCTGGCAAACATTAACAAAATGAAGAACTTACACATGTATAAATGCAGTGGAATTTGTATAATGTTCTGTTAGAGCAATATAATATCAATAGCTTAATTTAAGTGACCAGGATGACTCAGCCATATTTATTTGCTAAAGGGCTGGAATGACTTTGTCAGGAAGAATAGGATGACTCCAGAACAGGCAGTACAGTGTGCAGAATAGCTGAGATTATAATGGGAAATATGACCAGATCTTAAATGATTTATGTGGGTTTAGCTCTTTTTTATTTCATATATTTAACTTAACTTGAGATTAATGGCTTTTCCTACTGAGATGGTTGATGTATCCACATGACAATTCAACTACACGCTTTCTGCAATGACTAAGTAAAATAATATTGTTTGGAATAAACTAACTATGAGAAATAACTGTATTATTTTCTTAAAAGCTTAATTATGCAAAGTGTTAGTGCTTTATCTTAGCCAATTCAAGGTTTCCATTCTTGCTGCTGAGGGGTCAAACCCATTTTTTTTAAGTCTACAGAGAACATTCAGGTTTTGAGGAGGGGAAGACTTGATTCTAGGGATGAAAACCTAGAATGGTATTATTTGTCTCACTAGAAAATGTGAAACCTTTGAACTTGTTCCATGTTACTAAAAGGCCTGGAAATTTGACTTAATATTGCAAAGCAGACAATAAACACATCTTTTCCGGATTTTTCGTTTCTGAGCAGAAATAGGAGCTTGCTGATGACCATTGTTTCTCACTTGGTGAGTGTGTGATGATTTTCACATGAGGTGTGTGAACCTGGTAACCAATCAATGTACTTGAAATGGAAGCCACCCACACTTACTGAAGTGTGTGGTGAGATATAAAGGTTACAAATGAGTATGATTTTTTTGTTTGTTTGGTTTCTTTGGTGTTGGTTTGTTTGGGTTGTTGGTTTTATTCGTTGTTTTTTGGTTGTGTTTTGTTTTGGTTCTTTTTTTTTTTAATTTTTAAAATAACCAGAACCTGGAGGAGCAAATGCAAACATCTTCTATGCCCATAGTTGCTATTCAGGTGACTACTTTGATGCTTTTTGGCAAACTGAAATGGAACACACCTGGAGTTTATGAATTTTGGTGGATTAATACACAGTATGCATTGAAGTAACAGTGTAACACCCTGTAACAGACTGACTGGAGTCACTGTTCATATACAGGTGTTCCCATTTGCTGAAAGATGATTTTATTTTGTTTTCTAAACTATCATATTTGTAAAACATCAGTCTTTTCTGCTTACTTTCAGCCTTTTCAGGGAGAGTCATTCCTATTAGTTACACAAAATATACAAAATCTTTCACAGCTCTTACATGAAAGTAGGTTTTGTTCGTTTTGGTTGGTGGTATTAACTTTTCCTATTTTTGTGTCTAGTTTCTGAGCAAACTTCATAGTAACTGTGACCCTGAGCACTCTGATTAACAGCCAGAGTGTAAAAACTTGAGGAGAATGTAAAATCTGTATAATTGCTTGTACAAAGCACGCTTTTGTGAACTGTGTTTTTGTGAGGGTAAAAAAAATCAAAGAAAAAAAAATCACTTCTTGCTAATATTCAACCTTGTCCTCTCCTTGATCATGGCCCCCAACTCTTTTATATTCAAGGATATTTCCTTCTTCCAGTTTTTCATATTTTCCAGTCTCACTCTTGTTCTTACCTGGATGTTCTGCTATTTGGGCAGAGCAGCAGGGAGAAGTCACAACTCTTGTATGTGTGTGACGTTGTTGAAGCACCATGTTCAGATGCCCATGTCTGTGCCACAGGTTTCCCATCACAACAGTAACAGCATCTCAATTGACTTGTTTTTGCTCTTGGGTTGCTGCAAGCTATCCCATGAACTGTAAGGAAAACTGATGTTTTTAACATGTGTTTTTATCAGGGTCTTCAGCTTATTTTTCATGTTCTCTGAAGGAAATGGGACAAGCACTGTGAAGTACAGAAGCAGGTACTGAGGTATGTGTGGATCTTTGGAGCCACCCTAGCATACCCAGCAGCAGTCTACCTTGATGGGACTAGATGGGGACCTTGCTCCCACTCCACTGTGACAACCAAGTCAGCTGTGTCCGAGATGTATGACTGGTCTGGTGAGAAATAATCAGTTTGGAAGGACCTGTCGTTATGGATTTTAGAAAGGATGTGGCTTGTGGTATTTAAAAACTCTATCATTGAATAAAAGCCCCAGTGAACAATCCATTGTGGGGATATCAAAATAATGAATTTTGCCTATGTAATCAATCCTAGGACAATAAATACTTTGTCATTTATTCCATCCAATTTACTTCAGTCATTAGCATTGAACAGAAGTTGTATGGTCAATATAATTACCATATCACACCTTTAGGTGCAGTTGCATTTTTTGTATTTATTATAAACTATGTTTCAGATTTGCTTTTTTAATCCTGTAACCCCTCCTTTTCTTTTTTTCTTTTTTATTTCCTAATTAAAAAAGTATACTGTTGAGAGTAACCTGGAATTGCATAAATCAATAATGCTACACAGAAAAAGAGAACAAATTGTACCTCCTATTTGCATAATGGACAAGATCTGAAATGAATTCTTTGGGTTAATGAAGGTCCTCAGGGTTGTTTGTGAGGATATACAGCCTCCTGTGACACCAGTATATTACTGATTGAAAAGTACTGCTGAGAGCCAAAGAAAAGAGGTGAAAAAATCAGGAGCAAGCTGGTCGGGGGACTCAGTATACTGAAGCTTTTAGCTTTAGTGCATTGATTTTTGGCTGCCTGCATTGAGCTCCAGCATAAGCTGAGGATACAAATTCAGATTTACCCTTGCTTTGAGGTTCAAACTCAGTTCTAATCTCAGCTGGGGATTTGGCTAAAATGCATCCGAGTTCCTAAGTTTCTGTCACACTGACATAAGGTTATCTTTGTCTTTCTCAGAAAGAGAACAGTGCTCCCCAGAGGGAAGGAAACACAAACACCCTGAAACGTGCAGAGGGTTATGCAGCTCTGTTAACTTAGAAGAGGTCTGAGTCCTAGTCAAGAAAATCACAGGGACAAAAAAAGCTAGGAACAGGCAGTTACAACAACATTGAAATGGCTCATATTTTCTATTCTGTTTCTGCTCCATTACCTTTATCCTCTTATTCCAGGCAGTTAGTTTTCTCTTTCTCTTATTACCATGCTGCAAATTGGTAATGTGGCTGGAGGAGCGCAGGATACTGCCACAGGTGCCCATGCTTGCATTCAGAGGAAAAAGGACAGAAGGAACCTCACTTCTGCTGGAGTGCAGAGTTGTAGTAGCTCTGTGCAAATGGGATCCCTTTTGGAAGCTTGTAGTGTGACTACAGTTGGATGCACATTTACGGAGGTGGCAAGAGGTGAATTCAAGGCAGAAGGGGAGGTTTCTTACATCCCCACCCAGTGTAAACTTTCCTATTCCAAAACAGTGGAAGCTGGTGCTATTCAAAGTTCACCTGAGGACAGACAAAGAATGTTTTTTTCCTAAACCTTATTATTGACACTGAACTATATTAACTGAATTTTACCTAAGCTATTCACGAGGGGAAGGTCATAAACTGCTGAAGAAGGGCTTCTGATAAAAAATTTAAATGATCTATTAGCACATTTCACCTAAAGTGATAAAAATTACAGTACAGATATGTTCTAAAGAAGGGGGAAATCTAATGGTCAAGTGAAGTAGGAGTTTTCCAATTTACAATACATTGACTTGAGGAGACTGGGGCCACTCTTGCTTCCTTATGCTACAATACTCTACTTGGAAAGGTATCTACTTGTAGTACAATTGCTGCAGCCTGCGAGTTTCCTATTACTGAGGCTCTGATACCACCTCTCTCATCAGTGCAGCATGCTTCTGGAAGCTCAGAAGCAGACAGGCTTTTTCTTCAGCTGAAACATAAATTACATTATCATGTCCATTACAGCTTGTGCATACTAACTACTCCATGGTTATGAGCACGGATACTGGGAAGTTACCTGACAATGAGGGATGAAAACTATTGGCCTGATTTATGAAAGAAGTCAAGATTTGGATCTTGTGTGTGCCCCTGCATATGCTAGAAGACCTTCAGCAGAGAAGACCTTCAGATGAGATGGCACAAGGCAGCAACAGGTTCCTCCAAACTGACAAATTGGAGCGAAACTTGCCTCTCAGATTTTGATACAGGAGGCAGAACTGCAGAAATGTAGAGAGCAGGAACTGTGCATATTCACCAGTCAAGCCCCGTGGTGCAAGGGGAGGGGAGTCACCTCCATCATTGCCCTGCAGTCTCCTGAGGCCAACTCTGCTCTCCCAAACTTCTCATTGGAGGCAGAGCTCTTCTTAGCTGCTATGACTCTCATTTTGAACCATTGGAAAGGTCTTAAACTGCTGATGAAGAGTTTCTAATTGGAATTTGGAGGGTAATGATTGAGGAACTTAGGAAAAATAAAAACTGGTGAAACATGAAAAATAAATCTGGTCTTCAGCAATTGTCTTATTCACCTTAGAGCAAGGAAAATGCTGCACAGAGAGCTACCTAAAGTAACATCTAGGTGGTCACATTGGTTGCTGGTCTTTAGATCTGAGTCAGCAATCCCTAATCTATGTGGAAAATATGCTGTGTTTTTCTGTGGATGTATTATTTTTCAGCCCATGAATCCAGAATAGGAAAGGTGAGTGAGCTGCCAATCCAGAATTACATATTTTGTAATTACAGAAATTTAAACTTTTTTCTGTTTTCTTTCTTTCTGTTTTCTTTCTTTCTGTTTTCTTTCTTTCTGTTTTCTTTCTTTCTGTTTTCTTTCTTTCTTTTTTCTTTCTTTCTTTTTTCTTTCTTTCTTTTTTCTTTCTTTCTTTTTTCTTTCTTTCTTTTTTCTTTCTTTCTTTTTTCTTTCTTTCTTTTTTCTTTTTAAATAAGTGTAACTGACTTCTCCAAACAACCGAAACAACTTGTGTAATTTTTTTATACTTCATGAGTATAGATGAAATGTGAAACATACTTTTCAAACGATAGTTGGTTATAATTAATTTTGATTGAGGACATGCAATTCTGTAAATAATTACTATAATTTCATATCTTACTTTGGTGTAGTGTTTCCCCAGGGAAGAAGTAGAAAAGCTACGTCCTTATTTGGCCTTTCCAATTAATTGTTGCCATTTCTGTTGTGTCACCATAGTGCTGTAGGACAGCCTCCCTGTTGCCATTTCTTGTAGTCAGTGAACATGAAAAGTATTGTTATGCTAATGGTCCTTTCACCATAATTTCTCTGAAGATTACTGCAAATGATGCCCTTCTGCTACCTCCTTCTCTCAATGAATCACACCCTTAAAACAAGTGCTGCTTCCCCATCTGACCATCTAACTTGCCTTTAGCTATTTCTAAAGGGAACAGTATAGTAATTATTCACTTTATTCATTAGCATAAAAATCTGACTTGTCAAAAGAAACATGATTAGTACCTTTTCTTTAAATGGCAAGAATTCTCATAAGATGCTGTGCAAATGAAATAGTACATAAAATTGTGTCAAAAATCAGCTCTGAATGAATAGGAATGGTGAGATAAGGAAATGATATATGCAATGACTCTTTACTCTTGAGTCACGGGGGATAACTATGTTGGGCAGGTAACCTGGACTGTCAAACTGGTTTTAGTCTTAACCTCCCTGTAGAACAGTCTGTAACCAGAGTTTGAGACCTTAAAACCAGAATGATTTACAAATGCATTTTTTGATTTTACAAGGCTTGGGATCAAGCCTCTCTTCTGGTATTGTTTGCCTCTTAAGGGGCTTCACACTATGTCCTTTGTGAGGTGACTGGGCTCTGTGGGATCTGGGGGAGATGTACAGAGTATTTCAGTGGGAGGAGCTGGCAGATGTGCTGCTATGCAGGCAGCTTTGGGAATGGGGAGGGGGCATTGCTTAAGGAAGGGGTTTCGGTGGAGCATACTGGGAGAAGCCTAACATGGGTGTTTGAGCCCAAAGGTTGCCTCTCAGCAGTGCCCTGGCCTGTGAAAAGTGGGGGCTCCTGGCTTCCTGCCTTGTTTACTCAGAGTATTAAATATAGCTGAAAAACTAAGGGCTATTAAGCTCAGCCTTACAGGTTTTGGTTAAATATGTACAGACAATTGTATTATGAAAATATGTTCAAGGAAAGTGTATATTTTATGTGTGTAAATTTCCACCTCTGCTTTTGGTTATTGAGCTGATTTTTCACATCCAATAAAGTCTTTAAATGTGTTGGGGGAGGAATTACTGATATGAAAAAGGGAAGTTCTGTTTTGGTCCTACAATAATAGCTATTAAAAAACAAAACCAACAAACAACCCACAAACAACAACAACAACAAAAATCAAACAAAATCACAAACAAAACCCAGAAAAACCTCTAACCAAAACCCTCACAACCAAACCAAAAGCCTCACAATCAAACCAAAAGCCCCACAAACAAACCCAAACAAATACGAAACCCCCTTCTAAACCAGTCCTGCTCTCCCTGTGTCATCTTCCATCCTGTATCTGTTAGTTTCTTATCTTGTTGGCACTATTTCTGCCTGCTTGAAGCAGCATTGTATGCTTTGTAATTCAGGATGAATAACTCTGGACTAAACTTTAGACCACATTCAGGAAATGGACCTCACAGGTGTGAAGTGACCCAGGTTGCCCTTGTCTGTACTTAGATGAAATCCCTACCTCCTTGGGAAATAGAGCTTGCTATACAGGGAACCAGTAGATGTATCATGCTAGTTTAAGAGGTCTAGTCTGTTTTTTTACAGAGACAGAATATATATAAATATTAAATAAGCATTTTCTCATATAGAGAGAATATTTGCTTATTTAATCTATTGTACATATACACAGTTGTATCTCCGGGGGGTTAAATTTTTTGTTTCCATATGGACTTTTTGCTATGTAACAGCCTTTTTCAAATGGTCTGTTGCATCTTGCCTGTGATCTATAAAGCTAAGAATTATGGAACAATTCCCAAGGATTTCTAGACTTCTGAAAACTGAATCCTACTGTAGAAACTTAGTGAATTAAATTGTCCCCATGCCTGTGGTTTTGAGAGTTTGTAAGCCTTCATTCTACATAGGAAAAAAAAATAAAAAGAGAAAGACACATTAAGTAAAGAGAAATTCTACAAGCTGAACCCATCAGAACTTCTGCTGTGCTTTACCTATCATCCTTCAAAAGATGTTTGATCCTTAGATAAAACAGTTGTTAAAACTTTAAAGAATTCAACGTAAGATCTTTAAAGATTTTCTCTTTTTTCTACAGTAAAAACCTAATAATATATCGTAATTTTACTTAAGTATTAAACTTTTTTCTATATCTGGAGCTAACTATTCACTCTAGGCATTGAATAACAACAATGTAACACAGAGGAATTAAGGAGTAAGAGGAAGAAATGAGAGTGAGGGAAATGAGGTGGAGGTTTAGCATCAATTTCAGATATGGGATTTAACTCTGATGTCTCTGACTTTCTGCTAGCAACATGAAAAAGATAATCTTTTTATGTCATTGATAGGGAAATGCTGAATGCAAGACACAAAGTAATTAGAAAAAGAATTAAAAGACAAAAATGTACTTTCAGATATAAAATGTTATTGGATAAACTAAGGTTCTGAAAGTCACATTCTATCTCTCTTTTTCTTTTTTCTTTTCTTTGTCCTTTTTTTTTTTTTTTTTAATCAGTTTGCAGGAAATGGAGCAAAGCAGAGCAAACAGAAAAGAGTGGCAGAGCGTTAACCTGATAATTAAAGCGAAGCATAGACAAGGAACAGATATCCTTCCAGCTTTCAGCATGAAAATCATCATGGGTACCACCTGCGGACTCAGCACTGTTGTGATAACCATGGGAAGCCACAGCAAGAGCCTCAGTGACACACAAGTCTGTGCCTGAGAACAAACATTAACAGGTGGGAAGTTTCATAAAACTGATTTTTTTTAATTGATGTTTTTCTGTTTTCCATCTCTGTCTTGGTGTCTGAGCTGTTGATGGGTACGAAACAGAAAGGATGTACTCAGCGATAAAAAGCGCGAGTGAGCAAGCAGCAGTTGCAGGGTAACAGCAACACAGCCTTGTGCCACTCTCAGCTGAGTGCTGAGAGATTAAATAGATTAAATGAAAATAGATGAAAGCTAATTGAATTCAGTGATATAGAAGATGAAATCAGAGCAGTGTAAAATTAGGCCTAAGATGGGGATTGTTATTTTACTTTCTATCAGTGCTGTCTTTGGATTACCTCCTGACTCAGGAGCTCTTTCATTCAGTTAGAAATGAAAATAAAACAAAGAACACACACTGCAAGACAGAGAGCCAATTGTTTTTAGAACAAAACAGCTTTGCAAAACATAGTTTGAGAACCATCTTAGACTGAAGTTTCTTGGATTTTCTCTATTTTCTGTTTTAAGTAAGATGACTTGCAGTTTGTCTAAGTGGCAGTTATCCTGACTGAAGGTAAAAATCTCTTAAAATGTACAGAAGTGTAATGCTGTCTGAGACAACACAATTGTGACTCATTCTCTAGATTTTGTTGTAGGCTCAGAGGTGGTAGTTAAACTTCCCTTCTCCCCAACCTACCTCTACTCTTTCAAATAAGTGAGGCCCTTAGAGATCCTTAGAGAAGGACCTAAACTTAGGAACCTGATGAGTTTTCTGTCCAGACAGCAAGAGAAACTGCTAAACTTAAGGGACAGTACAGATAATAAAATAGACATGAAAGTCATAAGAGTATAATGGGAAGAAGGGAAGTTTTAAAATCAACAGACCAAATTGAAAGCAAAACTATAGGTATGTGTTGTATTTTTCTGAGCCCTAGATTTAAGAGAAAAACTGTGAATTTGAAGGAGGGGATGAAGATTTTGATTTGAATATGAATATCTGGCAGCATCTGAGTGGCACGAAAAGGATAATTTTAGCAGCAGCTTTTTGAATAGACTGGTTGGGTACATGCCGAGATATAAGTAGGCTACACAGGCTATAGTTAACATCAAGGATGAGGAGGGGAACGTGGAAGCCAGATGAAATTCACCTATGTACAAAAAGTCTGTCAGAAGCATGTATGACTTTAAGTAATATCTACATCCTGTTTTGTAAATTTTATTGTTATTTTGGGTTTTAGGGTGTCAAACTGAAATTTCTCTTAGGCAGTCAGGGTATATTTTATAGTTACATTTACATGCACAGTGAACTGAGGGATTTGGAAAGGGTCTGGAATGTAGGGAAGGTTATCAGGGTATGAATTCTGCTAAGACATCTCACCAGATGGAGGAAGGTGATTTGTAGTAAAGATGAACTTCAGCAGGTGGTATGTGGAGTCAGAGGTTATAGCACGGTATCTGAGAAAAGAGCAAAATGTATCCAACGCTGTCTAGACCCAATGTCAGACATAGAAAAGATTTTGAAATTCTTTTTCAGCCTTAATCCCTGCTTGTGCTGTAGACATAAAATGTCAAAACAAATACAATGATTAGTGAACTAATCAAAACAATAAGAAAAGTGTCTAGCACTTTTTTTTCTCTTCTGTAGCAAACACTTCTTAAACAGTGATAAAGGGTATTAGAAGAAAATACCATACCAAAGTTTAGTAAGCATAGGTGAACACTGAAAAAGGGGAGCACACTGTAAAAGACTTAAGTAATGTTTCCAGACAGCATATTTGGCAGATGAAATAATTTTCTCCACTGCTTCAAAATTTTCTATCAGAGACACTTCACTTTTCTTGCTACACAGAAATTTTGCTTATCTTTGATTTAAAACCAGACCAAAACCTTTTATTTATTCACTTCTAGAGCTTACTTTCATTGCAGAAAATGTAAAATTCTGGCATTGGCTTCCCTAGAGGCATAAATGAACTTTAACTCCCATTTTCTAACTTCAATTTGAACAATTACAAGTTTAATAATTGATATAAATATTTCCAGGATCTAAGGCCTAAATTTGCACCTAACAGATCTTTATTTGATTTTATGTCATAGGAGGATATAAAATATTATGTTCCTATTTATTAACCAAATAACCAACGAAAATTGATTTTTTGACTGAGGGGACTCATGTATGAAATTGACCAAAAATGAAAGATGCCAAGATTATTTATACTGTAATGCAATGAAATTAAAACTGTTACTTTAGGTGTGTATTCTGTACATTTAAATACATTCCCATTAAATATCACTGACCATAACTGGATGTTTTTGATGTTATTCTCACCTCTTCAGTACTCCAGGCAAAGCTACTTTTTTTTTTAATTAAATGGTTTGTAATCGAAAATATTAGGAGTGTTCCTCCACCTTATAATATTACTTTATTATCTATTATGCTGTGCACTCATCACATGTTTATGGTCTCATCTGTTACCTGCAAATGTCAAATAAAGTGTAGTTACATATTTCATTCTAAAAAGTGCAGATATGCTTTCAGTATAAAGCAAAATGAATGGGTTTATAATTTTGAACCACCAGATCAATTAGAAGTTATCTCAAAGGAATACACTTGAAACTCAGGAGAATAGTGTTGTGCCTTTCCCAACTGAAACCAATGACATCTGTCTGAAATTTCTAGCTAAAATTAAATTTCAGTAAATAACCAGGGAAGACAAAATGTGTCTAACTTGCAGCTTCCCTCACCCATTGTTTTTCAAGAAGTACCAACAAATTTTTCATTCTGAATTTTAATTCTCGTTAGGGGCAGAAACTTGAACAACTTTGAGTGATCAACAAATACGTGAGCTATTTTGAAATCTGAAAATCTGTTTGTAAGTTCCGTTATTAAGAATAATTGAATGCTAAACTGTCACAAGAAGCTCCATGGGATTTTATGTACCAAGTCCTTAAGAATCTATCCCACAAAGTATAAAAGTACAGCTTTATACAAGAAAAAAAAAATTTGAAAAGTATTGAATAAGCTCTTTGGGTTTTTTTTTTTGGTTTGTGGTTTTGTTTTGTTTTGTTTGGGGTTTTGGGTTTGTTTTTGTTGTTGTTTTTTTTTCCTTTATGGTTTTGTTGTCTTGTAGCCCTTCACATCCAAAACCACAAGCAAACCGAATCACCACTTCTTGAAATACATCTTTGTGTGGCATATTGTGATGGTGTACTATCATGGCCCATAATCACCCATAATCACAGTAGTGAAACTTCCAAAATCTCACCTAATCTGAAATGACTATATAAATACATGGAAAATGTAAATTGTAACATCACAACCTGGAAGAAAAAAAGGTATCACATACAGATGCAGTGTAGGGATTTCTTTAAGGTTAAGAAGGCTACTAATTCCTGGTTTGCACTATGAAGTAATTAATTTTCTTGTGCTCTTTCTATTGTTCGCATCAGAAAACATTTACCTAGCCAAAATATATGTTCTTGTTATTTTCTGCAGTCCTTAACACATGTAGATCTGATTAGTATTTAGTATTATTATCCATTTATGACTTTTCTTTAAGGTACCTACGGTACGACTAATGGTATTCATATTCTGAATACAATAAAAGCTTTGATGTATTTGATCTCTATGCCTTACATATGATATTTTTTTCATGATATTTCTATTAAGAAGGATATTATACCTTTTATGCTATGCATTAAATATATATTGGTTTTTTCCTCTGGGAACAGATGGTTCTCTTTATTTTCTTTAATTTACAGTTTCTGATTTGTCTGTGTGCTTTAAAAGAAATGAAGATGGCTTTTTAAGATTTCTTCCTATTTGTACTTTAAACTTCAACTGACACTGGTGAAAGCTGGAAGTATGATATTCTTTTTTGCCAAGTAATAAGATCTTTCCCTAATGAGAAATGAAAATTCCATGTGTTAGGGAATGGTAAATTTGTGTGTTTATGACACTGTTATCTGCATCCTTATTGAGAAACAAATGTTTTACTGCTCAGAGGATGGAGGCCTCATCCTTAGGGCATCAGTAGCCTGTGGCTGAAGCACCTTTTCTCTAAACTAGTTTTATTCTAGATAATATATATGTGCTATATAGTTGTAAACACACATAGCTATTAGATGCATAGGAAACTGGTCTGTATGGAGGCTTCCCTAACTTTGGTATGGAACAGAACAGTCTGAAGAGAAGTGTAATCAAATAGATCAATAGCATATGTCTCAATTTTTCTTATAGTTTTGCTGATTGAAAACTCCTATTAGTTACACCTGAATGAAACCTGAGGGTTACTTAAAATAGGGGTTTCTCTTGATTTACATCACTATAGGTAGAGAACAGAGTCTATCTCCCACCCTGTCCTTTAAACCTTATATTACTAAGTTTCAATGATTCAATAAAGAGTTTTCTGTGTATATGAATTTTTGACTCTTCAAGAAAATGTTGAAAACTTGAAATTTCTTTGAAAGAGTATATACTTTGATACTGATAGAGCTGGGAACCTCCTATCCTTAAGATTAAAGAAGGATTCCTGAAAATAACTGCAAAGGTGTTAGTTGTCCTTTGAGACTTCACAAGGCAAAGGGATTCAAAAAGAACATTGAAAAATGGGTAGTCTTAAGTTAAAGAAATAAGTTTAATATAAAGTGTTTCATGAGTTGAACATACATTAAGTAGACTTTTATTTTGTTTTATTTGTTTTATTTGTTACAACTTTTTGGTGATCTTTTTTTTTTATGTGGTGAAACCAACCAGTATCTCCACATTTAGATCCTTTACTGCAAAAGTCATAAGGAGGAAAAAGGCAAAAGGCATAAGGAGGAAAAAGGCAAAGGGATTCAAAAAGAACATTGAAAAATGGGTAGTCTTAAGTTAAAGAAATAAGTTTAATATAAAGTGTTTCATGAGTTGAACATACATTAAGTAGACTTTTATTTTGTTTTATTTGTTACAACTTTTTGGTGATCTTTTTTTTTTATGTGGTGAAACCAACCAGTATCTCCACATTTAGATCCTTTACTGCAAAAGTCATAAGGAGGAAAAATAAAGACAACCTCTGTTGGCAACTAAATACCATGCAGTCACTTGCCCACTGCTTTCCCTTGCCGTGGGATGGGAGAAAAAAGGTGGGTTGAGATAAGGACAGTTTAAGAGAACAATGTAAATAGACAAGAAACAACAGTAATAATGATAATACTAATGAAATCATATATAAAGTGATGTAAACTGCAAGGCTTCTGGGATGGATTTTCACTGCTCTAGGTACAGAAAACATAAGGACCCTCCCAGACCAGAAGCCCCTTAGAGAGAAGGCATAATGTCAGTATGGTATTGAATATCCCATTAGCTGGTTTAGTTGTTTATCCCAGCTGTGGCCCCTCCCAGCTGCTTTTGAAAATTAGCCCTATCCTAGCCGAACCCAGGACAACAAGAAAGTTGGGGGTATTTTTTTATAAGCAAAGAAGTGGAATTAGAGCCACTTGCGTTACTGGGATGCATTTGTCCCCATCTGTCTTCTGTTTAGAAAGTGCTTGTGTGCCCCTCTATGTCCCTCAGATTTGTGCTTTTGTTTCAGAAATCTCTAGCTAACTTCTATTGGGAACTTGGCAAATTAGGAAGGTAGATATCAGAAAGGGTATTCTACTGATTCATCTAATGAAAAAAAAAACCAAAAAAACCCTGAAAATGTGATATTGGTTTTAGTGTCTCTGGCCAGAAACAACAAAAAATGTTTTGAAACATGTTAAGAACTGAAACTTCTGGGCTGAGTGAATCAGAGAACAGGAAATGCTTCTGAGAAGATAACAGCCTTAGACATGCTCAGAATGGGATTAATCATCCTATTCCGGAGAAGACTGAAATGCTAACAGAAACAGCTGTTCAGGTGAACAGCATCTGAAAAATGTTTTGTAGGCTAACTCCATTAAACTGATGAGACCTCTCATTAGAGCCTAATGGGAGCAATAAATTCTCAACATGTGACAGAAGAGTGGTGAATGGTAAATTGAAATATCTTCTGTTCATGCTTCCTTGTGGCTTTGTGGCTGTACCTCAAAGGAAGACATCACCTGATAAATTCTGAATCCTCAGATCATTTTTTCCCACCTTTCAGTCAACATGAAAAATACCCAAATGCAATGAATGGACAAAGGTTTGCTTTTTATGGATATAAACAGGAAAACATAATCATATGTAAAGTCTCATGTGCCATGCAAATAACTGTGAAAAAGAGGTATTTCTGGTCCACAAGTTATTTCATTTTAGTGATGACATTCCAGTATTTTTAAAGTTAAGGAAATGATGTACAAAACTGTAATAAATACATATCTTGAAATAGTTTTGCAGAGATGAATTCTACACACACAGAATCTTCTGTTATTCAATGTTAAGTGTATGCAAATTGTGCACTGACTGTATCTCTTAATAAAATTGTCATTCTGTTTGGTTAAAGGTGATATTATTAATGAACAAGCTATTGTTTACCAGGTGGGAATGTTATTCTGTAACTGACAACCTCCAGAATACTTGCTTGTAGGAAGAAAATCTTCAGTATTTTCAGAGTAGCTTTAAGCTTATGTTAAGAGTGGAGAAGGGAAACTGTCCATATTATGACTGACAACATATATGTTCCAAGCCATACATTTATTGTATTTTTTTTTTAGGTACCAAATTCAAAAGGTCTCTATATTCTTCAGAACTATTCTTAAGACAAAAAATAAAATATAACATCTATTTTCTTGATAAAAGATATTTAGGTAAAATGTGCTATTTAACAGCTTATTACATGTCTGACAAATGCCAATGTGTACCACATTCACAATGTGGGACTAGAGATACCTGTTAAGTATTTTACATGATGGCAGATTTTATTGTTACAAACTCCAGAAATCAATGCTCACCTCCATTTTCAAAAGCAAGATGGAGTTATAAACTCTACACTCTGTCTTAAGACTCTGCTTTCTGACTAATTATATTGGGATTTGATGGTAAGACTGGGTATATTCCCCTGTATAACAAGGTGGTAACTTTTCCAGTGCACAATGGACTAACATTTGCACTCCCAACTGCAAAAATCCAGAGCTGAAATATTAGAGTATCTTTTTCTATTTATATGTGAAAATATAAAATAATCCAATCAAGGCAGAGCAAAACTTCCCATCGCCTAACAATTATATTAATATGCTTTTGTTTTATAAGTATCATTTTCTTGTTTCTGCTTATAAAAGAAATTCTGAAAGTGAAAGATATTACAAGAGGACAGAGGTCAGGACAGTCAGTCTCATACAAGTCACATCTGACAACAATTTCCCATAGAATCATAAAATTGTTTTGGTTGGAAAAGATCTTTAAGATCATCAAGTGCAGCCATTAACTCAGCACTGCCTATTCTACCACTAAACCATGTCCCTAAGCAACACATCTACACACCTTTTACATAGCTCCAGCGATGGTGACTCAACCATGTCCATGGGCACCCCGTTCCAGTGCTTGACAACCCTTTCAGTGAAGACATTTCTCCTACTGTCCAACCTAAACCTCTCCTGGCACAATTTAATGCCAATTCTTCTTGTGCTATCACTTGTTGCTTGTGAGAAGAGATCAACTCCCATCTCTGTACAACATCCTTTGAGGAAATTTTAGAGTGAGGAGGTCTCCCCTGAGCCTCCTTTTCTCCAGGCTAAACAACTGCAATTCCTTCAGCTAGGACTTGTTCTCTAGATCCTTCACCATCTTCATTGCTTTTCTTTGGACATATTCCAATACCTGGGTTTGGAGTCTGTCAAGTGTCCTCAACAGCTTTTAGAAACTTCAAGTGATTGTATAGGAG
Source organism: Todiramphus chloris collaris (assembly GCA_025345505.1). Classification (NCBI taxonomy): domain Eukaryota; kingdom Metazoa; phylum Chordata; class Aves; order Coraciiformes; family Alcedinidae; genus Todiramphus; species Todiramphus chloris. Next base: position 11,669,808 of record JANVCC010000034.1, read on the forward strand.
AAACTGAGCCACCATTCTTCAGCATGAAATAAAGATGCTTCATTTTTTGGTACACATTGGCCTATAGGTTTTTGAGGCATATGTTTTGTATGTGTGCTGTGTTTGACTTTGGGAAATATTCAACTGACTCTAAGAAAAATCCATGCTACCGCCTAGCAAAGTTTTCCTATTAAACTTTGCAATTTTTTTAGAAGGAAGATCATTCATTTAGCCTAGTTCAGGTTTCATATGCTTGTCATGTTTAGATGGTGAGTGTTAAGATATTACAGAGGTGGGTAGTTACATAAATCCTCTGTCAGTGAGCTAGTCTCATGTACTGTTGGAGTGTACTATATATGTTTTAATTGTAAATCACTTATTAATATTTGGGGAAATGAAAATTAGAGCAACTGTTTAAAAGAAGAGAATGCTTCCTCCAAGGGTCTTTCATCGCTATTTTAATAACTTGAGATACTATGCAAGATGTGGATATTTCATCTCTTAGTTAAAACTTCTCAACTCTGGTAACTTTGCAGAATTGAACAAGAGCTTTGCAGCTGTATTGTTTGATGCTATTTCCATAAAATTTGTATCTTTCCAAATTCATTGTGGAATAAAAGCCAGGAAATCTGATTGAATGCATTGTTACCTTTCAAGAGCCTCAGTTTTACTTCTGCAAAGGTCCTGCAACATTACTATCTCTAAGCATCCTTGTCATTAAACTGGGACAGAAAGAAAAGGAACAGGAAAAGGACACAAAGGGCAGCTGTGATCTGAAGATTTCCCTGAAGAGCAAGGTACTATTTGGGCTGCCAGAAGGTGAAATCAGGAGTGTGTCTGTTTTTAGCATGTTGATGATGATTTAATTTTGTCACCCTCAGCCAGATGAAAAATATGCTGGCAGGCTTTGAACTACCACTGACAGGATCAAAGGGCACTGGGGTCACAGTGTGTTTACCTGGCACAACAAGGGTACCTTTGATAACTAGCCACGTTACTAGCTTAGTGCATTAATTTGTGTGAAGCGTTAACCATGGTATTATTTATTATATTTTTAATTTTTTTTTAGAAGTCTGGCTTTCTGCTAGAATGCTGTTTTTAGGATTGTATGTTAGGGTTGCTCTTTTTATTACTGTATTTTTAGGGTCTCATTATGTTGTGCAACCACCCAGATGGGTGGAACTACAGGCAGAATTATTTGGCTATTAATGTATAAAGAAAAGCCTACCAGAAAAATTACTTAATTCATTGTGTTTCCTTTAATGTTTAAATATTCAGGAAAAGAAGGAAATAAAGTGTTAAAAACCAGTGTAGTCTTTGAGCTAAAAATGCGTTAAAAATCAGTATAGTCTTCCTTTTCATGAAGGAGATAGTTTATTTTCTCGTGATATTTCAGATGTTCTTGTAGTTAGTTACCCTGTGGACGTCTTTTCCATCTACCCTAATACCAAGCTCTTTTATGTTTTCTTCATTCTATAGGGCATATTTCAGGGAATACTCAATTTCACAGCCCTACATGTCCCTTCCTGGCTGTACTGTGGAGAAAACTGTGCGTTATGACTTCTAATGAAAAGTCTATGCTTTTGATTGTGTAATGAGGTCAAGGTGTTCTTTATAGATACTTTTTATAGTGTTATGTCCATGACATGATATGCCCTAAAAGAGAGAAGCAGGTAGTTAACCATTTATTATCTCTTTGCATAAGCAGCAAGAGATTACCATCAGTCACTGCATTATTAAAACAGTCTCAGCTGATCATTCTAGCATTTTTTTCTATGTTTAAAAACAAGACTGGAACATTTGTATCTATCTCTGCTGAAAAATTCTCCTCAGGTCTCTCTTCTGGCAGAGAGAAGTGCTCTGGGTTTTGGCCCTTGGCTTAGAGATGTGATATTTTTGGCCAACCTATCCCACCTTTCTTTATGGTGCTGTTCAAAGGCTGGTTCAAACATTTTGTCATCATTGTTAAGTTTCCTCAACTAATCCTTTAATCTTATTCATAGTTTCTGTTAGAGGGTGAAGTCCTGATAATTCCTTTGGGCAAATTTACTTTCCTGTTATTATCTTGGCTGTTCCATCCTGAGTGGCTGCTACCCATAAAAATACGGTGAATTTTTAGCTAATTACAGATGCAATAATTGAAGGACTTTTTACTTCAAATTTTACTTTTTCTGTCAGTAAATATGAACAAGTCATTCTCTATGGCTCTGTGAATGGAACCACATGCTTACATCTCCAGTTAAAGGAGGGTAGTCTATAACTTTAATGAGGTCTTGGAAATCCCTTCACAGACAGAAAGCAAAATATCAGACCTACAGCATTTTAGAAGAGAATATGTTTACATATGATATTACTACTTTGCTGGCAGTAGATCGAATAGAAGTAAAAGTCCACAGCTTCTCAGAAAAAGTTGTCTTTTGCACAATTATTTTTAACTTTATAATTTCATACCTTTGAAGTTTTGACATGTGCATAATTTGTTACAGTCACTGATGAGGGAGAACAGGAATGAAGAGTTGCATGTAGTAACCTCTTACACCAGGTCTGTCACTCACAGAGTAACTGTGACCTTGGGGGCTGTGACATTCTTTTGACAAACGTCTACTAAAATAATTTTCTGAGAGGCAATTTTTAAGAAGCAAATATTTTCCAAAATCCATGGGCCTTGATTAAATATGCTTTCATTCAACAAGTATGAGCGTCTCTTTTTGTTACATCTCTTTTTTGAGACTGCTGTTGTCTACATAGGTCCTTGAGGAGGGATTAAATGTTAAAGGTAGTCATTTAAGGAGTGAGCAACTCTGCTGAATAACATACTGCCTGTAAATATTCTACTGAAGAAATTTCACCCATGGCAAACAGTGACTTTGCATTAAGAAGCTAGAAGCTCTCCCTTCCTGCCAGACAAGATAGGAGGCCCTAATCAGTGTCATTTTCTGCCAAGAGGAAGAAAATGGAGCTGACAGGAGCTCTCCCAACAGACAGCTGATGACCATCAGGATATGTACTCTTGCTCTCTCTAAATACAGTATTTTTTCCAGGGAACGCATTGTAAAATTTCAAGCTTTGCTCTTTTTCCTTTTTCTAGCGTGCAGGCTGTTGGCAGTGTTACACTTATTTCAATTTTGTTGTCTTGGCAATGAATTCAAACGTGTTTGCATGCCTCAGTGGACCAGTGATAGACTAATAACATGTAGCAACAGTAAAATGGTTTTTTTCTGCACTGCAATCACGTTTCATAGGTGCCATGCTGGAAAATGAGATCAATGTTTGAATGCACTCTGGTAGTGCAGTGCTATTCTCAAGGCAGGCAGCTTGTATCTACAATGGAGGAAGCCAAGGGATGGCCTGGCAGTTTTTGCATGACTGTTCTCCTAATGGACTTTTTCTATTGCCTGGAAAAATATCTTGAGCCATAACTGTGATTGCAGATGATGTCATTGCCAGGAGCTACACTTGGATATGCTAAGAGTGCCAGGGTGTTCTCCTCACTCCTCTCACTCCAAGCTGTTGACAACTTGTCTTCAGTGATCTGATAAAACGGTCTTGCAGTTATGCTGGTTTCTTGCACTTTTTAACAACTGGGAGCCTGGAGATCATAGAACCATATGAATCAACTTGATTTTTGACCTACCTTTTTCTAATAGCTCTTTTAATTTTCTTAGAGCTGATCAGGAAAACCTGGTAGCTGTTACTACAGCTGTGTAAAAAGGAGATTACAAAATTTCTTCTTAGAATGTTAAAATCTTGAAAGGTACATTATATTCAACTAATATTTTTTTCTGATTTCAGATCATGGTTTATGAGTTTTGTAGTTTGAAACTTAAGGCAATCTGCCAAAAAGAAAAAAAAATATGTAGGCAATGAAACTGGTACCCTGGAATCATCAAGGTGCATTGCTCCTAGCATAGAGAAGAGTGTAGAACAGTGATATGTTGCAACCAGCAACATCTGCACTGAAAGTCCAAAAGCAGCAATTATTTCAATAACCAGGCCCCCATCATCTGCGTTGAGACTCTTGGGCACTAAACAGTTTGACCAAGAAACTGAGGCCGAATTTTCCATATATGGACAAAGGCTTCACCTTTTGCATTTCTGTCTCCCACGAATGTAACACAATGCAATTTCCCAGTTTTGGGGTAATTTTTAAGGGGAAGTGAAGTAGTGAAAAACATAAGCATATTTTATAGTACAGTTAACCATACTGTCAAATTGCTATGATGTTATCCCTGAAAAAACTAGTCTTCTGTATAACATGTGAAAGAAAGAATTAATGCCTTCTTAGGAGTTCACTCAAACAGAATGTATTGTGAGAAATTGTGTCTTTGTGTCACACAGAGAAGACATCTGAAAGTGCAGGATCTAATCTCTGGCATCCTCAGGTAATGCTGGGGATAGATCAGGTACAGTGGTATGAATTTTGTTGTTAGACATCTAACTTTGGTTAAATATTAATTTAACCAAAATAAACATCTGATTGACTACCAGCAGGCAAAACTGTATCACATTCCAGGCTAGCCCTGTTTTCTAACTGCTGCAGGTCTGTCATTGAAGATGATGCATGGATGAAGGATGGGAATATAGTTTGTTCACATATCATGCATAGTCCTTAACTTGAAACACGTACCTTACAATAACATTGTATGGCACATGACATCTCCACTGGTATCCTGCTGAGGATGTGGGAAAGTGAGTTTCCCACAGCATTACCCAGGGACAGCTCACTGTTGTGTGGTCAGTTTGGATTATATTCTTCCAGGATTATGTTTCAAGTCATGGAAGCAATTGGAAAGCAACAGCTGCAGAATATGGAATATCCAATGTAAGGAGAGAATACAGATCTAAACCTTGTCTACAGAGACACTTAGATACCCTGGGGGGTTGGAGAATAGCTGTTTACTTATAGACACAATAACAAACACATCTGCAAAGAAACACAGAATTCACTGCAGAGAAGTGTCACTATGATATAATCTACATATGTTAATTGCTAGGTAATATTTTAAAATTATGCAAATAATAAACAAAATACAAACATGCTGCAGCCTTTTAATGAGGAGTTAAATACCTATGACACCTCATAGAGAATTCTGATAAATACTATTTATAAGTGATTGTGCCTCTGTTATATTTTTTTTTAATCCTTTTTATTAGTAGTAAAATTTCAAAGGAACTGCAGTCTTTGTTCTCTGATGTCTAGTTTTTAGAAGGCTGCATAAAAATTTCTGCATGACTAATTCAAAAATCATGAGAGCTGTGATTTTTTTTCAGGTAAGCTGTGACATATGTTGATTTTAAAAAACTTTCAGTAAATAGCTATTTGATTTTCTATATGTTATTTTCTTTGCTTTCAGTTTTCTCCTCTGGTACACTAATATTCTCTGCTATACTTATGCTATATCCCAAGCATAAACATTGTGCTCTAATAGACACAGCACCACTTGTAGTAGGCAACATTTCCACCAGTTTAAGCTTCTGAATGCCTCTCAAATCTTATTTGAATAAAATATATAAACCATCCTGCAACTAGATATATTTTTTGGATATGAATTTCTAAAGAAAATTAAGTGTTCTGTTTGAAATGTGGGGAGAAGAGGAGATAAGGAGAAACAGAATATAGTAAAATATAGGGAAAGATACATCAAAAAACCTTGTGATCTAACTTCTATGCCTTCCTGTTTTAATTCAGCAACTTTTTTTTTTTTTTTTAATTTTACATGCAGCAAATTCTTTTATTGGGTATTTCTTGTTCTTTAATGAATTCACTACGGGGTTGCATGGGTCGATAGGAATGCCTTCTCCAAAATCCATTAACATGGTTCTTTACTGAATGCAGTCCAGGCATGATAATCACCGTTATTCTTCAAAAATGTCAGATACTCAAGTTTTCTATGTGTTAATCTCATGTGTAAGAATCAATGTATTTCTTATATACAAGATCGTGTATCTTGATGAAAATGATGGTACATTGTTAGCATTAAAAGGTGTTACAGAAAATTTAATAAAGAAATCTTTAATGTTAGAGACACGCTACTTGCTTATGAACTGAAATTAAAATTTTAGTGTCATCTGCACCTTTCTTATCTAGATGATAGTACAATTCAAAGAAACATCCACTTTTTCCCATGCTATATCTCTTCTTCTTTGACTCTAACACATGCATATTAAAGAGAAACTTCACATTTTTTTATGTGATTGCATCAGAAGAAAAGATATAGTATGATTGATGCCAGTGGGGTTTGACAAATAGCAACTCTACAGAAATTATACAAAAATTTCCTTCCATTTTTCCTCTCAACTCTTCTGCCACTTTGATGAAATGGTAATCTCTTTAATCCATTTCTCCAGCTAGAAAAGTGTTTCAGAAACATACCCTTCCCTGCAGTTATTACCATGATGGAACATTTATTATCCAGCAAATGAGGCATCGCATCTGATAATTCTCCAAAAAAATCTCATCAGTGACTACCCTATATTGTGTATATCAATAATAAATTAAAATATCAACAACGTGTTTTATATTCTGCACAAAGAAGAACACAAACTGTTTCACTGATCAATGTCCAGTGCAGAAATATGTTAAATCTTCTGTGGGTAATTTTCCACCTTGTGCTATGAAGTGGTCTGACTCACCACTTATGCCCTAAACCATTGAGGTTGTGGTTTGTGGAGTCATGAATTATTGTTTTCATGTATGTGAGTCCTGGTCAATTTTGCCTTGAAAAATATGTCTGTAATGCACTTAAATGATTGTGGCTTCTGGGCCTGTGTGTTCCTGGATTATTGCAGAAGACTGAGAAACATTAAGTAGAAAAAATGTACTACAAAAGTCATCAGTAGGCTTTGTACAAAACCAGTTTTCGTTTAACTACTTACTTCATTTTAAAGTAAGGTGGATTACAAGGACCAAAACCACATAGGAACTCCAAACTCACCACATTGCTTTAACAATCTTTTTTGTTCAGTCACTTGTATATTTTTTTAGTCAGCTTAAAAGGATGCAGGTGAAACTCAAGGTATCCATCAGAGAATAGAGAAGTTAATTTCAATGTAAGGTTTTTTTTCTATGTTTGAACACAGTTGTTTTTATAAAACTACCCTAAAGTAAGATCAGAAAATGTTTGCTGAGTGACATGGGTTGTTTGTTTGTCTTCAATCTCATATTATGTGTATATCTGCTATATGCAAATGCATTCAAGTGTAGAGCAGGTACTGTTTGTTAACCATGAACAATTTCTTTATTGGTTTCCTCAGAATTTCATTTCCTCATATCCATGTTACTTCTGCCCTCCACAAGTATCTTTAGAAATGTCTAGTTTTTTTGTGGCACTGTGTAAATTAATCTCACTGAATTACTGTTCTAAGAGAAGTTTTCAAACACAGTTGACTATTACCTTGAAAATAAAATTTTGAATAGTAACGATTCTTAAAAGTCATTATTGTGGATTCTCTTCCTTCCTATGGCTGATCTTTAAAAATAAATTTCAATTATTTGGAACAATACAAAACCATAATTGCATAATGAGAAAATTTAAGTTATTTATCTACTTTAAGATTTTGCTGCTGCCTTTTCTTTCCTTAAGCTCAAAGCAAATTAGCAATTTCTTTGATTCCTTTAGCTAAGGCAATAGATTAAATGTTATTTATATTTTGCACACTTACAAATTAATGTTGGAACTCTGTTGTTACTGCTTCTTCAACAAGTACATTAGGAACCATCTTGAATTTCATATTTGAAAATATGTAATGTTTTTACAGAATTTTACAGAATATACTATGGATGGACGCAAGACCTGTTCCTGAAGAAATGTTTTACTCAGCAAAACTTGCCAAGTTTTAGCATATTCCAGGTAAAGCATCTGTCTTAGTGATTTCTAAATTCAGCTTTACGTTTTTTTTTTTCCTGTTTTTGCCTCTAAATGTAACCTGTTTTTTTTATACACTGTGGAGTAAATGACATAAGAAAAGCATGCTAAGTCAAAAGTGCTTTATCCCAGTGTCATTCATGAGAAGGGAATAAAACCTAAAATAGTAGTCAGGTTGGAATCAGGGTCACCTGATAATGCAAAAATATATATATATATCTTAAGTGAATATTTTTTTTTTATGTTGTGGGGGAAAAAAAACCTGCAATGATCTCAAAGCCAAACAGTTACCATAGTAACTCATGTTATGGTATATAACTTATGGACATATTGCCACATACGGAGTATTCATAACGTCTCTCTTTTTTCAGAACGTATGTTTCTGATTGTTCACGTAACATTTCCATGGCTGAGTGAAAATGTCAGATCTTTTCATTTGCAGCAACCTAACATTTCTCTTCACTCTGAATGGTATATTTTTGGTATCACTGGAAAAAAAATAATGTTTTATTTTTATTGTATTTAGATAATCAGTATAATGCTGCAAACTAGTGCTACTAATCTCTTTTTTCCTCACTCTACCATCTTTTAGGGGCTAAGAGGCAGGGGGATTACACTGCAGCCACAACATGTAGTAGATTCCAGACCTACTGATAGAAGGTCTAGAAATGGTTCTTCATAAAAAAAAATAACTGAAATCACTGAAAAGAAAGTAAACAAAAATACCAGACGGGTTCTACCATAGTTGTACATATATACTTTTTAAATAGTCTTATTTATGCTGTGAACATGTAAATTAGTCTGCAAAAGGCAGACTAATTTGTTAGCCTGTGTTTATGAATTTTCAAACTAATTTTAATCTTCAAGGATTATCTTCAGACACGTATTTACTAAAATAAAAATCTATGATCTTGGTAAAAGTAACTTTCTGTTCTTCCTGCTCACATTTTGAGGCACAAAGGACAGCTGGATACTCTACTACTAAGGAATATTAATGAAACTTGGTCACCTGGCTTTGAAAATCCCAGTCAGGGGCCAAACTAGGTCCTCTGTCTCTCTCTGCTCTGTTCTTTTATTGTCCTAAAAAAAATTGAGAGATGTCAATATAACTGCATATAGAAGCACGCTGTTGAATCGAAGGGAACAGAGTGGGAATCTGTAAATCTAGGTCATTCTAAAATTCTTTATCTTTGAAGCTGATCTCATATGTGCACCATATTGAATATTTGGATATAAATATTTATTCCTTTTAGTTGATTAAGTTTACTTAACACCAAGTATTCTTCCATTTTATCTAATTTCCATGTCATACAGAGCAAGTTGGTTTTGCTTCAAATGAGGTATTTCTGCCAGACAGTGTCACTTCTTCAGGAACCCAGAGCTTAGCTATCAGTAGATATTCCCTTTTGTGCTTGTCATTTTCATAATTTTGCATCTGGTACTATTTTGAATGTAATTTAACACATAACATAAAGTGTATGACACCTAAATGCCATAAATAATGCATATGTATAGTTGCTGGTGCAAAATTACATCCGTAATTATACTTGTAAACTATCATTATTATGAAGTTTTGCTGAAGAGTGGCTGAAGAATATGACCCAATTCACCCATCCTCTACATGGAAACTATGTTCTGTCCCATACTTTTTCTATTTAATAACTGAATGGTTATTAAAATGTTTTAAAAGAAAAATTGGGTAAAAATCTACATTGTTGAAAGAAAAATATTGCATACGTGAAGAGCATTTGTCAGCTCCCTTCTGTGCTGCATTTTGTTTCAGCTGTGAATGGACTTTTATGAATATACATTACTATTTTATTAAAAACAGCCCTGTACAATTTACTACCTCAGCCATGCAATTAGCCCACAAATGGGCAACACTGGGTGTTTTCCCATATAGATTTAAATTTCACCAGCATTTGTCTGGATCCTTGTTCATTCTTAAATATCCTTGTAATTCTTCACTTTTTCATTGGAAAAGAAGTTAGCAATCGTCACTAGCCTGCATGCTGAGGGACAGGAGAAAAACTCCAGACAAAAAGCCTCCAAATACAGTGGTTGTGGTTGTACACATCCAAGACTTTTCCACTGAACTATTTTTTTGCGGAGACACAGGAAGTTGAGTCAGGATAGCGATATATTTTTGCCCGTCCTCTGACCAATTGTTGGTCTAGCTTCTCTACCAGAAAAACTTAGAATTGGAGAGGAGGAGAGGAAAGAATCTTTGTGTAATGCAGCATTCTTTTGTTAAACTGTCACAACATAATAATTCAGTAGTGAATTATAATGAGGACAGTCTTCTCACAGTGGTTACAATTTTTTCAATCAAAAATGCTGATCCTTAAATAAATCTGATTTGGGTGCTGTGTATGCAGTTGGAACGTGGCCTTGATAGCTCATGCAAATGTCACAGATGTTTAGTTTAATTATTTTGAAACACAGTCTACTAGGATCCATGACACTTCTGTCTTCCTGCTGGTTGTATCATTACTTTTTTTAATGCTCGCTCTTCCTTCCCCACCTCCAGTCTTCGAAGAAGGGTGTCTCTATAGTCAGCTGATACAGTTCATGGTAATTTTGAAGTTGAATGTACCTGCATTTATTTGGAATATGTACCTGGCAATCAAGACTCTTGAGTCTTAAGAGTGATTTTAGAGCATGGGTTTTGCCAGCTGGTACATTTTTTCGTGCACTGATGGGTATTACCTATTTTTAACACAAGTGTTTTCTAAATGATAGTAGGAAAAAGAAAGAAATGGTGAGTGTAACATCATTGGGTTCTTTGAAATTTTGCATTAATATAATATTAAAGATTGAGGAAAGAAAGGTAAAGGGAAGGGTTAAAAGAGGAAAAAAGAGCAAGATAAAATAATTGATTATACTGAGGAGATCCAATCACACTTTGCCTTATAATATCAGTGTTTAACATACTCCAAAAAATTAAACAAGAAATTAAACACTAGGATTGTAATTCAATAAATAGAAATAAAGTTTATAAGGAAGTGAGAAATTAAAAAAATATTTTGTCTGTACATATGTATCAATTTGCAGTTGAGTTCTGACACCTGACATGTTTGCTTCTTCGCTCCCAAATAAACCACCTGCCAAGAGTTTTTTTTTAAAGCCAGTTAACACATATGACACTTGTGCTTTTAAGGCATCCTTAGGGACACGTTTTGTTTGGGGCTTTTTTGCTTTTTTTTTTTTTTTTTTTTTCCTGCATAATAATTCCACAGTGTTTCAGTCTTCATACAAAATCTCTTCACTTCACTGTCAAAAATTTTTCCAAGGCAATGCTGTCCTCCTCACCACAAGAGGAGTTCTAGTCCACTTAAACAGATAATTGGAGAAGCTTTTGAGTTTGCAGAGATCTTCCTCGTGACTCTGAAACTGATGGTTTGTGATGTTAAAAGGACTCTTATGCAAAAAATGATGCAGAATGCATTCAAGAAAGCACATTCATTCTCGAATGAATCTTTGAAGAATCACTCAGCAGCTAATGTACAATCTGAAAAAGGTCCTTTCTTTTATTAGAAACAATGTTGGCATTCCCATTACTGCCAGAAAAGGTTATGCCCATATGAAGCAGAGAGAGGGAAGGAAAGAAGGTAGAAAGCTTCTCAGCTTTTGTGACTGGAGGAAAAACAAAATTAACGTTCATCATATTAAGGCAAATATGTTTGGTTTATCTATTTCCAACATTGATTGGAAGATTTTTGGACTCATGAAGGGTTTTTTAATTGTATTTTGAAAACTGGATCTGTTCATTGAAATCAATTAGTTGAATAGTGGCCTTTCATATATTCAGGAGAGTAGGTTTCGAAACAAACCAATCAAAACCTCAAACCTTGTAGGTTCAGGGTTTAAGTTCCATTTGAATTGTTTGTGTAGTTCTGCCCCTGTCATCATCTTGACCAATGTGGTAGGTAAAAACCAGTATAGCTTCACTGACTTCAACTTTGCCACCTACGAATCTGTTACCAAATATAAAGTTTGCAATTGCAAAGAGATGTGTGCCAGGAAAAAAAAATATGCCTTTTAAATTCTAAATAAGTAGATATACATTTAATTTAATTTTCTCATTTCTTTTTCCCCTTTTCCTTTTTTTTTTTCCTGTACAACTGATGAAAGTAAAAGTGTAGGTCTTTACATAAATTAAATTAATTACATGATCTTAAGTTATCCATACTGAAAGGATTTTTGTGTTACATGTCTAGCTATGCCATTATAAAATCAGGGATAGGATTTCTAGGGTGCTACAGGGACATGCAGAATAGCTCATTTTATGATCTTGATACTAAATGAGCAAACTGCAATATAGATAAAACCATGTTTATCTCATATGGACTCATTTTCCACTGAGTTAATCAGCTTCATCACCCTTGCCACACATTTTCCTTATGTCAGTTGAACTATTACTAACCACCACAAACATAAAGATTAGCATCAGTATTATTATTCTTAGGACTAAATTATATTTACATAGGAAACTCCTTTATTCACCTTCTGACACTTGAAGGCATCTAGCCTTTCGGCATGGGGAGCATAAACACGACGCTATACATGGACTGGGTGAGAGAGACAAGGGTGAGGATGGAGCCATGAGCCTGACAGGCTGAATTCCAGGAAGGCTGAGATCAGTAGCAGATAGAGAGTATAGAGATGGTCATTCTTTCTTCAGGGTTGTCAGACTCTTTCTGTGCCTCTCATCAGGTAGGATTACTCATTATCGTGCCTAGTGTTACACAGTCTCAAGATCCATAATCACACCCTTAAGGTTCAATTTTATCTGCACATAATGAGAAGACAACTTATTTGAAATGCTACCACTATCTTAATTTTGCTGCAGACCAGTTTCTTTATAGTTGCAGCCATTTCCACTTTGTTGTCAATTACTTTGTAGATAGATTTGGGCCCAATCAGTTCAAATACAAATGTCTTCACTTAGTCACTTAGATCCAATTTAGCCACCTAGACAAATGTCTGTTAGCATTAATCACTTAACTAATCAGTACCTTTTCAGGGTGTCTGAATATGGATGGCAGATGGAATCTTCCTTCCTGAAGGCAGATGCGTATTTTGGCTAAGCATATAGAATCTCAAAGTCACATTGTCTTCATTGGTGGTGAGAGGATGCTGAGCTAAGAGAAGTGGGAGATGAAATTCTGTGACCTTTTAAAAAGAGACCATTACAATTGCTGGAAAATTAACATAAATGAAGTTTTTGTAGAATTGCATAACCATGACTGTATGAATAGATTAACATTGATACTACCATTCCTATGCATGCTCATTTACCACATATTAAGTTCATTATAGGTCTTCTAAAAGGTTTTCACAAATTTGCAAAGTCTGGATGTTTTTCATATTCTACATTTATTAGATAAGTGTCAGGTTAAATAAAATAACAAAATATTTATTCTAAGCTCTCAGTGACAACATCAATAATGTTTTAGGAAATAAGCCCAGTAAGGACAGATTTCTACTTTAATGTGAATCTGAAATAAGCCATTTAAAGATAAGAGTTATGTTAATAGAGTTAAGTCAGTGTAAAATTGGCATGAAAAGATGATGAAGATATAATATTGAGTCACTGGTTCAGAGTAAAATAGAAACCCTGTTAAATGCAGAAATTCTCATGGCTGTTGCATGGCACCTGCTTCCAGATGAAAGTTATTCCTCCGGATCTGTTCAAACCAACCATTGGGACATCCTTGTATTTTGTGTATCTTGAATATTCTTGTCAGGGACAGACAATATGTGAGATCTAGAAATTCAAAAGTCTTAGCAGTTTTTAGGAGTTGCCTCAGGAGTTCTAAAAGGCTTTTTAAACTTATCATGGTATTCTTAGTATGCATAAGTATATTTAGGTTGCCAACTATACAGGGTGATTTAATATAACTATGCTCTACTGTTTTGTTCATGACATGGCATGGGAATGTGTTACATCTCTCAGGTTGTGGTGGATGGATATTTGCAGTCACAAAACTGGCAAGTGCATTCAATAAAGTAAAATGTGAGTTAATAGATTTTTAAGGTAAGAGTCCATATTCATAGTTGTTGCTTTTTTTATTCTATCTAGCTTTAAATGGATATAGAGAGATATATATACACACACATACATTTGGGTCACAGAAACAAAACCTCAGTTACAATGCACTAATTTCTCGCAGGTTCATCCTGCTGCAGAGGACTCCGCTGTACCTCCTCTGTATGTGTGGCTGGTTATAGGTCATCCTCATCTCTGGCTTCTCACCTGTGGGATACAGGGAAGCCATGACTGTACCTGTGCCATAGCAGGGCTGCAAGTGGAATCTGCTTTATTCACTTCACCTCAGAACGGCTGCTGCAACTACATGGAACTGCAGCCCAAATGGAGATCTTAATATACCATCTATGTACATTGCTCAGATGAGGACTATATATCCATGCTTCTGTTTGATACTTCCATAACCTGGTGCAGATTGTACTAGTGACTGTTATTGGTTAATAGGTGAAGTAGCTGGGACTTGGTCTGGCTTGATTGCTAAAAAACACTTCATGATCTTGTTGCATAGCTCATACCTTTGTTTCCTGTTTCAGTGCATCATGATTACAATTCTAATTATTTTAATCACGATCAATACACCAAGGAGAAGCATCAGACAGCTAATATGATTTATTGCATATTGCAAGAGCATTTGTCTTCGATTTGGCATTTCTGTTATCTATCTCCAGAATGCCCCTGCCTGCTTGACAGCAGCCTGTCAGCGCTGTTATGATTGCTGTATGCAGTGACTTTAACTGCCAGCTTTTCCTGCAGACTTGGAGAGTGATCGGTCTGCACAACAATTACAGCAACATAAAATAACTTAACACTTGCCTATGGCCCTGTCAATTATGAAGGGATGTAGTATCAATACGTATTGCAATCTGGTGCTGTGCCATTTAAGTATCTATGCAGAAGACAAAAAGTAAACAATGGTGACCATCTTTATGTATACCTTCCCCTCTTCTGAAGCTTTTGTCTTATAACCACTGTTTTACAAATAGCTCTGGAAGAAGATGGAGAGCTGTCTTTGTAACATTAAGTATTCTTGAAAGTACTTTAAGTACTGAAGTAAAGAAATCCAGTAATGCTAAGGATTTTCATAAACTGTCTTTCAAATCTGTGAAGGCAAAGGTCAGGTGAGGTTGTGGTTTATTATTATTAATGAATATAGGGACAAGAGAAGTTATTAAGGTTTCCTTCGAAATGTATAATATTTTACAGCTGAGTTTCAGGGCATCTTCTTTTTCTGAATCTCTAGTATGGGTGACTTGACCCTGGTTTTATTGATTAAACTTTTATTCTTCCCCAATGAATAATTTAAGTTATGAGCAGTACTTTGGCGTGATTAGCAGGAGCCTATGGGAGGTTTTTAAAGTAATACACTGTATAGTCCTCCTACTGCATTGGATTCGTTCTGCATCATGCCAGTCTGGTTAGATTGAAAACTTTTTATGCAACTTCATAGTGTGTTTAGGAATTCTTTTCCTTGACACACACAATAATATACCAAAATCTTTACTCTGATGCAAGAGGAAAGTTGTTATGGAGATGGTTTTGGTTCCCCGCCTGTCAAGTCAAACTCCAGCCTTGCTGGAGTTTATTTGTGCCCATAGTTTAGTTGATCTAACACAGGTATCAACTGCACTACAATAAAGCATCACCATGACCTTTATATTCCCTGAACACAATGTGTGTCAATCCTGCTGGATGGGGAGAAGGGCGAGGCCCTTGGTCCACCCAAAATGCTATTACAATAAGAAGTTATATCACAGGGATTTTTTATGTAGTTCGCTCAGGTAAACTCATATTTAACAGGCGTTGTGCAAAAGGCCAATATTCTGAGTTAAAATCTGGTCGTTAATGGATTTCTGAGAGTTTGTGCTTTGGAAGAGTTAATCTGATATTGTGCATAATGGTCTTTATACTCCATTTTTTTTTTTTATCCTCCAATGTTCTTATGTGTCACACTGGTACACCATGGCATTAGTTTGTGAGTCTTGAAAACAATTGTAGATCGCTAGTAACTGTGTAACTGTATTATATATGAGACAGAAAGGTAGGTGCAAGTGATATGGGCTGAAAAACAGTCTCAAATTTTAAAATAAAACAAAACCAAACCCCCTGAACAATAACAAGAAAAAAAATCCATACCATAGAACCATAAGCTGCAGCAAAAATGGGGAAAAGGGCCAGAAAGAATTATACCAGCTCCCCAGAAAACAGATATTTTTAACTGGTGTTAATAGTCATGGTGTTGCGGTTATATGAAGGAAAATACTGGTGGCTGCAGCTGTTGTGTACCACCACACAAAAGTTCCCCAGGCTCAATCTAAATGCTGTTTTCAAAACACTCCTTGTGATCCTGAAAACAGCTGAGAGATCACTCACAGCCTCTTTTGCTCTCCCATATTTTTAAATCTGCCTTTGACTTTGACCTTTCAGTGTGGCAGGTCCAATCCTCTTTGCTCTCTGCAAGCCAGGGAGATGCATACACAAATGCTCCCAATGCCTTTGATGACAGAGAGCAGAAAATGTTATTGCTGTTGGTTATACCAAAATGGAGCATGTTTCTGGTGATCATGTTATATGCGCACAGGCACTCAGAACATAGATCAAGGAAAGCTAAGAGCATGGTCTGCTGCCTCAGGAATGCTCAGTCTCACAGACATGAGGAGTAGGAGAAAGAGGAGGAGAAATAATTCCTTAGGACCTAAGTGCTTTTAGTAGAGGGAGCACTGGTGTATCTTTTCCCTTTTCTGTATTTCAATTTATGATTGCAATTGGGTTGATTATTTATGTATCTGTTTTAGTCTCTGCTTTATGACAAACTCAGTATTTCTAAAATAGTTTGTAGAATACCTCATTTGGAAAAACTTCTGAAATCTTTTATTAGGCACTTTTTTTTTTACTAATAAAATAGAAGTGTATATTTAGTGAAAATATAGTACATTTTTCCTGCAAGCTGTTTAATGTATTTAAATACGTATTTTAAGCATTAGAATTTGGCAGTTTCCAGATGGATTCCAGACATTTTTGTATCTTTTAGATATTTTGGGGTAATATCTACCATAGCAGAAAGCCTTTTAAAAGGATAGTTATTATGGTAACCCCAATCTTAAAATTTCAAAATTGCTCTGAAGATGGGGTCAGACAATATGCTTCAATAAGTCTTCCCTGGGAAGTTGAAATGTTATTTATGAAGAGAAATTGTATCACATGAAAGTTAAGATAGGATAATCCTACCTCTATCCACCTAAAACTTAAGAGGCTAGAAAAAGAAAAGGAATGGCATGTTTGGATCTCCTAGCCTTCGTATAGTATCACCAGTATTCCATTTACAAGGTTACAATTTTAGAGCAGATTTCAGAGAATAACATGCATCTTTTTTTTTTTTTTTTCCCTCATCAAATTGTCAGTCTAATATGAAAACAACTGTGATCTCAGATGCTTTTATTTTTATTTATCAGGAGATTAGAGGCACATGCCAGGTATTCTAGTGTGTGTATCTGGAAGAAGAGGATTATGCCTTAAGCGGGTCATAATCACAGCTGATGCTAGGCATTAAAACTACAGGACTGAGGGAATCCAAAGTTGAGGATTTCTGGAAGCAGTCTTCTGGCCACACTGTTGCTAGTGATGCTTCATAAAGTGTTTATCGGTGCCTATCAGCTCAGTCTTTGTACAACTTACGATTTGCAGTCCAAGTGTTGCCTTAAACTGTTTTTAATGGCTCAGGTCTGGTCATTCTTTAGTAATTTTTATAGAGGAAGGATGTCCCCTTCCTAAATTTCAGAGCAGGCCAACCTCACATCTTGGTTGTGATGGGTAAGTTTTACTTGTCTACAAACTTGTAACAATACACATTTTAGTGCTTCTTCTTGAACTCTGGCAGACCTACAGAACAATTTATTAATCATCTAGGGAAAATTGGAGCCTGGAGGCCGTAAGTTGATGTTCATTTTTTCCAGTGATCTGCAGTCACTGTGAAAATGCTAGAATAGAAAATAAAATACCATGCAAAAATAAAAATGTGGTTTATGGATTGAATTTGTACTTCTGATATTGGTTGTTATGTATATATAGATTTCTTTTGTTTTTATCTTTAGTGCTGTAATGGACTATAAGTGCATTTGTACATGAAGCTGTAAAAAATAAATTGATCTCTTGTTACAATTATTTGGTGGTATTTTATTACGTCTACATCTATTCAGGCTATAGAAAAGACAAAACCAAATTCTTCCTTACTCTTAGTTAATGTAGTATATGAGGCTGAGAAGATAAATGCAGTTTAAATGCAAGCCATTTGGGAGATTTTTTTAAATTTTTTTTTTTTTTTCCCAAAAAAGTCAACTTAAGTCAAAAAGTGAAATTAAGGCAGTTAAATTTCAAGGATGAATGCTAATAACTACAATGTGCTTCTTTTTAAGAAGGAAGTAATTTCTAGTACAATGTTTCTCTATATTATGGTAAAGACACCACTTTCTAAATAAAATGCTTGAAGTTAAAATTTCAGAAATGCCTGTAGGTTCTCTACTGTGCCTGGGGACTTGCTCCACTTTTGGTGAACATATGAATTTCCTGCTAGTGTCAGCTGAGATTAAAGATTATTCTACACTATAGACAGTGTTAATTAGCATTATTTTCTCTGCCTTATTTTCTCACTTTAGTCACTTGTTGCAAGGAACAAGTATATTTTTTCATGGATTTCAGGGTAAAAATGACAGGTTTACAATGTCCTGTAACTGAGATGTAATATTGTAGTGCTTTTATGTATTTCATCAAGTGTTTTTCTGATACTAACTCAATTTGGAAAACTTATGGATCAAATGAAAAGTTTGTTTCAACTGAAATGTATGATATAAGACATCCTGTTTCCAGTGGCCCTCAAATAATAGATTAACGGTCTGGAATTACTTTAGCACTTCTCTCTGGCTTTTTTTGCATAGAATTCCAGCCTATTTTCTTGCCTAATTTATTTTTTCTCCTGTAAAGTAATAATAGTATAATAAAATAAGTCCTGTATGAATAATTATTGATTTAGTTTCAAGGTTTAGCCATGGAATAAAATAAATTTTATTTGTTTATGGAGTAGAGAAGAGTTTTCTCTTTTTTCATATTTGAAAAACAAAATTACCAGAATTTTGATCTAACATAACTTTTTAGGATTATATTTTTTGAAAGCAGACATTTTTTGAATGTTCCCTTTTTCTGAGAAAACTTATTAGTGAATTTGAATATTTGTTGAATTAGGTGAATAATTTCAGTATATCGACAATTATGGGGTTTTATCAAATAAACTATTGCAACAACTGTGGCTATAATATCAGCTCATTTTGGTAGTCATGTTCATTTTTGCCTGCAGGCTCACTCAGTATGTCCTTATCATAGTGACATCAACATTTTACTTTGAATTCATCCTACCACATTAATAATGTTCCTCACATCCTGTGATTCTCCTTGAAAATTCTTCTCTAAACCAAGTGTGTTTTCCACATACATTTAGGCATTTGCATAACCTTTTGGTGTACAAAAGCAGATTTTTAGAGGGCCGCAGATTTTAGTGCACTTTTATGTCAGCTTCCTAATATTGTGTGAGCTTATGTAAGTGTGTCAGAGCTATAAATCTGTTAAACTGGAGTATTTTAGTGATCATCAGTTACAACAGATGTGAAGAATTTTTGAAAATACCATAGGTGACACTTGTTCCCAGTCTCTTTCCATCAAATGGAGTAATATGGTGAAAGCATTTCCTGTCTGCTACAGATGGGAGAATGGTTGCAGACTAATCTGGTAGTAGAGGTCATTTGTGAGGCATGATTATAAATACATACACATCATTTACACAATCATGTTGTATTCAGGAGGATTGTAATGACATATAGAATTTCTGATAGATGGGACTGTTCTCTGACAGAAAGTGTTCACCAGACAATATTAAAATGTTCCAAACGAAAGTGATAAATTTATAGGAAGTGTGTTACTTAAAAAAAACCCCCAAAAAACTCAGAGTATCAAATTAGCTCTGATCATTATATCTCTGTGATTATAAATACTAAAACTGTCTCTTGATAGACCCAGAGTGAGGTAACACTCAGAGCTCTCTCTTGGTAATTATAAAAGTCTTTATATGTATTCGCCTCTGTCAGGTTCTGTTAGTCCAAAATTTCTCTTTGCTCTGGAGTATCTTTGCTTTTGGTGGTGGTGACTCTTTTCATATGGTGTTTAGGAAAACAAACAAAAAACCAAAAACCAAACAAACAACAAACAAACAAAACCCAACAAAAACAAACCACAGAGCCAAAATAAAAACCCAACCAAAACCCACAAACAAGGTGTGGGATTTTTTTTCCCCTGTTCATTAATGACTTATCTCTCTTGCTTAATTTAGGTGCTCTATATCCTTGAACTTCCTTGAGATTTGACATATTATGTTCTTTCTGCTCCTAACTATGAAGTTTTATTTAATCATCTGATAGAAGCCACCTTGCCCAAACTTGGAACTGAAAATAGTTAACTACTACAATAAAGTCTTATGGTTAAGCTGTACCATTAGAAGCAAGAAACATATCTGTTGACTCTCATGGAGAAGGAACAGCAATGTATCAGCTTTTGTAGCCTACAGATGTTAGTTGCTGAGCTCCACATAGTAATGCATTATGAAGAACTAGAAATTATAAACTCTTTAGAATCCTGGAATTTTAATGTATTTGAAAAATAGTCTAGCTTATTTAATAAAGTTAAGATTTACTGTGTTAATAATTCAACCATTCTCACTTTTGAATATAGTAGGTAGATATAAAATGTATATGGATACTAGTCTTAATGGGATGTATGCGTATTAAACTGATTGTATTAACCTAATTAAATGATGTAATACCCATGAAAATAGGAGGTGAAAAAAAGAATCTTGATTTATTTTTGCATTATACCACTTTAATCTTCTAAACTAGTTGGGGCAAGGGTAGGTGTTCCAATGTGAGTTTCTAATTTCTCTCTATGATAACTTTACTCTTAAGTCTGGATATGGGATACATGTGCAGACATTGATGCAGTGTTTTACTGAAACCCTGCTCCTCATTTCTGCTGTTTGAAATGGCTCCTATAGGCCACTGTAAGACTGGCATTAGTTAATGAAGCCACAGTTGAGTTCACAGTAGACTACTTTTTAACTTTCTTGTTGAAAATAACTTTTTTGGGAATTTCTTGTGGGAGTCTTTTGGCTGAATCATTTCAGCAGCCTACAGGCTTCCACAAAACTGATGATGCCCTTTGGGAATGGAATTTTCAGAATTGTGTGTCTAGCCTTAAGAAATATAGAGGGCAAGCATGATGGGAGACAAAGTTTCAAAGCTTTCTTTTGTGACCATTAAGCCTTCTGTGAAACTTTTAGGAGGATTTGGACTCCAATCAGAGAGCATCAGCTTCAAGGGCAATTGTACAAATTTGCTTTGACTATGATATCATCTGAGATACTAGTTGCTAAGTCAAGTTCACATTAGCTATGCTATCGCACTACATGAACCTCTTTTCCCCTCTCTTTTACTTTCCTTCCTATAAAACCCAATTAGGAACAGACAGTTGTTTCATAGAAGACCAGTAAGAAAAACTGACTATAGTTCATTAAATGAAGATGTAAAATGTTCTGTTAAAGGACAAGCAATTTTTACATGCTAATATTAAAGAAAACTCAATGTAGATAATATCTTTAGAAGAAAGTATTGAATATAGCATTGCAGAGTCAAAGATCAACATCATCAAAATAGGAAACTGTGGTGCCATTTGAGACTAGCACACCTGGAGTTCATTATCAAATTTTTTTTTTTTTTCCACTCTATAATCAATCTAAATACTTTCTTAATGGAAGGAAGGATGAACTTGTTATTTTTGAGTGGGTAGCATAGAAAAATGAGGAGGGCCATGACAGGGACGATTATCTTAGTCTATTATGTGTGAAAATATAAAATATTCAAGAAATGTCAGTAATACAACTCTCTGTATTCTAATTCTCTGTATTCTGTTGCCCAGATTTCAGTGAAGCTTTCTAAATACTAGTATATTTGCTGTCACACAGGGGTGGGTGTTTTCTCTGGGAGAAAGAAAAGATATTGTCCTCTAAATAGGAGAATCAGATTCATGTTTCTCCACATTAAGCATGTAGCTGTTTTCTACAATTAGATTATCAATGCTTATTTAATTAATGATTTTGTTAGCTCCATATACCCACAGGGAATTGTGCCTGAATGGTATTATCTCTAATATCACTTTTGTGGAGCAAGGAAGATGGACTTACAAACATCCCTGAAGCCATGGACTGTGGACTGTGTCCACATTATTTTTGAACTGTCCATACCTGGAAAATAATTTTGATATCTGATAGTGTTGACAGTCCTAAAATCTATCCTGAACAAAGTAGGTTTTTTTCCTTTCACAGTTACAAGTTAGAAAGGTACAAATGCCAAGATTATTATTAGGTTCAAATGTTTTATTACTGTCAATTTTACCCTCACAGTGGGTAAATACAGTTTCATTACTATTTTCTAAATATTATAATAAATATCTATGTGTAAACTGCATGATGTTATATGAAGGAAGTGGTTAGTAAACTTTCTTTATATAGTGAGAAAGGGGCACAGAAATAATCTGTACTCCTCTTAACTGAAGAGTGATTTTCAGGGTTTTCCTTGAAGCAATATCAAAAAACGTGTCTGCTGTCTGTTGTATAAAAACTCTAATATGGTTTCTTATGGTCACTTGTTTTGATTGAAGAGGAATTGCCAGAGCTGAGAGGGCATAATGAATGTTATTACAGAGAAGGTTTTAAGTACAGAGAAAAGAATAAAAAGTAAAGTCCTTATGTGATCCCTTAGTACGTGAGGTCTGCCTATTACTTCTACAACAGTTGAGTGAGCATACATGAGAGCCATTTATAATGTGTATTGCTGTGTGTCTGCTCTGATTGCGTACTTTGATGATGGGTTAATTGAATGGTGTCAAGGAGGGCAGTCCTGGTCATGTAAAGAGACTGACAGGATGATGGTAGCACTCAGTACTTCATTACTTAGAAGCAAAATCAGAAATTCTTCATCTTAAAGGCAGTAACTACTGAACAGTTAAGAGCAGTTTAATGTGTGACAGTTTATGAGGTAAAGAGGTTTTATGCTCATGGAGCTTCACTTAACCCAGTGACAATATTTCACTTCTGATCTTTCTGTAGTACCAGAGCAGACAGACCTGTCCAACTGTTCCATGTCCAGGGGGCTTTCCTGCTTTCCTTCCAACCAAACTTTTTTACTCTTCCTGTATAAATCATTATATTCACTACACAGTGTTTGTGGAGGAAAACAGCCACAGGTATTGTGTGCGGGCACCCAGATGATGGTAACAGGAGGCTGCAGGGGTGGCCTCTATGAGGAGAGACTGGGGCTGCTCCATGCAGGTCACAGACAGTTCAGCAGCAGCTCCCCAGCAGGGTACAGCTGAGCCCCTCAGAGAAAACGGGTGATGCCTCCTTGAGAGAGTATTGAAGAAAGAGTAAAATGCCACATAGGCAGTGAGGAGTGAGGGGGAAAAAGTGAGAAACAGCCCAGTGAACACCAAGGCCAGAAGAGGAGGTGGTGGTACTCTGCATGCTGCCCACCCCTGCAGCCCACCCAGGAGCAAGTTCTTCTGACAGGAACTGTAGTCCATGGGGGACCCGCGCTGGAGCAGGGAGAAGTGTGAGGAGGCAGAGAGGGACTATTATGAACTGACCATAAACCCCCATTCTCCACACCCCTGTACCGCTCGTGGAGCAGGGGCAGCTGATAGAGGGAGTCAGGAATGAAGGAGGGAAGTTGAGATTGCAAAACAGGGTGGGGATGTCCTGTTTTAATTTTGGGTTTTGATTCTTACCATCCCGATCTATTTTAATTGTCAATAAATTAAATTAGCTTTCCCCAAGCTGAGTCTGTTTTGCCCATAACAGTAAGTGACAAGTGATCTTCCTATCTTTATTTTGACCCATGAGCTTTTTCATCTGATTTTCTCCCTGTCCTGTTGAGGAGGGGGAGTGAGAGAGTGACTGGGTAGTCATCTGACAGCCAGCAAACGTCAACCCACCATACTGTACATTGTATTTGCCTCAACTAATACTGATGATGCTATTAGATGGTTCATTTTCTCAAATCCTTTACCAAGATCTGTGTGTAAGCTTAAGGAGGTAACAAATACCAATGGCAGTTGCTTTATTGCTTGAAACTTCTGTCTGGTTCAGTGGTTGTTGTATAAATGGAATTTATTTCCAGTGCTGGATATGGGGGTTTTTCCCCACTCTTTGCTTCCTCTGTCCTTCCCCAAACCATCTATTAGAAAAAAAAGGAAGAACAAATTTTGAGAAGTGTCACTGATGTGTTTTATGAGAACATTTGGGCTTTGTGTCTCTGTTTTCGCCTGTAGAATTGGTTCGGTAGCTGCAGAGTATTTTCCATAGTTACTGCTTCTCAGAAGAGGATTGTCGTCTAAGGAAAATATGAATCACAGAAACTACAAGGTTCCACAGTAGATTTTTTTTTGTTTTTTTCCTTTCATGGATCAGAACGTTTTTGGTATAACTCAGTATTTCTCATTTTATAAGTATTTCATCTTTCCATTGTCCCTCTACAGAAAATTCCAGCCATCTAAGCATGTCTGGAAGTTCCCAGGAAGACCCTGATGTTGTCAGGTCAGGAATGGGTGCTGCCACACTGACAGCTGGATGCTCGACCCTGCCGTCTCAGCTGTACCGATACATACAAGGGAAAAGTTCTTCACTTCTTGATACTCCTGGTCACAAAAGTAGGTTTGCCCAAGAGGTAAGGTCACAGCAGTGGGTTGGGATTATTATCCTGGTCCAACAGGTAATCCTGAGCAGTGCTGATTATATCATTGATGTACCTTGCTATCCCTTTTCCTATTTCTTGACAGAGTTTTTGCCACTCTTGAACCTCCTTTTCTCTGCCCTGCTCTTCTCCCATATAAACAACCTAGCCCTAATTACTTCTTCCCTATTAGTCTCAGTTTGCTACATCTGTACACGTTTGGTGCTTCTGATACCATTACCTAGGTAACCTTGGCTTCATACAGCATTACTGACACAGTTATACAGGTGCTTTTTGCATGCAAGATTTTGCTCCCCAAAGGGTCCCCAGGACTCCTTTTCAGTTACCTGTACAGTTTGGCCATTTCATGCATAACTCCACCTAAACTGCCACTGAAATGCTGCCATCCCCATGTACTATTGTAAAATTTTGTTAGCTTCTCATCCTGTTATCTGTCTTGTCTAGTAATTTGTCGTGGCATATCCAGTATCTTCTCACACTATGCTCAGTTAGATGCACTCAGATCAGGGTGTGGACAGCAGCCCTGCCACCTGCTCACAGCCTTAACTGAACACCATCCAGGTGCTGACTGTCACTACCCAGACACATAAGGTATTACATTTCTCTGTCTCTAACCCATTAGCCTCTTTGAACCACTATCAGCCTCCCAAACCATGTGTGTAAGAATAGAAAAAGGAAGAGAGATCATAGTATATTTTTAATGAAATATAATATTGGATGTACAGACTATAGTTATGTTAGAAGTTTTCACACTGATGTTAATGTAAGTAAAAAAATTTAGTAAGGGCAAAGTGTCTCAAATCCAAAGTTTTAAATGTTCAGCAAAAGGAACAGGAACACATGTGTAGAAGCAGTAACCCATAATGCTGTATATAAACGGAAGGTCAACTTTCAAGACAGGCTTCATCCCCTGGCACAGAGTTATTTTACAAAAGTTACTACTTATTTTACTGGTTTCCTACATGCTGAATTCTTCTGAAAATATGGTTTAAATGGTCTTTGGAGCATCCTCTATAATCCATAGGCTGTGAAATAGGAAACTTCCAGACTGAAAGTTTGAAAAGACTGCTTTTACTATCGTATTCAGTAGTAGTGAATGTCAGTATTCAATCTTGGCTTCCTCTAGCTGGCCAATGCCAGTTTCGTTTCTTATCAGCTTTTCTATTTTTGTAACTTATTGGATTTGGATGAGTATTTAAGATTACATGTGAATTTTTCCATTTTACCTTGCATTCAAGAAACCGTGCAATTTTGGTACTTGTCCAGTTGTTAAGAATTTTTCACTGAATCAGGCTTTTGGAAACTACATCTCATGTAAAGATGAAAGGATGGCATAAATCAAATCAGAAGCAGCATTAGAGATTCTGGAAAACTTAGATTTAACTCCCAAATGCCTCTATCTGGTGGCTGTTGGTGGTGATTTTTGCTTACTTATTTGTTTGTTTTTTTAAGATTAGATTTCATTTTAGATTTGAGGCCCAGATCCAAATGATTCCTCTCGTAGCAGTCACAAAAATTTCAGTCTGAAGAGGGTGAAAAGTACGGAGAACAAACTTCTGGTGGTATTTCACAGAATCACAAAGTGTTAGGGGTTGAAAGGGACCTTGGAGATCTTCGAGTTCAATCCCCCTGCCAGGGCAGGATCATATAATATTTGCTTAGGCTGCTCTTTCCTCATCTGCCACTTACCAGCTTTTGCCACAGTTTATCACTGTTTAATTCCATATAATGAGTGGTTTTGGTAAGTCCTGGAAGACAGAAGTTATCTGTATTCTCTATGAAACTCAGTATTTTACAGACATTGACTATTGCTCCTTCTGCTTCTTTTGCTTTTGACAGGACATCATTTCAAAAACTTAATGCCTATGTGAATATATTTTCAAACCTTTGATTATTCACTGAGCACCTTCAGTTTTGCAATAACCTTTTGTAGATAAAGTGACCATCCCAGTGTTTAAAGCATTACCAAAATCACTGATGTATGAAGATATGCGTAAGTTTTGATATTATATTCCATCCTGTTCTTTGGTCATTCTAATATTTCTTTGTTCTATGCTTTCTTTAAACACTGAAAAGAAATTTGCACTAAGATGTACACAGTGAAACTTTTGTCTCTTTCTTGTATTGTTTTTTGTGACCTGAGAATTCTAATTGGTGTAATATAGTTTTCAATTTTTCTCTCTGTAATTCTTCATTTCTGGACTTGCAGCTTTCACTTCTGTTGTGGGCTCTTTCCCTGGAAAATGAGGAGTCTATGATATCAAAACATTTTTAAGATTACAGATATTTCATCAAAACATTTGGTGGAAACCAGGTCTGGCAAGAAAGATGGCCAGATTGCATAGTTTCTAGCCAGCCTTTTTGTCTGTGACAGTGCCAGGTTAGTGAGCTGCCATGTGCTCTTCCCAGACTTTTCAGACTGTTTTGATCCTATGAGCCTTTCCTTTGGGAGACTGGATGTTGCAAGTTTTACACTCCTGGGCTGACCAGTTTGGCTATCCTAGCTGCAAACTGAGCTGACGGGTCCCTTATGAATCTGTGTCTTATGCTGCAATACAGTACAGTGTGGCTGCTGGGGTTCGGGATGCTGTGCCTACCAAACACTTCATCTTACAGTGTGTCCTGCAAGCAATATTCCAACACCACTAATCCAGTCCTCTTTTCTCTCCCATCTCCACAGTAAATTGGTGACAGCTTTCTAGAGGATATTTTGAAGTAAAGGAGACCAACCACTTCAGAGTGTTAAACAATTAGCCCTTTGAAGAAAGCATGTCTTCAGCATCACTGCAGTACACATATTCACTTGGTGCGAGGATGTGACATTTGAAAGTGTTTTCACTGGCCTGTTTTGAGTCTGGATTAGAAAACTATTTGCAAGCAGTTTAAATCACTACTTGTGCTGCTTCTGTGTTTCTGTAAAGACACTATGTTTTTTTCTCGATTAATGAAAACCAGCTTTTTGGTAAAACCCATGAAGTTTTCACAGATTTTCTGGAAGGCTCAGTCTGAAAGATCACCTGGGTCTCTTTCATGTTTTATTTTGTGCCCTAAGAAATCTAAGGCACAAACTAGTAAAATAGTTTTGGTACCATGATATGACAGATTTTTTGTTGCTCTTAATTAGCTATATAACTGTTTGCTAGAGTTATATGTAAAACTCTCCTATGTCATACTGATATGTGTTATATGTCACATATAATTCCATAAGTCTACAGATTACTTGCACAGTTTTTAAAAACTAGAACACAGTATTCATTATTTGCCAGTCCTCTGGAATGCTGGCAGTTCAGTATTGATGTTGAATGAATTATAAGTTAGTCTGCCAATCTGGGAGGATGGTCAAGGAATATCTTGCAGTT
Organism: Todiramphus chloris collaris; assembly: GCA_025345505.1. Lineage (NCBI taxonomy): Eukaryota > Metazoa > Chordata > Aves > Coraciiformes > Alcedinidae > Todiramphus > Todiramphus chloris. The sequence goes on from JANVCC010000034.1 coordinate 11,697,901, forward strand.
TTAAGGATGAAAAAAGAGAATTGTGCAAAAAGTTTGTAAGGTAGAATACTGCTGAGAATCTTGAAACATAATTCACAGGATAGACCTCTCAAGGTGAATGACAACAAGGAAAAGGAGAATGTTATGGGTAATATTTGTGAACCTTATGACACTAAGTGGACTGGACCTTGAATACTTGTGAATTAATGTTCCAAAGACTTTCTTGGCTATTAAAAAGGTATTTTATTTTATGTATTTCATTATGTAGAAGACTGGGGCGGGGAGAGGGGAGGGGGTGGAGAGGTGTGTCATCATAAAAACAAAGATATAAAAGTATGAGAAAATGGGCAAGCTGCTGATTTGATTTGTCTCTTACTAAGGTAGGAAGGTGTCATAGAACTGCATCAGTCATAGCAGACTTGTGAAAATATCCCAAAACATTCAAATATTTCTTAGAGTTATTTCATGTTTATGTTACTTGAATGCTAGAACAGTAGAGTCTACTTAGAATTTGTAGTTTTCAAATGACTGCGATAATATGAAGAAAAGTATGGGATATTTAGTGGTATTTTAATCTCAGGAATAGAGCTGTCCATTTTATTTAAGTGAATTCTTTTTGACCTTTCCTCTCCCTGCTTTGGCTTCACACTGTTAGGTTACAAAATTCAGCATGATATGTCATGCTAGCAGCAATGGTTAAAATAAACAAGAAACCTATCAAAAATATTTAATTGGGACACATTTCACAGAAACCTTGGAAAATCACTGCATAACTGGTGTGTGAGTTAGCCACTTCTAGAGATCATCTAGATTTAGATGATGTAATTAACAACATTGTCATGCTTTCCACAACTGATTTTCTACGGATCTGAACTAAAAAGAGAGAAAAAAAAAAAGAATCTATCATGTTTCATAATACCTTGAGAATCAGACCTAGAAGTTTAAATGTGAAATGGTTTTATGACTAGGTCTTATTATTCTCCAATCATTGCATATTTTAATTGATTTGACTTTTTGGAGATAAAGATCTTGGGTTACATATAGCACAAAGCATAGCAACATAGTGCAATTTCATAAAGGATCTTTTGTAATTGCTTATCATACATGGCTGTCCATGATAGAAACAATACAAGAATAAATGAAAAGTATTTAAGTGAAACAATGTTATCAAATTAGTACTTTGGCTGCTTCTGAAATGTTAATTTTTTTTTTTTTTTTTCCTTGCACGATGTCCAGACCCAAACACTCAGAAAGCATCAGTCTCTGGGAATACATTAGGAACTGTGGGATAAAATTGATAAAGAGCTTATTTTCTATAGATTTAAAATCAATAGTGGTGACTACTGATTTTAAAGTGATGAAAGACAATTGCTGACTGCTGCATAGGATATAAGGTGCTCTTCTGAGCACCTGCTCTTGCCTGGAGCAAGATCGTCATATTTAACAAGTGAATTCTTAGTTTACATCTTGGATTTTACTGAGTCAGTGTAAGGAGTAGCAGTTATGAAGCATCTCTTCAACTTAAAACAAATACATAATCTATAAATGCTATAATTTAAGAATAAAGTCAATCATAAGAAGCTAACTTGAAGAAAACATTTATCTATGTAACATAAGAATTTAAGATTCATGTTTCAGAATCAAACTTCAGTTTGTATGCCTGGATAGCTACCCGGCTGTGACTACATGTAGCTGGACTGTGAAAAGCCTTCATTCATTCCTAAAACCTAAGACATAAAGATTAGGGTATAATTTTAAAAATTACCTCACTGTGTTTTCACCCCTTTATAACCTGGTATTTCTAGTATCAGTGGTTCACAAAATACCCTGTTATGTATGGATGAATGTCCAGCCCCACTTTCTGGAGTCTGTGCTAACTGACTCCATAGAATAAACTGAATTGGTTTTGGTTGCTTTCATCTCATCTTGTCCCACCTAGTGCTGAGGAATCCTTTCCTTCCCTTTAAAGAGAACCAGGAAATCACGAAGTCAGAATAGGCTCCAAAAGCCATACAGAAGCAGGGGCGTGCCAAACAGAGAGCCCTGTCACTTAGATGGATCTTTATGATAGCCATGGATTGCTATGCACACATTATTATGTGTAGAAGGCATCAACCCAAACTAGTGGAAGCCTCACTGAAAAATAAAAATAGCTGCTACACTTGATTTTATTTTTCTCTGCACTGAACTGTCATGGAATCTCTTTATCATTATCTTTTTCATTATCTTTAGCAGGTGGTCTACGTGTTTTGATAAGATCAGATCATTCTGAAAATACTGCTTACCATTTCTAATCTTTAGTTCATCTCTGTGATATTTACTGCATGCAGGAATTGGAAAGATCTTCTTCAGCCTTTTTTTGAGAAGAGTGCTTTTGTACCTGGTTGATGTGTTTCATGAGAAGCACAAAGCTCTTGGGCATTCCACAGCAGCAGATTCAAGATGCTAATATTGACTGAGACGTCTGCTGAAGGGCTTCCTTTATGGACTATTGTACATCCGCATGTCACTTGTCTCAGCATTGACTGCATATACTGTGGTCAGTGTGTCTTTGTTTTGAAGAGTTCTGTAAGTGGTCTGTAATTTGTCACAAAGGTAAAAGGTTTTTAGAAGGGTGGAGAGAGTATTCTGTTCCAGTTGTAATTGTATTCCTGCTATGAGTTAATGGATATATTCTCAACCATGTTAATCTGCTGATATGCCTGCTGAACTGTTCTCATGATTTATAATTTTGCCTTATATCAAAATGAGGAACAGGTGATGAGAACTGAAGTGTCTTTTCATAGAATCATTCTGACTGGAAGAGACCTTCAAGTTCATGAAGTCCAGCCATTAACCAAGCACTGCCAGGCCACCACTAAACCATGTCCCTAAGTGCCACATCTACACAGCTTTTAAATACCTCCAGGGATGGCGGATCCACCATTTCTCTGGGCAGTCTGTTCCAGTGATTGACAATCGTTTCTGTGAAGAAATTTTGCCTAATATCCAATCTAATCTTCCCTTTGTACAGGAGTATTTCATGTTCCTGAAAAGCTCTGTCCCTTATCACAGAACCATGCAGGTTGGAAACGACCTAGTCCAACCTCCTGCTCAAAGCAGGTCCATGCTTTGTCCAGCCAGGCTTTGGGTGCCTACCGGATGAAAGCTGCACTGACTTTCTAAGCAATGTGTTCCTGGTGTTCAACCATCTTCATTGTGAATTTTTTTTACATAGCATAAATCAAAATTTCCTGTGTTGTAACATGTCCATTGTCTCTCATCCTAGTGATGTGCACTTGCATGATGAGGTTGGATCCATTTTTTCTACACCTGTCTTTGGTTCGTTGAAGACAGAAATGAGATCTCCCCAGACTCTTAATACTGCACAAACCCATTTGTCCTACCATCTCCTCAGGTGTCACATATTCCAGACCTTAATCATGTTTACAGACCTGGGCTTGCTACTGTACATTAATGTCATCTTTGTAGTGGAGAGTCCAACACTGAGCACAGTTCCCCAGATGCACTTTCACGAGTGCCAAAGAGAGGGAAATATTCACTTACCTTGATCATCTGCCTAGAGCCTGTGTTGTATAGTGTGTGGTCAGCCACTTTCACCACAGTGGCAGGCTGACAGCTCATGTTCAATTTGTTGTCCAATAAATTGCCCAGGTCTTTTTCAGAAAAATGTCTGTTTTCCCCAACCTGTTTTCCCCAATCAGTTGCATGGTGTTATTTAGTCCTTGGTGCAGGATTTACATTTGCTTTTGCTGGACTTCATGAGAGTCCTGTGGGCCCATCTGTCCAATCTATTGAAGTTTCTCTTAATGCAGCCCTGCCTGCTTTCTGCTACACCAAGCACTTGCTCAGGATGGTATCATCTTTGAAATTACTCAGGGTGTATTCTGTCCCAGTGTCTGGTTGGTTATAAAGACATTATACAGTGTCCAACTCAGGGGTGACCACTGAGGAATGCCACTAGAAACTGGCTGCCAGTTATAATTTTCCAAGAGCTCACACACTTGATAAAACTCCCAATACAACAAGAGTAGCATGTCTAATATGTCTATAGTCTGAGAAAGTTCTAAAGAACTGGATTTGTTTATCTGAAGGATGAATCTCCTCCTTGTCTGTCAGTTAGCTTTGCTTTGGTTTTTTTTCCAATAGCAATCATAGGATGCATTTTGTCTTACTGCTACCTCCAGTGTTTGAAATGCATGCTCTGCATTGACAGATATTTAGTATCGTAGGTCAAAATAACAAAATAGTTGTCAATTCTGACTCCAAGATGAAGGATATCTTTAAACAAATTTTCAGTGTCTGTGAAAAACTCAAGACAGTATTCCATGTGGCAGCCTAATACACTGATGCAGACCCCTTGTGACTGTTTGTAGCAGCACATTTTTTATAGTTTGGTGGGGTGTTTGGTTGTTTTTTTTCTTCATCTCATTTTCTTACATTGCAAGATATCTAGCTTAGAATCATGTTAAGGCTCACCCAATGCTCTGTATTCATGGGACATATTAATTTGTAGCTTGGGGACCTGCTTCATTGTGGCTTACAATTCCCACAGAGATCCTTAGCCATTAGTATGTGGTGTTGCTAAAATAGTCACAAGAGTGAAACCATGTTCACCTGCTGTAACCTGACCGCACTTCTTGTGCCTTATCTCCTGGGGCATAAGAACACATATATGTCATTTAACTTCTGCTTCTGGTCTTCGTTATAACTACTAGTTGTTATCTCCTCTAAGGCCTCCAAGCTTTCTTTAAGTAAGGGTGAGGGCAAAGTGATGGGTACTCCAGAATGATTGCCAATCACTAGATCTTAACTGAGAAATTTAGCTAAGATCATGACTAAGATGCTAAGATGAGGACTTGTTCTTAGAGACAGCATTTCTAATTGGTTGCTGAATTACTAAAAGTAGGGAGGAAAAGTGTGTGACTATTACAATTTTGGTTTTCATTGAGCTGATATATCCATTACTTGATAAGACAAACTGACACACCAGTATACTATTGTGCCTTCTCATTCCTTAATGTTGTAAAGTCTCATTTTCTTCCGTTTTTGACACAATAAAGTTGTTATTCTTTAACCACAAGGCAATTGTTCTTCTTTCCTCTGTTCTTTTGGAGACTGCTTTTTCAAGGTTAGCATTTTTCTTTTTCTTGACAAGATGTTCTTGAGATATTTAAAACATGGGAGCATTTTTAATGTATAAAGTTAAAGAAAATGAACTGGTCAGACCCTTCCCACCTAGCTTCTCATTTTGTTTGAGTTAGGTTGACTATTTGCATTCTAAGACCAGATCTGGTATTTTTTTCTCTTCTGTTTCCATTGCTCTTGCTAATTCTACTGCTTTGGGCCATGTTAAATTCGCTTTTGCCAGGAATCATCTTGGAAATTGCTCATTATTAACAGAGCATTCATTCTCTCAGTATGTCCTCTAGGACATTTCTAAATGGGCAATATTGCATTAGTCTTTTAGGCTGTCACATACACAGCTATAGTATCATAGAGCTATAATATCATACTGCCTTTTCCTATCATGAAATATTTTACAATCATGTTGGTTTTGATATGTATTACTCTTTTAAAATCCTTTGCAGATTTGAGGTTTTATCTCCTGGTTTCTGAGACTGCTACAAACTGCTTAAGACAGGGTAAGTTTAACACTTTAGATGTTAGGAAAATGGAATTATTTGTTCTCTGTAATCTTATATATGAAAAAATATCGGCCCAGAGTTTCACTGTATTGCTGCCAATCCTCATTTTCTGCATTTAACTGTTCATTTTTCCCACAAACTGCTACTCTTCCATTTCTGTTAACCCTGTGGAATATTTTGCTCTTGATGCCACAGAACAATCAGCTAGTGTGCCTTTGGAGGAGGTAAACTTAAAATAATCTCTGTAGTGACTGTTTTATATCACCAATTGCAATTTGGAGGAGTCAGTATATAATTAACTTCTTCTCAAAATTATTGCTTTTGTAGATCCTTTGGTATTATAGTATTTTGTATGTCATTTTTTTGCAGCACAAACTAGAAACTTGCTATGCAGGGCTAATGTGTATATTTATTTTCTCTTTTGAGAAAGTCACTGAGAGATTTCAGCTTTTCTGAAGTAGTTGATGTTTTCTTTCTATTCTGAGTACAACACATTGTTTGCTTGGAGCTATGAATGTCCATGGTTTTATTTCATAGGACAATAACAAGCAATGTGCCACCTTTAGGTCTGCCAACTGATAGGCTCTAGAGCAGATAAACAATTAGCAAAGCCCCAGGACTGGTAGCTAAATGCAGTCCTGTGAACGACAGCAGCTGAGACTGAAATACAACTGTTAGAGTCTCTAGGCAGCATCTAAAGACCAAGAGGGACAAAAAGAACTTTGTGGAACAAGAACCATTGTTTGCATGAAAAACATGGTATATTATTTCCTTGTTCATCCAAAATTATAATAAAATAATCATTTGCATTAAGGGTGTTTCTTAGGAGTCTGTCCAGATTAGACTGTTTTCTCTGAATATGTAAGGCGAGACTGAGATCTGGGCTTTGGCTAGGCAAATTTCCTGATGAATGACCTTTTCAAGGTCATTTTCAACAAATGAAGTGTTTGAACTTGGGGTTATAGCAGGAGCTGGATGCACCTCTCAGCTCATAGTTGCCACCAAGGCCAGTGCTAGATTTGCAGACCTTCTTTCACAGCCCTGGTCCAATCTAATCCATTGCCCAAATTTTACATGTTTTGAGGGAATCTCTTTGGCACAGCACTACTAGCTTTGTTGACAAAGCACCAGCTTAATTCTCTGTGAGCCATTCTCTGCACTGCTCCACTGGAGATCTCAGCTAAATTGTTTGATTCTCCACCGTAAAACAGAGGCAAAGTTCTCATGCAGAGAGGTACTAATGCTACTGGAGAGCTGGCATCTACTGATGCCAGCAGCATGTCCTTTAGTTTTTTTAAAAGTCACTTGTATTAACCCCTTCAAAACTTTAACTCTTCCATTACTAACATCTGTTCTGACTCCCGGCCTCTCTTTTGTCTTCTTTCCCACACTCTCCAGATTATCTGTGGGGTTTTTTTTTAGGTCCTAATTAAGAAGTAGGACTATTTTAACTTATTGCAAGTTTACCTGATTTTAGATGAGTTTTTCAGAGTTCAGCCTTGCTTTGTATCTTCAACATACAGACATGATTCTTCAAATGAAGGGTTTAGACAGAAGGTCACCAGACTTTGTAAAATGGAATTTCAAGTCTTAGCAGTGCTTACCTCTGCATTTTATTTTTGACACAAATTATTTCTTTACATTAATTTCCAGTATTTACAGACACTAGAAGTTTTATTTACACTAGGATTAAGGAGAAAAGATGTTCCAAAAATTATACAACTTGATGGATACTTTCAGATCTGCCAGAGATAACCCATCTGAAACTCCAGAGAAGTACAACAGAACTGTTTTTATAAGGTAGATGCATAAATGAAAAGGAAGGATGTTTTGGTATTTGTTTGAGATTTTTTTCAGTGGGGCCTAATAGAATCAGGCACCAGACTAGTCTTGCATTTCCAAAGAAATTGAGTTCTTATGTCACTCAGTCTTTTATAATTCTAATCTCATTTTTGGTGCATCTTTTATCTAGTCATAGATAACATATATTGCCCAAATATTGTAGGAAACACACAAATTATTATTTATTAGAAGGAAAGATTTTGCTATTTCAATGATAAAATTGTAAAAGGCCAAATTTAAGACAAAGGCAGTCTGTAGTTTATCAGCTTGTATGAGGAAAATCTTTTAAAGTTATTTATATTGCTCTACTCAGCAGTTCTTGAGGGTTAAACATTTTGGTGATTTACGTGCAATAAACCTGGGCTCTTTTCCAGGATCTCCCAAAGGCCTTTTTAGTGACCTTGGGCAAGTTCGTGTTAAATAAATAATGGAATTGAACCCAATTTCTTCTTACGAAGGAAAGTAGTGTGGCTATATGTATAAATGTTTATATACTCATTTGAGATATAGCAATAAGAGTGTCCTGTTGACCACAAAATGGAATTGTTTATTAGAGTGGAGAAGACTGAATGATGAAGATGCTAACACTTTCTACTCAATCTGCATACTTGTTAGTGTGACATAAACACAACACTTCCCATCAAATACACTCCTCCTGATATGAATCAAGCTCTTTTATTACAGTGTTCTACACTATTCATCAATCTGCCTCCCTGGCCTTGACTGACAAACACAAAATGCTTGCTGATTTTCAGGGATGTCACTTGACAGCAATCTGGTCTTGGTTTAGAGTAATAGGCTATCAGCAAAACGTACACACAAAAATAATTGTAAACATCTAGAAATGAATTCTGGGTATATATATTTTGTACCAAAAGTGCAATTCTGGTACAGACGTCTGCAATAAATGGAGTTGCTCTAAGAATATGCACAGAATTTAGACTTTCATTTGTCATTAGAAATTAACTGAAATGTTCATAGAGATTCACTATGTGATGCTATTAGTTTCACTGTTGGATGTAGGGGGATCTATTGTGCTTGAGGATTTTTATCCATCCTTGTACAGTGCATGATACTTATATTTTTTCTCTGTTTAAAATGTTGAATATTTTGGATAGGCAGTCCATACCAATATAGGAAGTCTTGCCAACCATGTATAGATTAGCAAGGGCTTGGATTCTAAATGATCAGTAAACCCGGTTGAAGAGAATAATCAATATAGTTTGCAACCATTTTTAGGCACTAAAGCTCAAGATAGGAAGTTTGGAGGTTTTAGTACTGGATTCAAGATGCTTTGGCATTCTGGAAAAAGAAAATCATTCTATTTCTCTCTTAGAATTGTATCAGAAAACAAAACATAACCTCCTCTGTTTCATTGGTTTGGTTACTGTCATTCTAGGTTAATCAACCCACGTGTCTGTCCCATGATCTGTTAAGGAATTATGCCTAGTGTTGAGCAATCAGTCTTCTTCACCTTGTGAAAAATCACAAAAAGTGTGTTATGTGTTGGAGGTGCAAAAAGTCAAGGTTTGAAGTACAGAAGCAGCTGTAAACATCACACTTTCCTAGGTGTTTTGTGATGATAGGAAGCCTAGTGCACTGTGAGATTGTTGGATACAAGGGTACAGTACCATGGAAGGTCTATTTAAGTTTATTTCAAACACATTTAATTGGATACACTGAAAAAATTGATCAAATGTGAGAATCATTGTGCATTTAGTGCTCAAATTGAAGGAAAAATGATGTTACAGAAATTATCTCTTTTTTTTTTGAAAGAATTTATTTTTTTTCTTGAATGAAATAACTCTCTTGAAGTTAGAAACACTAGATTCTCCTCCGGAACAAATGTTTGCATAAAATGAAAAGGGTGGCTTTGCTTTTGTTAGCAAAGCAGGACCTTGGAGATGCATAAATAATTTCATAATTTCCCAGTGACCGATTGAGGGTAAATTGTTGAAGCTCCCTGTGCCTGTTTTACTTGATTAGGAGGAAAATATTAACTTTCCTATCTCTAGTATTGTAAGCTTCATCAATTGAAAAAGCTGTCCCCATTATTATGCATGTAGCAAGATGGGACTATATCCTCTGCTGGAGGGTATGCACCAGCAAAACACTAAGAAGAAAGAAAATTGATGGCTAGGGAAAAAAAGGATTTTTTTTTTTTTTTTAAGGGCTTTAAATCACATGTTTTCACATTTCCTTATTCTCCTTTCCCAACTTAAGTCCGTGCATGTAGAAAAACTTTTTAATGAAATATTTTGTTCAGAACTTCAGGGACCACAGAAACCATACAGTACACCCCACTAGGTGTTCAGATCAAGGCTGGTCTATAACTGCACTGAAGGCAGTAATACTGCTGCTACCAAAAGGAAATTCCAAAGAAGCTCTGTGGCTGAAATATGCTTGATTTCCCTTTTCCCTTTTTTTCCCTTTTCCCTCCCCTCTCTTTCTCTCTTTCTCTCTTTCTCTCTTTCTCTCTTTCTCTCTTTCTCTCTTTCTCTCTTTCTCTCTTTCTCTCTTTCTCTCTTTCTCTCTTTCTCTCTTTCTCTCTTTCTTTCTCTCTCTCTTTCTCTCTTCCTCTCTTCCTCTCTTTCTCTTCTCTTTTTTCCCTCCCTCTCCCTCTCCCTCTCCCTCTCCCTCTCCCTCTCCCTCTCCTTCTCCCTCTCCCTCTCCCTTTTTCTCCCAAATTCTGGAGGAAAGACAACAAATCTTAATACTAATCATCCATTAACTGTTCTGTCTGACAACCCCATCTTCAGAGTTAAGTATTACTAATGGTAAGCTTTAAAGGGTGAGATGTAATTGCCTTTTAACTCATGCATGCTGAAGTGTCCTTTATTTCCCACAGAGAAGTAGGGGAAAACAGTGAAAAATCGGTGTCTATGTGTTTATTTCATTTCCTACTTTAGTTAATTTTTACATGGTCTCCTTATGTGTTGTATCATGATCCATTCTCATTTGAAAAACACCTGAGATTTCAAACTGGATTGGACATGGTCTGTCTCCCAGTTGTGGTTTAGGGTTTTTTTTTTAAATATAGTTTAAGGAATGGGCATGAAAATACTTATATTACTGTTATTTCTTTTTGGTACTCTACAAGAAAATTATTCTCTGTACCTCAATTTCCAGTTGGTAAAATGGGCAACATAATATCTGTTTTAAACAAGAGGCTGTATGGGTTAATTAATGAACTCTGGAAAAATTATTGCTGAGTTTTTGAATATTGTTTATTTGTACAATAACTGCAGAAACTGCTAACTGCAGTCTTACATCCCAGACTGTTTGAGGATTGACAAAACAAATGATAGAAAGACCAGCCTAGCATTTCAAACATCCCCTGAATTGAAGGCACAGAAAGATCTGGGAGATGCCCAAGTTTTTAAAAAAGCTGATGATTAAGCTGCACATTATCAAAGTCACTCTTGATATGTATGGATACTGGTGGTATCCCAGATAATTCAGTTCCTGTAAGTATAAATTTTTGGTAAACAAAACAAAGGATGTGCATATCAGTACTGTAGTTGTTTTCATTCTTAGATTGATGCAAACAAAACCTGTTAACACGTTTGCAGTCTGTCCACGTGTATGATTTCGTAGTAGAATAGGCACCTGAAGGGTTTGGTTTAAAAGCACCGTTTGGATGGGAATTATCTGTTGGTTTAAGTTTGTAGCTTTTAGGTTTAATTTTCTCCTTAGGGGAAACAGGACGTAGACAGCCAATGAAAAAATGGTCTGTTCTTTCGTTAAGAGAAGAGCTGCTCTGCCTATCTGCTGTGAATTCAATAGCTTGACTGTGTTTGTTTTATTATATATATTTCTATTTAATCACTAGGCTTGGTTTTAATCTTTTATTGGTTCTTTTCCAGACAGTGCTTTGGAGGTGCTTATTAGCTCTATCCTTGTAATCCTAGATTTTTGCTGTTAAACTGTTAAATGGAAATTTAGCTTTAAGACTTGTGGGAATTCATGCTGGCTACAACTGTGTTATCTGTACAGCTGGCTTTATATGATCCTTGAGCCTAGCAGAGAATTGAGAGTTGAGAAAGGTGGATTAGGAGAGATGCTGGACAGTGAGTGCTGTTCACAGCTGGCAAAGCGAGCATTTTATTTTAAATGCAGTTCTAACAGCCACTGAGTGCATCTGATGTCAGGACAGCATGCAGGCGAGGCAACATACAGCAGACACTATGAAACTCTGGCTGGCAGATGGAATTGGGGTCATTTGGGGAATTTCTTGGCTTATTTTTAATTTTTCTAGCACTGAATTGAGATTCTGCCATAAACATTCTTAGTTCAGTTAACATTTTAGTTCAGATTGCAAGTGAAAATAATCCCCCACCTTTTATAATTTAATGAAAAAGGAACTGTTAGAAATTACAGAGGTATGTTGAATAGCTTAATTCCACTGGGAAGAAGGAAAAAAATATTCCCTGAAGTTATCTGCATAGGGAGTATTTAAAAGGAGAAATGTGTGTAAGATTAAAGTAGATCTGAATGATTTTGAAGGTGGCTTTATCAAATGCTGGTGGAAGAATGTTGGGAACCTTTTCAAAGGGTGGAGAAACAAAAGGTCTGGAGAAGCAAAATAGCACTTCTTTGGTGTTAACATATATAGTGTGGTGCTAACTAAGTTCACCTAACTAGTATAACCAGGAGCAACTCTCATCTTGGAGACAGAAAGTCCACCCTCACCAGAACTTTGTAACTCTCCATAAAATTGAGTCCTGTTTGGCTCAGCACTAAACATAAATGGTCTGGCACCAAACCCAACACCAGAACAGTGTTGGGCAGGAAGTATTGCTGGTGTTGAGATCTTCACCTGGGAAGATGTGCCAGAGCCACAACTTTGTACTTGTACAGAAGTCAGTGTTGTCACTGTTGGCTGTATGACAATGTCAAACTGATGCTTGAAGTGGACAATGTCAAACTGATGCTTGAAGTGTCTGAGCTTTTTCACTACCGTGCAGCTAGTTAAGTAATACGTATTTTTCTACTGATGCTATTTATTATCTTTCACAGCAAAAAGGCAACTCTTGAAACATAGACACCTAGAATGTGCTAAGGAGACTTCCTGCTAAGGAGGTTTAACTTGTGCTGCAGTGCCGTCATGTATGTGACTACAGGAACTGCAAAGAAAGCTGGATGCTAACAGGATGATATTAAGTTGTACAGGACAAATTTATCCTTGCTGAATTCTGTGTTGTCATGGATACATTGCCATTGGTACCTGAGCTAGCTAGTTTAAAACTAGCTCAGTTATTTCAGTCATATTGCAGTTTCTGCAAAGTTTTGTTCCAGTCTGAAAGTGAATAAAATAAGGATATTGTATGGTACAGGAGTCTTGGTTCCAAAGGAACAAAAAGTCCTACTTTCCTCCTTGCACTACCTCTTGTATTACTGGTTTATTACTGAGAAATGCTTTCACTGTAAAGCACTGTAGGGCACTCTTAGACTAGGATCTTTCATGTGGGACATTTGTTTGCATTAGATATTGGACAATACTCTTAATAGAAAAGTGCTTTTTTGGTACTTTGTTCCCTATGACTCTATTACTCCACCAAATCTCAGCATAAACATTCTGTGAGAAATATACTGTAAATATTTGTATTTATTAATGCAAATGGAAATGACACAGCTAAATCCTCATGCACTGGACTAAATATTTACTCTTCTGTGTAGATTTTAAGTGTATTCAAGGACAGAACACCCATTCTCAATGTTCAGACATAGTAAGAGGTGCCAGTTAAGAGCTATAGACATTTCCTTATTAAGTGGTGGGAGAGTTTGAAACTAATATGGAAGATTAGAGGTGGGTTTTAAAATGTAAACATTTTCTGCCTGAAAGTATATTAGTGGTTATGATATAATGTTATCAATTGCTTGGTTATCTATTAATTCAGCAAAACTCTAGGAAGCCCTTTAATACATAGTACCACGTGTTAAAAAACATGCAGCTTATTGGAACAGACCCCACTTAATGAGTTAATAGTCTGAAGAGGCTAAATGAACAAAAATGTAGGGGAAAAAACAGGTGAAAAAGGAACGAAAATTTCTTGCCAAGGTCATAGAGCTAGTCACAAGCTAGTCAGCTGAAACAGAAATGTGCCTATTGCTTCTTAGTACCTACCTAGAACCTAATACACAGATCCAGACAGCCATAGTTAAAAGCAAAAGACCTGAGGAGACACTAAGGAGACCATATAAAATTGCTTGGGAGCAGAATAACAATGGCAGGGTTACATGGCTCCTAGCTTTACCATGACTCTGCTTCTGGCTTCCCAAATGATGCAGGAAGGCCCACATTTTTCATTGGCTCCTGATGTCTCTCCTTTATGAAAGACTGTCAGGAGAGGAGTATGCACCAGCCCAGCAGCTACAGTATAAACCAGTAAGCGTGTCATCAGGGAACTGTCTTGGACTTGGTGTACACCACAGAGCAGACACTGACCTGCCCATCTACCAGGAAATGGGACACCAGGCACACCAGGTGCCCCAGTCTGGCAGGTCACACCTAAGGAGACCTTCTAATATAGGTCTGACTTCTTTCTCTTTGGTGATATTTTGAAGGCGACAGTGGGGAAAAAACATCATCAAACTTTCCCCAAAGTGAGAATGTAGTTCCCTCAGTTATAGTCTATGCTGCCTGCTCTTGATGGGGTAAATCAATGCTATTATGTTTAAAGATAAATGGCATAGCTTTGCATACACCTGTGTGAGCAAATGTGTCTGCTGCAATTTTTATAGAAGTCGTGACACAAGGACAAATAATGACAAGACTGGAGCAGATTAAATGTGGAATAGCTTGCTGAGCTACAGCTCACTAAAACCAAAACCCTGTCTTTGATTTACTAAGCCAGGAAAATAACTTATAGTTTAGACTTGCTTTTCTCTTCTTTTTGGGACCCAGGAAGGCTAATACTTTTATAATAACTGTTTATTGAATGTCTGACTCCATGATCCTGACCTAAGCGCTGAACAGGAGACCACTACAGGAAATTTATGCTTCAAACCAGCATAGTATCTCAAACTATTATTGAATTGTAGCACTACAATATAGTTCACAATAAAGCTCCTAACAGCAGTGAGTTCTCTTTAAAATCTCCTGATATGCTTTTAAATCAATTTCTAATGGGAAAACCTTTTTCCCAGGGCAGTAAATAAAACGTTTATGGAGAGGAGAATCCTCTCTTGCCCCACTGTGCCTGCACTATCCAGGAATTGCAATAGATCAGGACTCCCTTGCTTCCTTTTAGGAGGAATGGATGACTGTGAGTATGCTCCATGGTGGCCCTGTTCACCACGCAAATCGTTCTCTGGGCTAGATGACCCAGACTTAGAGTCCACACAAATATTCATAACTCTCAGAAGTGCCCTTAAAATCCATCCTGCCGTGGGCAGTAAAGCTATGTTTTGTGCCACTGGATGGAGTTTCTCTCAACTACAAAATAAAGAGGAAAGATGATATAATTAATAAAGGTTTAATTTTATGTTTAGAGCAGGATTTATTTTTTTAATAACAAACTAGTAGCTGACTTAAATCAAAACAGTAGTCGTAAAACCTGGGAATAGAGAGAAATTCCTCCAGAATTGCCTCTAGCCCCACAGAAGAGTTATACACATTTAGTAACAATAGCAACACTATACCAGAATAAATTACTTATGGAAATCTATGAAGCCTCTAAGGGCTATGCTTTTGCCAGTTTGTATGTCATAGCAGTCAATTAGGGCCTGCAGCCAGGTAGGGATTTTTCCTTTGGCTTAAAATGTAACTAAGAGCCAACAATTCATTGCATTTGCATATGGAAAAGGTTTAGGTATGTTTCAGGTTCTGTATGGTTAAAAAGTGTGTATTGTTAAATTAGTTCAGCTGTGAACGTACTGCAAGTAATGTGGAAATATCTTTCTTTTTTGCCAGGTTACTTATTCTGTTTTTTCTTTTAAACTTAAGACTTGCTCTGATTTTCTGCATTTCTTTCATCAATGGATAAAGAAAATTACTTCTATTTACTGCTTAGAGCCTTTCATCTAGCAAAGCAGTTGCTTAAACTCTACCTTTGTGTTACAGCTGTTGATGCAATATGTAGAAAGACACAGCTGCTACCAAAAGTCACGGGGTTCACAGAGAGTACATAGTTAGAACAAAGAAGTGGGAGGTAAAAACAGTAGAATATATAGATACTTAAATACATCTTGACTCTAAAGGGGAAGAAAATCCCATGTATCATAAAGATATTAGAATAAGAAATTCCACCTTCCACATAGGTTTGAGAAGCATTTTATAAATACTTAGCAGTGAACAGTCATACTTTCCAGTGAAATCAGTGATAATTCTGTCTGGATCATCTCTCTGATAGCACAGAGGTAAGGCAAAGGAAATGGAATATCTAGATCTACAAATAAAGTTGAGCAACAGTGAGGCAACCCACCTATGCTGGTGCAGAAGGATTCTCAGACATAATTTCAGGACAGTGGATAGAGTAATCTCACTGAGGTTTCTTGAAAAAGGGGATACGTTGATTTCTTTCATGGCCTTTGCTTTGTCCACATCCCTTGTCTCCTCATTTGAAGACTCATACAGGCCCTTTTACAATCCCTCTTCTGCATTGGTTTGCTTGGGCTTCTTTAAACCATCCTGACAAAAAGACTGCTTGAAAGCATAAATCAATTACTTATTGGCTAAAGCACAGGAAATAAAAGAGCATAGCTGAGATTTACTGAACTATTAGGATAAGCATCAATGTGCTCATAATCCTTGATAAAGCAGATTTCATTAAGAAAGTGTTAACTACACCCTTAATTGTTACCTTATGAGCACTTAATTGGAGCACCTATGTCCTGATGACTTGTTTGGTCATGACCCTGATTTGACTGAATGCAGAAGACATTCTTAGAAGGAGAGGGACTCAGATCTAAACTGCTTACAAAAATACCTATGCAAAGGGGAAAGGCCTTGAACTGAAACTGCCTTTTCTTATTCTAGCATCATATCAGTATATTTGTTACTGATAAAAGCAAGCTTCTGGATCATGTTCATCTGGGTGATGTGACTATTTTAATGCTCTACTTGGTCATTTCTGTCCTTTTGTAACCACACTGGATTCTGGGGGGAAACAATAACTATTGTGACTTCTTTCGTTTAGTGTGCTTTCCTATCTTCTTAGTTATTTAGAATCATAGAACCATTTATGTTGGAAAAGACCTTTAAGATCATCAAGTCCAACTGTTAACTCAGCACTGCCAAGTTCACCACTAAACCATGTCACTAAGCACCACATCTATACACCTTTTAAGTATTTCCAGGGATAAGGCACGTGGCTTTGTTAAACCTCATACATCTGGCATCAGCTCATCAATCCACACTGTCCAGATCCCACTGTAGAGCCTTTCTACCCTCAAGCAGATTGACACACCTGCTTAACTTGGTGCCATTTGCAAACTTACTGAGGGTGCACTTGATCCCCTTGTTCAGACTAATAAAAACGTTAAATAGAACAGGCCCTAATACTGACAATTCAGCTTGAGTTCAGTCATCCAAACTTTTTTTCCCTGAAAAGTATATACCCATCTGAGTGGTGAGCAGCCAATTTCTCCATGAGAATGCTGTGGGAAACAATGTCAAAGACTTTAGTAAAGTCCAGATGGATAACAACCACAACCTTCCCCTCATCCACTAAGCAGGTCACCTTGTCATAGAAGGAGATCAGGTTAGTCAAGCAGGACCTGCCTTTCATAAGCCCATGCTGACTGAGCTTGATCACCTGGTTTATGGGGGCATTATGGTGCTCCCCATCCCTGTGTTCCAGCTCAGGGGGCTGGGCATTTAGAGAACAACTAGTTTTCCTATTAAAGACTGAAGCAAAGAAGGCATTCAGTACCTCAGCCTTTTCCTCATCCTCTGTTGCTATGTTTTCCACCTACATCCAATAAAGGATGGAGATTCTTCTTAGTTTGCCTTTTGTTGCTAATGTATTTCTATAAACATTTTTTTATTGACCTATATGGCAGTAGCCAGCTTAAATTCTAGTTGGGCTTTGGTCCTTTTAATTTTCTTAATTTTAAAAATCTGTATAGGACTCTCTACTTGATCTCTGTGGACAGCCTAGCTTGGAGAGCACCATGCATGTCTCCAGCTTACAATTACAGATACTCCCTCGGTTTCCAAGTTTTATACAAATTTCCAAAGCATAAAAGAAGCTATGTATTCTCCACAGTGTTTATTTTTTTCACAAAGCAGTTTCCACTACTCTTACTGTCTTTCCTCTTGCCAGCTCTTTTACAAATGTAACCTGCTCAATTGTCATCTTTCATTATAATCCAAAATTTATAAATAAAAGTGAATGACTACTTAAAAATATCAAACATTTGGCTGACTATTGGGATGTGTTATTACAAATCTCATTGTTTGCTGTGAAAGAGCTTGTCTTTCCCTTCCAAATGCTGGTCTAATTTTCATAACAATGCTTTTAGCTCTCCCTTACTTTTTTAAAACAGCATTAAATTAAAAAATGAGTATGTTTCAGCAGTCAAATCTATTGGTAGCAAAACATACTTATCCTTAATGGGAGTATAACCTTGTTGTAGGCTGAGTGAAAACTAAATGATGTCTTTACAAAGAGAGAAACAATGCAGCCTTTTTCCTGGCATAAACAGGGGAGAAAACGTGTGAGCTATAAACAAATCTGTGCAATGGAGGTGAGCGTAGTGTCTAACAGGATAAATGTCTTGTATAAAGGAATGAGCGCAGGAGCAGTGACTGATCGATGTGAATGATTGGCAGAAGAGAGGCTGCTGTGGTGACCCTTCAAAAATCAGTTTTCTTCCTTAGAGTCTATACTCTTCTGTATCCTTGACTGAGGAAATAAATCAAACCACATTTCCTAAAATGTATAACTACATTTTTTCCAAATGGGAACTCAGCTTTTGAATATAGCTTACGCACGGTAAGCAGAAGCTTTCTCTGGTTACTGAATCACACACGGTTGAAAAGTCTTCAAACCTGATTTTTATGTTGAGGAAGATGGACATTTCCTGGAACTATGTTATTTACATGATCTGACAATCAGCACTTTAACTTCCTCAGCATTAGAAAACAATAATAGATGTATAGAAAAATGCGTGAATGTTCCTCTGCAATAATAAAGAATCACAGTAATTTCAAATTATCTATCTGAAGTTAAAGAAAGTACATAAAATAAGTCTGATATAAATATTTAATTGTCATAGACTTAAAATGAGTTTAAATGTATTGAGGTTGGTTTATATTTTTAATGGAAAAGGGAAATAGTGTGGGAGAAATGTTTTAATATTTTTTATTAATATATTTGTCTTTAAAGAGGGTGGATGTGGAAGAATGTTAAAAATGAGATATGTAGGCATCCAAACAAGTAACCTTAGCATTTAAATATAAAATCAATGCTGACTGAATTGCAGGTGAATTCTAGCTAAGTATCTTTTTCTCACAAACCAAATTTATTCACAGGGATTTAGATGGTGATTAGTAGTAAAAATTTGCATCTCTTCCATAGATCCCCATACAAAAGTAAGCGATTCACAACTGCACTGTGAATGTGAAATGATGCTGGGCCCCACCACCTGCAGTGCTGCTTTTGGCATTCCTCTGATCAGAGCTTGATGTTGTGCTGCTGTACCACCCAACAAGCAGCACCTAATCATTTTTGACCATGGGAGTGTTTCATGGTGAGGCTAGAAAGTAAAAACTGTAACACAGAAGTAAACCTCCAAAAGAAACATTACTGTTCTGTAAACTATGGCCAGGCATACAGAAGCTCAGTGTTTAAAGGGACAGTTATAGCAGTATCTAAGGAAGTATTCAGTACACTAGGATGTAATCATTGCTATGGCAACAATTTTTTCCAGATCAGTGGATAAAACGCTGGTTTCGAACTTGTGTCTGTAACTTGTAAGTAGGCTTATTTATCCTCTGTTTTATTTCCTCTCGCATTTTCAATCACCACAATGCAGCTTGTAAAGAGCACTTGTAAAGAGCACAGTACAACAACTGATGAAGCATGTGGGTTCAATGATTCATATATTGACACAATGAATTCAATGGAAAAGTAATTAATAATGATAATAAAAAAAATAACAGTTTGGCCTCTATGGCTTCTTTCATCAGAGAAGCTCAAAGAGCTTTGCAAATATTAATTAAGCCTCAGAACATCCTGATAAGCATCTCTCTCTTCCTCTTATTTTCTCCCTGTAACTAGTATTAATTTCTGGATTACAGTGAATCAGAACTACAAATCAAGAAGAACTGGAAGGGAAAAAACACCTTTGTACCATTCTAAGGTTACCTACACAATCACAGCCTGCACCAGTGAAACCAAATGCTGCATTTGATGCTATGCAGAATAATCTGTGTACCTGCCCCTGCACCTTCATTTTCATGCAACATTTCTTTGGTCCACAGTGTGTGCAGTCATCTAATTGGATTTTTTTTTTTATCAATATATAATCTTTTCCTAATCATTAAGCTGTATTGATTGTTCTTACTATTACATATACATTGTAATACACAGATTTAGTCAAATTGAAGTGATTTTTTTATTTGTTTTTATTTTCAGAAAGTATTCCCCAAACCTTAATAAAGACTTCATATATTCTGGTGGGTAGAAGGCTAGTCTAGGATCTTGAGATTTAATCCTATTTGCAAATGGCTTGAAATGTAGCTTTGGAAAAATATTTTAATCTCATTACTTCAATTTCCTGCTTTGGAGAAGAGATGAATAGTATTTGTTTATGTTCAGGGATTCTAAAAAGATTGTTTAAATTCTATTTTAAAGATAGTGTAGCTGAGGGCTACATGCACTGTCTCAGAACAGGAATGAGGCAATTATCTGTTTATCAAGGCATCTATTTATTATTCCCTAATTTTATGAACTTGGCCAGGCTGATCTAGGGCATTCTACAGAAGGCAAGATTTTGGTGAGCTCTGTTTCTACAACCTTGTCAGCAGCTTCAGCTTCCTAGCCTCACTTTAATCAACTAGAAGAATGCAATAATCTTAATTATTTCCCAGTATAAACTCCAATCTTGTCAGGCTTATAGCAAGTACACAGTGTCATTTCCCAAATACTGTTTTCTTTGGTTCTTCAAATACCAATTCCTGTTTCATATTGCTGCTCCTTACTGCATTTTCCCCTTTTATTTT
>JANVCC010000034.1:11723540-11994139 GCA_025345505.1 Todiramphus chloris collaris
TTTGGAGAGAATAAGAATGGATGAATCGGGTTTTATTATCTTCTACATTGACAGGTTTCCTACGGTGGAAACTTTTTCCTGCTTCCTAGCGTCTTAAATCTGAGCTTGATTTTTAACATTTTCATTGGATGAAAATACAGTTATCAGAAGGAAAATACTGTCTGAAGGAAAGGAAATAAAAAAATACTTTTAGGAAAAAAAAGAAAGTAATGGTATAAGCAGAAGGATAAAAACCACAAAACTCTAGTGGGGCTACTTGTTAAAGATAATGCTACTACATGTTGAAAGGGAATTATTAAAAAAAAAAAAAAAAATCTTCAAATATGTAACTTCCAAGTACTGACTTTACCCAAGGGCATAAAGGGAGAAGAGCTTTGAAACTTTTACCTCCTTTGGTAAAATAACTTAATCAGATGTTTACCATTTTTAATCTTTAGAACTATATTTTGAATTTTTATCTTAAAGTGCCATTAGAACCACAGAGACATGTCATTTATCAGTTTTCCTGTAATTTTTGTTACAATTAGATTGAAAGAAAGAATGGAAAAACGCTAACCACACCCCATACTAAATGCTGTTTGTGGTGAGTGATTTATGCATAATGGTGTAGCATGAAATGCAAATGAGTGAATTCTGGCTGCAAATAGCAGGCATTTACTGTTGTACAATGGAGGAGAAAATACTTCTGAGGTCTCCAGAATCACTTATCTGAAGCTCTGTCCTTCTGTCAGGCTGATGAGCCAAAAGAGGATCAAACCACAGACATTGCAGAGGCAATAGCCTTGTGCACAGTTCCTTTGATGGTGTGCTGAGAGAATAATTTGTCTAAGTATCGGAAACATATCAGGTAATGGCTAAACTCTCATGACTTCAAGGGGGTTCTGTGAGCTTATACAAACAGCACATCTGGTTGTAACATCTGTTTTTTTCTGATTCTTCAGTTATGGATTCAGTTTCTTACAGATTTAGAGTCTGTGTTTAGAACCAGACACACTTTATGCACAGAGGACAATAAAAAGACCTTTAAAATATCTTACACTGCCTTACTTAGGCCTTATGCTTTGCACATTGCAATAACCTTTTTCTCCAGAGAGATTCGATTCACTAATTACATCATTAGCCTCTGTCTCACACTGATGCTACAAAATTAGTTATGCAATCCAGATGATCAGCTGTACAAACAAAAATGTGTAATATAGAAAACAATGCTAATTCACAGTGTTTGATTTAAAAAAATGTATGGTTGTACTTTTTTTCCCCTCAAAAAAAAAAAAAAGATGTCCTTTCCAATGAATATTCAGTGAGTTTTGTTAAAAGCAAAATGACAAAATAACAGAATAGCGTTGTCCTGACTGTGGTCTAGTGTTACAGAAATAGCTGTATGGACACAATCTGTCAGTCTGACATTCCAGTTCATCTATAAGCATTGAGAGATCCTGTGAAGTCTATACCTTCATAGTTAAGTGTGTCTGATGCAGATTGTGAGCTGGAGCCTCTGTACGTATTATCAAAAAAATTGAAGCAAGTCATTGTGTGCCTATGTGTAATACAGATGATTCCTTGCTCCATGAAACTGAATAGTCTGTAAAAACACAATGTGTCAGGAGAGAGCAGGTGACAAAGAAACAGGAAAGTGATTATATTTGATACATTGTTTGCAATTTATAATATAATATTCTTACTTTTTAAATAAATGTCTAATGTTGATGTGCTCTTTGGCTTTCTGTCTGATCAGGCACCTTTCATTGGACTTTTGGTATATTTTGGTTGATACTTAAATTTTCCAGTTTGTAGTGACAAAATCTATAGTACAATGACTTTATGGAGGCTGTAAAATATGTATCTTATTCTTTCTTTTGAAAGACCGCTCATCATTAAAGCTCTTCTTAGGGCTTTATAGCAGAGAGCTCAGGACATGAAATACAGAGTTTTAAGGTGACATTGCTATGCTGCAGAAAGTCTTTGTAAAAGTGCAGGTATAAGAAAAATTTGATCTGTGGTTACCCTTGCCAGTCACATTTGTCTGCTAGCTTTAAAGCTTCTTTTAATCACAGGTCATAGTCTTTGATGTACATGGCTACCTTTCATCCCTTTTCCAAAATTCTCTTCTCTGCCTTCCTTACATGCCAAAAATGTAATTCTTAGTGCTGCTGTAGTGCACACATCTGAATGTATTATTTTTTGTGTACTCAGAAACAGTTTTACAATTTTAACTTTTTTAATTATTTAATTCAAGTCCTAGTATATGTAGTGACTGAACCCTTGCCCTTAAACTTTTTTCCTATGTATCCATAAGGTTTGTTTTTATGTCTCATTGAGTAATTTTGTTTTATCTGCTCATTATACTTTTAAAAGAGCTAGCAAAACCTTTCAATGACTTGTCAAGTAACACAGAATCATTCGATTGGAAGAAACCTCTAAGATCGTCAGATCCAACCACTAAAAATTCAGCACTGCCAGGCCACTACTAAACCATGTCCCTCAGCATGACATTTACATGTTTTTTAAATACCTCCAGGGATGTTGATACTACCACCTCCCTGGGCAGCCTGTTCCAGTGCTTTACAACCTTTGCAGTGAAGAAGTTTTTCCCAATAATCAACCTAAACCTCCCCTGGAGCAACTTGAAGTCCTTTCCTCTTGTTCTATTGATTGTTACTTGGTAGAAGAGACTGACTGCCTCTTTTCAGGCATTTGTAGAGAGCAAGAAGGTCTCACTTAAGCGTCCTTTTCTCCGGTCTAAATAACCCCAGTTCCCTCAGCCATTTCTTCTACAACTTGTTTTCTAGACCATTCACCAGCTTTGTTGCCCTTCTTTGGATGTGCATCAGCACCTGAATGTCTTTCTTGTAGTAAGGGGCCCAAAATTGAAGGCAGTATTCAAGGTGTTGCCTCGCTAGTGCTGAGTACAGGGAAACAATCACTTCTCTAGTCCTGCTGGCCACACTATTTCTGATACCAGCCAGGATGCTGTTGGCCTTCTTGGCTACTGCAGCACACTACTGGCTTATATTCAGAAGGCTGTCAACCGAGACCTCCAGGTCTTTTTCTGCCAGGCAGCTTTCCAGCTACTCATCCCTCAAGCCTGTATCATAGCCTGGAACTCTTGTGACCCAAGTGCAGGACCAGATACTTGGCCTTGTTGAACCTCATACAGGTGGCCTCAGCCCATCAATCTACCCTATCCAGATCCCTCTGTAGAGCCTCCCTGCCTTCAAGAAGATTGACACACCTGCCTAATGGTGTTTTCTGCAAAATTGAGTGCCCTCAATCTCCTTGTTCAGTTCATTGATAAAGTTATTAAACAGAACAGGCTCTGGGGAACACCACTTGTGATTGTCTGACAAGTGGATTTAACTCCATTCACTACAACTTTCTGGGATAAGCCATTGAGCCAGGTTTTTTTCCAGTGAAGCATATACCCATCCCAGCCATGAGCCGACAGTTTCTCCATGAGAATGCTGTTGGAAACAATGTCAAAGACTTCAGTAAAGTCCAGCTGGATAACATCCACAGCATTGCCCTCATTCACTAAGCGGGTCACCTTGTTATAGAAGGAGTTCAGGTTAGTTAAGCAGGACCTGCTTTTCATAAGCCCATGCTGACTGGGCTTGATCACATGGTTGTCCTGTATGGCCTCAAGATGGATGTTCCATAACTTTCCTTGGCACTTTCCCCACATCCTCCTTTCAGCCCTTCTTGTAGATGGGTGTCACATTTGCTAACCTTGAGCCAACTGGTACCTCCCCAGTTAGCCAGGACTGCTGATTAATGATGGAAAGTGGGTTAGTGAGCACTTCTGCCAGCTCCCTCAGTACTCCCATCCAGCCCTGTAGACTCGTGTGCATGTAAGTGGTGTAGTAGGCCACTGATCATTTGCTCTTGGATTGTGGGGGCTTCATGGCACTCCCCATCCTTATGTTCCAGCTCAGGGGGCTGGGCATTTAGAGAACTAGTTTTTCTATTAAAGACTGAGGCAAAGAAGGCATTCAGTACCTCAGCCTTTTCCTCATCCTCTGTTTTCCACCTGCATCCAAGGATGGAGATTCTCTGTAGTCCTCCTTTTGCTGTTAATGTATTTACAGAAACATTTCATTGTCTTTTATGACAGTAGTTAGCTTAAGTTCTATGTGGGCTTTGCCCTTCTCATTTTCTCCCTGCACAGCCTCACAGAATCTTTGAAGTCTTCCTGAGTTCTCTGCCCCTTCTTCCATAAGAAGACTTTCCTTTTCTTCCTGATTTCTACAAAACAACCTGTTCAAATAGGCCCATCTTCTTCCCTGCTGGCTCATTTTACAGCACACAGGGATGGCTTGTTCTTGTGCCTTAAAGATTTCCCTTTTGAAGAATGTCCAGCCTTCCTAGACTCCTTTGCCCTTCAGAGTTGCTTCCCAAGGGACTCTGTCAGCCAGTCTAAACAGGCCAAAGTCTGTCTAGGTGGAAGTTCTACTGACCCACTTCTCCAAGAACTGAAAATTCTACCATCCCTTGATCACTATGCCCAAGATTGCTTCCAACCTTCACGTCACCCACAAGTCCTCCTCTGTGAACAACAGGGAGCTTTCCCTAGGTGGTTCTCTCAGCAGCTGTGTCAAGAAATTATCTTCCACACACTCCAGGAACCTCACTGACTGTTTACTGTATTGTATTTCCAGCAGACATCTGGTAAATTAAAGTTCCCCACAAGAACAAGGGCTAGTGAATATGAGACTTCTCCCAGCTGCTTATAGAATATTTTGTCTCTTGATCCTGGTTTGGGCAGTCTATAACAGGCACCCACCATGAAATCTGCCTTGTTGGCCTTCCCCCTGATTATTACCCATAAACATTCAACCCTATCTTCACCATCATTGTGCTCAAAACAATCAAAACTTTCCCTAACACACAGGAGCACTCCATCACCTCTCCTTCATGACTTATCCCTTATGGAGAGTTTATAGCCATCCAACTCAGCACTTCAGTTGTGCAAACCATTCCACCATGTTTCTGCGATGGCAACGATATCATAGTTTTCCTTCTGTATGATGGCTTCCAGCTTTTCCTGTTTGTTGCCCATGCTGCCTACATTGGTGTAGATGCACTTCAGCAGGGCTACTGATCCTGTCAGATTTTGGTGAAGAGAAGGCCTAATTCCAACCTGACCATTCCCAGGTTGCTTCCATGATTTCCAGCCCACCAATATCCCTTCTGTCTTTGCTATCCCAAAGCACACACCCCTACCTCCACTGGGATGGAAGACTAAAGGACCTCGCTAGCACACCATCCCACGAACACTGATGTGCTGCCCCAAGGCTTATCTCTAGCAAGACTGGTTTTATGTCTTCCTCCCTTCAAATCTAGTTTAAAGCTCTTTTAATGAGCACAGCCAACTCCTGTGCAAAACTCCTTTCCCCCCTTTGAGACAGGTGTACCCCATCTGTTGGTGTCATGTAAACTGACCCATGATCAAAAACCTCAAAGTCCTGCCAGTGACACCAGGCTCAGAGCCAGGTATTGATCTTTCAAAACATCTTTCAAAATTTTATAGTGGACCTGTATGTGGGCTAAGTTCTGCCATTTGTACTAGCGTGCTGTGGACATATCTGCTGTAGTGCTGCTGCCTTCTCTTCTTGTTAGGCTTCCATCTGTCATAGCTGACACTCTTAATCTCATGCATATTGCTCTATTTTTACTAGGATTAGTTTTAGAATAAAATACAATCTAGCATAAGGTAGGACAATGTGATGTTATCCCTCACACTCTGTCCAAGGATACATCCAACACATTTGCAATGAATTAGCATTAGAGGATTTGAAGGCTGTTTCACAAACCTGCTAGGGCTTGTGATCAAAACAGCAGTTTGATTTTATTTCAGAGTGTGTGGCGTAAAGGGCAACAGGCTAGGTAGCCAGTATGTATACAGCAAGCCATACTGCTATGTATTTTAAACCTATTTTCAACCTGAATTTGTCCTTCATTGAAAGACAAGGATCTGCTGAAGGACTACTAGAGCTTTTTAAAAAATTGAGTCCTTGGTCTGCCAGTCCATGCCATTTATATTTTAATCTCAATGTTGTAATCATTTGTAACAACAAGAGCCTTAGAAAGTAACTGTCCATTAAGTGTTTATTGCAACAGAGCAGAAGTTATGCATTTCATTACAAGTATTACAATTTGGGCCTAAATTTGGAAAAGGTACCTGTTCTGCAGATGTCTGATATATTCAGTTATAAATATTTGGTATCAGTGGTCAACTAATGGAAATTAGAGAAACAATAGGTGGCTCTGAGCTTTTTAATTTCCTATTTTCTACCCAGTTGACAGCAAAATCCTACAATAATAGTGTGAGCTACAATGGCATCTAATGATTTTCTGGGAAGCAGGGAGTATACTTCAGCAGGGAACCAGAAGCCATGTCATACTGATGCTTAATGTGCTAAAGTTTAAAACCTCAAACCCCAGCAGTCAGTGACTAAGGCTGAGGAAGAAACAAGTAGAACTGCACTTATTTGCCAACTGATATTTCACTGAAGTTTGTAACATCCTAATTTCACAACACTGAATAGCCATACAGAAATATGGAGATATTTCTGCTGATTTTAATCCAAATGAGGATTACAGACTGCAGAAAGTTATTTTTTGGATTCAATGTCAGACATCTTTGGCTATTCAACTTAAGCAAGTTTCCCAGGCTGTTATTTTCAGTTATTTTAAGTGAAATTTTACATGCATTTGAAAAATGGCACGTTTCCCTGGTGCATGCCTCCATTTATTTACAACAAAGTTTTCCATCTGTATAGCAGTACCATTATGAGGAGATACATTTCTCTGAGTAGGAGATAGACATCTTTGAATGTATACTGTAAATGTGGAGTGGAGTTTTTTGCCTTCTTTCGTCTACCTCCTGTGCTTAGATAAAGCAGAGAGTTATTAAAAAGATGTGGTCCTTATGCAGTACCCACAAAAAATGTTTGCTGTTTTATTAGAAAGGAATGTTATGTTGAATGGTTAATATATATTTATGCATGTTCTGATTCATAAAAGTGTAAAAATAACTATAAGTACATAATTTTTAGTATGCAAAAGTTTAGGGTGTTTTTTCTTCTTCTTTGGCAGTTGCCAAACATTGTTTTAGGTGTTTTAAGAGACCCATCAACAGCAAGAGCTTGATCTCTTAAAACAGAGATTTGTACCTGCTATTATTAACATTATTACACTTTGTATTAATTATCTAATTTAGCAGGTTTCATATGTGGAAATGGAAGTTTTATGCTGGGGGTGGGGGGGGGAAGTTGTGTTTTTTGTCTTCTTGGCAGCTCCATGAAATGTATCTTCTTTCCTACTTCTCAAGCTTTGAGCAAAAACTCAACATCAGGTATATAAGATTGCCCCAATGACTATAATTCTTAATATTTTAATATTCTTATGGGTATTTAATCATTCTGATGTGAAGGAATTTGCATGCATAACTCCTTATAAATGATGCTGATAATATACCCCTAAATTTTAGTGACAGATGGATTGATCCAATTTGGATGATGATGTGTTAATTTGAATAAAATGACAGGTGTATGTACCTCATGGATGATGCAGAAAGAGTATGTTATATTTGTTGCTAGAAAGGAAATAGTCATATGGTATCTCACATTCCTTGATACAAGAGTATACTTTGAGGTGGAAATCTGTCAGAATGAAATCATGTTGGTATGTAAGAGCTGTGTTAATAATTCTTTCACAGCTCTTATACGTATCTTGGATAGATAAACCTTTTGCCTCAATTTTTTTATTTGCAAAAAATACATCCAATTATCCAAGTAGACTTAACAGAGTGCAAATGCAAATAAAACTTAAATACCTTGCAATTAAACAAAACACAGTATTTGGGTTTTGATACCAGTAAAATAGATAAATCAAGTCATCAGAAGTACAGTATATTTCTAGGTGAATTTATTTGATTTCTGGATAGTTTGTTTTTTGGTTTTTTTTGTAAGACTTTTGTAACAAGTGAAGCACATCACTGTTGTGAAGATTTATTGCATCAGCTCATTCCTAAACACCTAGCAACATAATAAAATCTGCAGAGGGGAAAGAACCATAGGTAGCCCACAGGGAGTAGTTGAGGTACTTACCTGGCATGTGGGAGACTGTGCTCTGTGGCTTTTGTCATTCCCCTGAATCTCTGATGAGCACCCTTCCCATCAGCCACTGATGTCCTTGGAGCTCTTCTACTTCCCAGGTTAACCCCAATCTCTCAGGTGTCACAGAGCTGTCTCAAACACCAGAGCATTTTATTTCATGGAGAGAAAATAAGTCTCCTTTCTCTGCACACGTGGGGAAGATACTGCACATCCTTAGAAAAAAAAAAGTTTGTCATAAAGCTCTGAATCCTTGTATAGGATTAGAGCTGACTCCTTTTTTTCATGACTGGTGTTTGTGATCTGGGAACAAAAGCTCTTTTGTACTTAATCTGTGTTAGATGTTTCTTGGGCCACAGTTGCAAACATGTAGGTCAGGCAATAAAGCTAACCATACAATATCTGTGCACCCATCAGAAGCAGCTATTAACACCACCTGGAACATTAATGAGGTGTAAAATTGAGATATGAATGTTTGTAAATTGAGAGGTCACTGAAGTTTTTATAGGCACAGCTTTTATTCTTCTCTCTTGTAGGTAACAAGGGAACAATAAAATGTATCTAAGCGATACAAATGAAGATGAATAAATAGTAAATATGAAGAGGAAGTAATTTTATGAAAAATACTGAAGTAGAAATACAATTAAAACTTGGGACATGTCTACCTTACATCACTTGTGATCTAGAAGATCTGGTGGTGATCTAGAAGCAGCAAACTTTTTGAATCCTAAAGCATTATACATGGTAAGGTTTCACCTTTTAAAATTTTCTTTAAAAGCTTACAAGGAGATCTATGATTTCATCATAGTTTATCTAAAAGATCTTAACGTTGTGCTTTAATGTTACATCAAAGATAGTAACACTGTAAATGTAACTACGTCTTTTCCAATAGGAGTTGTATTTTGTTGTATGACGTTTTCTGTCGGGAAATAGTAGTTTTCAACTGATGAATGAAATGTTTTTGAATGTTTAGTTAAGAAATAATCCAAACAGAGTAAAAAAATACATATGTAAGGAGCCCATTCCAAGTAATTGAAATACAGATAGTGTGTTTGTGGGGAAACCTATGGGAAATCTATTTTTCAAGTATTCATGAATAGTAGCTCAGCTTATTAAATGGTTTCCCTTTGAAAACATAAGTTTTACAATCTCATTTCTGTTGACAAGTGAAGATTATATGCTGATGATATCAGCCTTTCTTTTCTTTTCTCATCCATGGAAATCGAATTTATTGTACCTGCTGGTATGGGCAAGTGATACAACACAAGTGTGAGATAAACTGTATTTTCTGAGCTGGGTGGGAGATTATGCCTCTACTTACAGTCTAGTGTTTTTTAACTTTGCTGATCACTGAAATACTTGTTCATGGGGGAAAAAAAAAAATTAAAGATGGTCATCCTCAACTAAATTAGAATAGTGAAACAGGCAGGATTAGACATTTTCATCTCCCCAAGGGTGATGCTTTAGGCTGAATTGGAAAGAGGGAAGGTTAATGTCTGGAAATGAAATGTAGCAGCAGATTTGGCTTGATCTTTATGTGTGTTATATGTTTGGTTCTCAGAAGTTGTTCTGTTCAGATTGAATGATTTTTATGCTGAAATAGAAAGGGTATTTTATATATTCACTTGATTGATCCAAAAAGAGGACAAATGAGTAATATTTTCTGCAAGTGTGTTTCCCAATGGAAAACTGCTTCTGATCCTACTTAAATGAATGAGACTTGACTTGATTTAACTTGGTGTGTCAGAAATCATGTTCTTGAGTTTTAGGGGCTGCCCACTGCACCTAATCTGCCTTTCACAAAGTCAGAGGAACTCTCTGTAATAATACTTGTAGCAGGCAATGGTATGATTTTAATCATGATTAATTTGATCATAAACAACTAATCAAAAATTAATAAGATCCTATGATCATCTTTATAACCTTTGAAAATATTGGGACTAAGTGAAAGACATTCAACACTTTAACATCTATTTTCTGGAAGCTAGTCTTATCACTTACTTAGTAAATTGTTTTGGTCAGGATGTGTAATCTATGTAAACAGACAAAAAATGAGGACGGTAAATATATTCAACATGGTGATAATCTTAACCTGAATAATGAATGTGTCAGTTTTTGAGTAACTACAGTGGGAAGTGTTAGTAAAACTAATCATCTATATAAAACCCAGAAGATGTTCATGCCAACCACACCAATTTTCCTAGGATTTATGTTTTTATTTCCCTTTTGTTTAAGTATTAGACATAATGTTTGATATGTTGTACAATTAAGATAAAAAGGAAAACAAATACTCAATATTCAGGTAATATATGAACGTTGCTCTAGTCTAGTCAGTGGAGAATGAATTTTATATTAGTAATATTCATGTCTCTATTCTTAGTATCTTTTATGAAGCTAAGCTAAATAGCCTGATCTAAAACAGAAAAAACAAGTCTATCATATCTCCTGAAGTAATTTCACATTATTCTCAAATTATCCATAAACTCATAATCCCTTTTTTATGACTGCTGTGCACAATTACTCTTATAGCTGTGAAGTCTATTTTCTTCCTTCATTTCAATTCCTCAATAAAATATTAAAATTATATGATTAATCAAGATACACTGGACAATCTATTTAGTTGTTATATCTTGTTTTATTGGCAGCTTTAAAAGTGTTTTTAAGCAATTGATTAGGTTATCTGATCAGTGAGTCTCTGCTGTTAGTGTTTCAGCATCAGTGCTGTGTCAATACCTGGTCAAGCATTAAGACTGTTATTTGAACTAACAACAGAACTGCAACAGAAATTTATTTTCCTTTAACTGCCAAGTGCATGGAGAAGTGCTGGAATTACAACCAAATGCCTAAAGTAAAAGTTAATTCACCTACAGAGTAATTTGAGTTTTTCTCAGATCTTTCAGATTTGAATACAAACAGAATTATTTTCTTGCACTTGAAAGAAAGGCTGGCTGGTAGTCATGACATGGTCAGATGCCTGAAGGAACAGTAATTATCCATCTAGTATTGTATTGCACCGTCTATTTTCCAACATGATAGCAGAAAAATAAATCTGTTCTTATTATATTTTCATCACTAAATTTTGAAAAGCTCATCGCTCATGCTTCTCTGCATAAAACCCTCAACCATTTAAAAATGTTAATAAGTCTTAAAGGGGATAATTTCATATATCCTTTTTGTGGAGTCTTTGAAAATTGGCTGTTGTTAGGTTCTGTAGGTGACTTGTATTGTTCACTTTGTCAAGCGCCTTACAATGAGCATACCACTAATAATACTACTTTATTTCTTCATACCGTTACAAGCAGTTTTTCTGATATTAACTTAAATCTGTACCCTTGCCACTTGGTGAAAATTACTTTCTGCTCCCTCTTTGTCTCCCTCACTAAAGATCTTAGAATTTTAGTTTGGTAAATTTGCATATTGCTCTTGTATTCCTTTTATATTTGATGGCTTGATCACCCTTCAAATAGAGGAGAAATATACAAATTCTATGGACGTACTTGCCGTTCTAGTAGATGGCCCCTTATGAACATCTGATCTTCTATGCTTTCCTCACTTGGACATGATTCTAAGCAAGTGTGTCAGATTCCCTGGGTTTTCTGGTGCTAAGATAGACTAGTGTTTACTAGCAAGGAAAATACTATACATTGATGCTGTTATGTGTCTGAATGTTAAGCTCTCATCAGCCGTGTCTTCTCTTGAAAAATGTTTTTTCAGGAAAAGTAGAAAAGTTACTGCAAATCATGATGAAAAGATTTTGGTTTTGTGTTGGTTTTTTTTTTTTTTTTTTTGTTCCCTGCTATTAAGTCTCTGTCAGAGTGTTTTTGCTGTCTACTTTGGATGCATGCTTTTGGGCACATAGTACCACACCAAGTGTTAACACCTGGTAGAATTGTAAATTTAACATAGTTTTCCAGTGGGATGTGGAAATCGATAGGAAAATATATCTGTGTTTACCTAAAATGTTTTAATGTCAAATAACTAAGGTCTATTGATATGGCAAATCTAGGACAAATGCAATAAGAAATGAAAAAAATGTAGCTTAAGGATTTGAAAACATTCTCATGTTGCACAATGTCATGTTAAATCATATTTCATAATGAGAGAATAATGCAATGATGACTGCATATGATGTCCCACAGGGTAGGTGATTTGGGAACAAGTATTAGCAAGACTGTCTTGTCAATACTATTTTGTTCTACTGCTAGTTCTGAGAGAAAATATAAGCCAGTTTAAGAAATGTGCATGATTGTTATTTGGAAAAAGAGTCTTCTTTTTTTTTTTTTTTTTTTTTTTCTGGAAATCCGATATAACTCTTGTTCTATCACACACTACCAAGCTTACAGTTCTTTCATTTCTGGGTTTGATAGAATTGCTGCAGAAAATTACAGACTGGCCATGATGTTATTTTATACCAGTGTGCTTAACTTTCACTTTCCATTAGAATGATTGAAGTTGCTCTTTATATGCATCCTAAGGATGCACAGGTATGAAAGGTGAACATAAGCAGTACAACAGGGGTAAATGAGTACGTAATGCCACCATATGCTATTTTTCTGATTTAAATAGTAGAGGGGAAAAAAAAAGAGAGAGAGAATAATTGCAAGCAATATCTTTTAAATTACTTTAATTGTTCTTCATCTGTAAAATTTAGTGAACCTCTTTCTTCTCTCAGCCAGTTCCATTAATTAACCGAAAGATTTGAACTTTGCTAATGTCAAATTCTTCCTTCAGTCTTTAAATTGTCCTTGTAGCTATATGTATCTGTTCAGGTACACACTTAGGCAGACAGGGTTATGAAACTGAAGCTGTTTCAAAAAGTGAAATTAAACTATTTTGTGAAAATTCTTGGATTTGTTATGGTTCACTTGTATCCAAGTTGGGAACAAAACTATGTATTATTGGCACTGCTCTTTTGCCTTGGTATTTGCTTTGTTTGATTTAGTCTTTTGTTCCATTTACTTGTATTTGGTTATACTGAACTGTGCCACTAAAAGAGAAAATAAGTTTCAATATTGAGCAACTCTATTTCTAACAGGCAGTAGTACCACAGCAACAATAATGAGAAGCTCACATATTATGTAATAGCTTTGAGTTCACATGTTCCCAAAGTGTTTTAGTAACTATGGATTGGATTAATTCAGCTTTTCCCGGATAAAGCTTCTACTAGGCTCAAATAAATAATATCCTTACTTGTTTAAGACAAAAAATGGAAAACAAAGGAAAGCTTGTTCTCACCTTATTCAGATGGGAACTTACAGGGCAATACAGGGAAGAAGGAGAATTTATTTCCTCATTCAAAATTCAAGAATGACAATGTTTTTATTGCACATACTCCAAAAATGCTACAGACAGTTTTTATGATTGTGGAATTGCATGCTTTCATGTGGTGTGTTTTCCAAGAACAGAACCTTTCTGCTGTGTATAACACCTGTCTCAGCCATAGGGCACCCAGCTGATTTGCTTTGGGAAGTAGAGGACTGCAATCTTCCTGATTGAGATGCTTCTTGTGCTTCTGTCCAGTCTTTTAAATGAGTGATATAAAAATCTAGATAGGGACTGAGCATCAACTTTAAAGTACAGATGTACAAGCTAATATGGATTGGGCTGAGAAGTGTAATAACAGCAAAACTGCAATGTATTACATAAAGTGTTAATACTTAAGTATATAGAGAGATGCCAATCTAAAATTAGGCTGAATTATAAAAGAATATTAAGCTTTTCTAAAGCTTTAAATAGACTATTTCTGAAAGAGTCAGAAATTGAAAACTGGAGACTGTACTACAGCCAGATCCCCAGCTTGACCTGCTATTATTTCCTTAGGAGCCTTTTATATGAACACAGAATCCTTCAGCCATTCAACAGAAGACCTTGAACTCATAGCAGAGGTTATGCTGAGAATTCTTTTGATAAAACCTTTTCTTCTAGGGATGCTTCTAGAATATATATGCTACTAGTTTCCTTGGAGACTGACGTGTAGTCAGCACAATGGCTCTATAGCACCTGTAAATCAAACTTCAAAAGAAGTTACTGTCCTTGTTAGCGGAAATGGTATGCATTATGGTGAAAGAAGAGTGTTGTGCTTTCTACTTGTCTTCCAGAGAATGAGATGTCAGTAGTCTCTTATAGAAACTGGAGATCTAGGGACCTAGAGTTCAAACTGCCTGAAGATTTTATCAAAATATAACACAGGCCTGCATTTACTTTGTAGACAATAAGGACTTACTTTGTAAATGGTTTGTGGATGCAGTCTTTACAGAGATAATTGTATAAGTATCATTAATTGTTTAGATCTGAAAAGATATTTTCGTAATTCTGATCAGCTTGAGCATCCCTTTGGCGAATTCTTCTGTGCTATAGTTCCTGTCATCTTTACATATCCCTTTTCTTTACCCTTCCTGAGTGAAGAGAGAGGGTCAACACACTGTGAGGAGTTGAATTTGGATCTGTTTTCTTCAACTCAGACACTTTTTCTCCTCTGTCCTTTACAGCATGGTTAAAGGATATGTCCTCATGGTTTCCTATTCCTTTCCTTTATGTCGCTGTTTTAAAATGTTATTAGTTTTGGCAGTTAGAAATTTGGTCAGTGTTTAGCTTCCCAGCTCTCACACAGAAACAAAATTAAAGATATATTTGCTTTTAGATTAGCTACAGTTTCAAAGAGGGCTGAAAAATAAACAGTTGGAACCTCAACTTGGGAACAGGTGATGTACTACAAGTGAGGGGGAAAAGGGTTCCCACTGGAACATACACATGGGAGTTCAGTCTAACAACACTTGGTCAAATAACAATATTATATATAATCCTTATTAGTCCTGCTTTAGAACCACTGTTGTTCCTGCCAATGTCAACATCCAAATTTCCTGTGACTTCACTTTCAGGGACAAGTTCTCTAGAGTAAATCCACAGCTAAAAATTGCCAGCTGTAGATACAAACAATTTAACAAACATATCAAATGCCCTTCACAGTCTGTTTAAATTTTGTGACTATGATGCTCAAATGTTTGACTAGATAATGCTGTGGGCTGGTCGTTGTCTGAGTCTGCTAACTGGAGAGACCCTTTTGACTGCTTACCCCTTGCTTTGTAAGGGAGGTGGGCAATTGAACCCCCACAATGAGAGTAAATGGTTACTCCAGTTTATCATGGCATTTCCAAGTGAAAGTACAGGGATGCAGTCACGTACTGTGTGACTTTCATAATCTATAGCTTCAGAATCTGGTATCTTAACATCTATAACAAAGAGCAAGGCTGCAGTTGAATGGTGTTGATCAGATCTTACATGTAGCTATAGGGCAGTATTAATTCTTGTGTTGTTTCCTGCAGCCTTTCATTGTATTGCCACGATCATCTTTTCTTCTTTGCTCTCATACATCCTTCATCCACTCCTTAAAGGAGTTATGGAAAATGAATTAAGTTTCATCCAGCAAGAGGCTTTATCATGTCTGCATGATGAAGCTGCGTATCTGCAAAGTGAGTTAATCCTCACTTTGCATTTTCTCTCACACATTACAGTTTTATGAATGCTTCAGTCTAGTTTGTTATCAGTGAGTGGGTGCAGGTATCACATCTTTTGTTAGCAAATCAGCTTTGTCTCAATTCCTAGCCTAGCAACTGTTTTTCCTATAATACTAACCAAATGGCAGTGCCTCCCATGAGTTATGAGAAGTGCATTGTATGTTGTAATGTACTGATAAAGACCATCCATTTCTCTCTTCCACACAAGAGGACTACACAGCCAGTCTACCAATACATACTCTACAACATCTATTCTAACATGGTTTGGGAACACCTGAATGGAGATCACGTGGAAGACGTACATCTGAGTAGACCCTTTAATGTCCTTTGGATGAAAGCATCAAGATGATGATCATGGATTCCAGAAAACCTCGAATGCCTTACAACCTTCTTGTAGCCCAAAAATGTGGCAATAGCAGAAGGTAGGATATATCTCAGATTAATTTTTCTCAGACTGATTTCAACATGATTAGTAGTAGCCTTTCTAGCTTACCAAAAACATCACACAAGGCACCTCTCAGCTTCTACTGAATCACCAAGCTGTCCCTTCTCAATTACCCTCTCGGTGTCATTCACTCCTACATAAGTATGTATTTCCACTGTCATTTTATTTTTATCATTGGTTGCTACAACTCTCAGTGAAAGTGTGCACGCTGTTGCTAAGAACTGTGGTATATGACACTTATCAGGATACAACATTCTAGAAGTAAAAAAATCAAAGGTGCCTATCACAAAATACAATGTTTGTAAGTCATAGATGTAGGCTGAAAACATGGAGTCCCAAACACAGCTTGTCTGTTAGTCGGCAATAAGATGTAACTGATGGTTTGAAGAACCTATAATGAGTGTTGCACTGATGAAATGCTGTAGTGAGTCTGGCTGAGCTGCTTTTCCCCATCCAGCCCTCATGCCGCAGTACTGGGAGCTGGAGGGTGTTGAGAACACACCCGTGTTATGACTGCCTGTGCTCACATGGCACCAGAGGATGGGGGGGCAAAATGGGGGAGAGGATACAGCCAACCTGAGCTGACCAGTGGGATATTCCATACCATATGACGTCAGCTCAACTATAAAGGGAGAGGGCAGGAGGAAGATGGTGAGACATTTGGCTTTGTCCTCTGAGCAACTGCTATACGTGTTCTGGAACCCTGCTTCCTGGACTCAGCCTGACATCACCTGTGGATGGGAAGTAGAGAATAACAACTTTATCATACCCTTGGATCTTTTTGTCATATTCTCTCCCTGCATGCTGTGCTGACGGAGGTTAGGGGGAGTGATAGAAGGGCTTGGTGGGCACCTGGTGCCCAGCCAGGGTAAACCCTCCACAGTTTTTGGCGCCCAATACAAAAAGCTTCTAGAAATTAATCATGATTACATTTCCCCCTGTATTCCAATGTTGTAGCTAGATGAATCTGGCTTATTTGTAAACTTACATGCACACTAAGTTTTTTTATTTTTCTAGTCAGAATGACAACTTCTATTAGTCTCTTCCAACTTTTTAAGTTACTAGGTATGAAAATAATTAGCATGTTATAGCACACATGGAACTTTTTAAAGAACTTTAATTAAACATTCAACATAAAAGGATTTTGTCTTGCCTTGATGTACAGGCTAAACTCCCATTAGCATTAGTAGAACTTACATTTGTTCAATGACAAGAAAAAGGGACCACAGTTTGTAGGGGGAAGACTCGAAAAAAAGTTAATTATAAATAAGATTTACATTAGTAGATGTTACAGATATTCCATGAAAAAATAATAACCTGCAACTCACAGTTTATATTAAGTAAACAAATAATTTTAAGTTACTTAGATAATAGTAGCTTATTTCTAATTTTTTGTTCTCATGTATTCATATATTTTGTAATACCCACAGATCTTATCTAGATGGGGTCTTATTTGGTGTTGTATAAATATGTAATGAAATTACTGCCCCAAAGATATTGAAGTATTTTTTATATATGTCAAACTATTCCTAATGATGTCTAGAATATGGAGTTCCCACACAAGTAAAGTATTTGCTATTGATTCCTTATAAGCTTCAGTGAAACATTAAATGAACTGCTGTTACTTACTGGGTCTTATATGAGTTAACCACTAACATTTGTCCCTGTTTATCAGTATTACTAATGTCCCCTTAGATAATCATGTGTAGAGGGAATAACATCTAGGTGCATAGGAAATATCTCAAGGGTGTATATTACATATTAAAATTTAAAGTTGACTAGTTATTCTAATTGTTAGTTAAATAAACATTTTGATTCTTGCAATTTTTCAATTCTATCCTGACAGAAAAAAAGGATTTCTTTCTCATCTAAGTAATAACTAGCTGAGCAGAACTAATTTGTAACTGATTTCAAGACTAAAGAGAATCTGTAGTATATTTTCCAGGATGTAATGAACTAAAATTCTGGCCCTGAGCAATTCTAATCAGGGATTTCTATAATTTGAAAATATTTTTTCCATGATTGGAATAAAAATCTTGTAAAGATGGAATTTTTCAGAACATTAAAAAATAATTTTCAATAGGTGATCACTAAAATGACACTACTACTGTAGTAAGAAATACTATTACTTTTTGGTACCTTATAGAACAGCAATTCCTTAATTTTTCAAATGCAAATGTTTTAATGCTACTATGGTCAATATTGCTGTTTGCGTGTCTATATGCTGAGTTACGTAATTCATGGAAGAACATCAAACCTGGATAATCTCAATGAAATGATGTATCAGTTAACAACACAATTTACCACAATGGGAAATAAATGTATGATTCCACTTAGATTTTTCTATCAAAGGATTGTGTGGTGGATTGATCTCTTTGTCATGGCTTATTAATTCATATCAAGTGTGTGAGATGCAAATAAGTGTGATTTCTAACTAGGAAGCATTGATTCTCTGGATGCACTGAGAATGCACAAGATTTCTTGCATGGACAGGACAGGGACAGACTGTGCTCCTTAGCTAGGTCACATGTCAGGTAGAAGGTCTACGTAGTTGTGAAAGACTGGTAGTAAGAGCAACAAAGAGGTAATTTTAGCAATTCTTTCTCTAGCAGGTGTGCTCTATTACAAGGTTGTGACTCTTCTGCCCAAGTACTGTACTAGATGCAAATAAAGAGAGAGCCTTCAGAGATCATATCTTCCATTTTTAAAAAATACTGGGCCAACAATCACTAAATTCTTCCCAATCATACCTCAGGGTCTTCTTGACACCTGTGGGTGTTTCATGCCTGGCTTCAGCTACTACATTTGATTTGCCTACCAGAACCTCATAGCTAAATTCCCCTCTCTGCACTGCAACCCCTTTGTGCTTTTTGCAGGCATCTGTTGGGCAGCAGTGGCTATAAGCTACTTTGTACCTCCTGTATTTTTCTGGCAAGATAGTTTTACTAGGGCGATGCTGGTGGCACATAACAGCTATTGAACTGTTCAAGTTATCGTCTACACCCTTCCCTACTTCCACTTGCTACTTAGAGCAAGAGGTTGTAAAAGTAGCAACAGAAAGTTATTTTAGCAATTCTTCTCTACGACACAAGTCCTATTAAAACAGTAGTATATTATACCTTAAAATATCTGTTTCTTTATGGATTTCAGACCTGGGACAGAGCATAAAAAAAAAAAAAAAAAACCCAACCCAAAACCCAGCAGCAATAAAAAAGAAGATTTCTTTACAGCCAGCCACCAGATCAGTCAGTAATGGGAATGTGTTTCACTGGACCATTGAAGCTAGGAATGACTGTGGTCCATTTCTGAGCAACTCTATTCTGTACAAAATCCATTCCTGTTTTGTGAAAGCTTTCAATACTAGACATGAAAAATCTGGTCAATAAGATATCTAAAAAAGAGTTCTCTTTAAAATCACTTGAAGAAATGAGCTTTTAATATATTTGTATTCATGCCCTCCCTGCTGCTGGTTGTTCACCAGAATCAAGATAAGCTAACTGGCCCAGTATTTGCTGGAAACAAAGTAATGCATGTGAAGTAAGAAGTTCCAAAACGTATTGTTGATTTGCAAACAGATTAGATTTGTTTGCGTCTTGTTTATGCTATTAATCCTGATTCCAATTAATTGAACTGCAAAATTCTTATCGATTCTGTTGTAGCTAATATTTTTCTCCTCTGGGTATGCTTATCTCAGTGTGGTGAGCCTTGGCGGTTTATTTTATTTAGGGGTTTTTTTGTTTGTTTATTTGTTTTTTGGGGCTTTTTTTGTGTCTTATTTCATAGAATGACTTGGGTATTTATTTAACACTTTTGGAAATTTTTAATTTTTTTTTAATTTAACACATTTTAGGATTTTTTTTTTCTCACATTGTGAACATGTTTGTGTTTACATAGATGGATGGATGGTGGAATGCAAGTTAAACTGAGCTTCTTTTTTAATAAATTTGGCCTAAATAATAGAGATGTAAAGATTTACTTTCAGTACCATATGGTTAATGAATCTATGTAACTGTCAGTTTTCAGTGTATCAAAAATCAAAGCTTACTAGCTGACCTGTTTACAATAAGACAAAACTTCAAAAACTGAACTGGAAGATGAACAAAAAGGATTTAAAAACCACTTTTTTAGTGAATGGATTCATGACCAGAGGTACCACAGACATACCCGTTCACAAAAAGCAGTATTTAAATAATAGTTACAGGCAAAATAAGCTGAAATTAAAAATAAAAACAAATAAATGAAAAACAATGAAGGAATAGAGCAAGAAAAACTAAATTTTGGGAGGCCAGTGAAGACAAAGTATTATCTAACCCTCTTCATTTTCTAGGATAGCTGCTGGAATGGACAGTGTGATTCTTTTTTTTTTTTTTTTTTTAAAGCCTTCTCACTAAGCTGCAATTGCAGAGTAAATTAGTCTCCAGTGTTAGCAAGTGGGTGGCATTTATTTTTATAATAATAGGGTTGTCTCTAAAATGGAGGCAGCACAGATCAGGATTATGTACATTACCTTTTGAGGGAGGAACAGTAAAGACTCTGTAAATGGTTTTAAGCAAAAAGTTAACTGAAAACATTTTGCTGTGTCCCAAGTATGTCGTTTGTTCTAATTATGGAATGGCAAATATCAAGTAAAAATGATGCTGTGCTGGGGTGGTGATGGTGACTCAATGTTCAGTAGTGACTATAGAGCAGGCTGTCAGAAAACATTTCTTTTTAATTGTACTCTGGTGCTACTTTTCTGACTCACTGCATCTTGTAAATGAAGAAAGAAACATGAGCTATATTCATATGTGCTGTGTTATTTAATTCCAGTAACATCTGGAGTTTTTGCTCAGTTACTGAGACCTTTGATGTGTTAGACTCTTGCTTAGTAGTAATAGTAGTAATGCATAACAAAGTTACTGGTATTTTAGATATAACTGTGGAGTCAAGTTCCACGCTTGAGCAATAATAGCAAAGGTAGAGGTTTATTATAATAGAAATGAAATCTATGTCTCCTTTTACATGGGTTTCAAACAGAGAGGTACATACACAACATTAAAAAGAGTTTTAGTAGAAAACTTGCCATAAAAATAATTTTAATCTGGTACCATTGTGATTGCTTGGCTAATTGAACTGGAAAACACATAACTAGTCACCCAGTAAGTAACCATTAAACGTTATTCCTTTTGAGAATTTCCATTTGTTTCAGTATTAACGTCAGGGTTTTTTCTAAGGAAACTCGATTATTATCTCATTTTCTTTTTACATCAGACAAAGATATTTCTGTGACAGTCATTTGTTATAATGTCATGTAAAATGTAAATGTGTAATTTAGGCTTTATATATAGGAAGTTTGATTGGTGGCTATCATTTTGACATTTGCTTACACCTGTAGAATATTAAGCAAGACAAGACTCATCACCCACATGGAACACAGAGATAATTCTAAGTTTCTTTAAAGGAGGATCTAGGCCTCTTGAAATACTTTCTTGTTGCTTTGCAGTGTCCTATCTAGAGTAATGGGGAACTTTTTTGCTCTAATTTCAGAAACTAATGATCATTTTACCACATTATTGTCAGCGAAAATCTGTAGAATTCCACTAAACTCTGCTTTTGAAAACCGACTATTTTTTTATATTGATGTTTTAATCAAAATAGCTTAATTATCTAAATTATATTATAATATATTAATAGAATAGATTTTATATATTATATATATTTATATGTATTGTA
Source organism: Todiramphus chloris collaris (assembly GCA_025345505.1). Taxonomy (NCBI): domain Eukaryota; kingdom Metazoa; phylum Chordata; class Aves; order Coraciiformes; family Alcedinidae; genus Todiramphus; species Todiramphus chloris. The sequence continues at coordinate 11,745,326 of JANVCC010000034.1, forward strand.
TAACAAATGATAATAATTGATATAACAATATAATAATAAATATATCTCATTATGTTAATGAGACAGACAGTGGCTGAGTTGATACATATTTTTTAAAATTTTTCCCTTGAGAACCCTACCAGCTCTTTTTAAAAGTCTCCCCCCCCCTCACCCCTCCCCCCAAACCATCCCTTTTGCTGTACTTTACTTTGTTATTTCGGTCCAAATTTTAGAGTATTGTCTGTAATATGCTTCAAGCCAATATGCTTGAAGACCTCTTTGGAAGAGGTCTTTGGAACAAATCTGTAAGCAATTTATTTAATTTTGTAAATTGAGTGTATAGATGGAAACTGCAGAACAGATGGAGGAAATGTTATTACAGATTTGTAAACAGTGCAATCAAAGACATAGCTAGTTAGTGCCTGGCTATGTTTTGTGTCATCTGAGAGATCTCTTACTAAGGATGGGTGAACTGGTTTTAAAACTGAGAGAAGAACTAGTTTATATAAGATTCTTCATAATTGCTTTTAAATTATTTTCTTGTTTTGTTGACTATTATCCATTACATCCTCTTTAATCTCAGTGTAGTGATTTAGTAACAGAGAGTAACATGCCAAAATATAGACCAGCTCAGTGAATGGAATAATTTAGCAGAGCCTGTTTACTACAACTGAGGATGCAGCTTTGATTACCTTTGGTCTGTTCTCTATTTGCTTTATTATTCCCCTGGCTGTGAATTGGGCTTCAGACTGAACAATTCAGACCCTGATCTTTTGAGCCTCCCTTTCTGCAATATGGATGGTTGGGTTTTGTGGGATTCTTTAACTTTGTTCTCCAGTAGTTTAGGATAAATCAGTGTAAATATGTGTAAAACATATGTGTATATACATACATCCATAACTGTTTATGTTTTATAAAAAATAAAATTTGGGAGCTGTATTTTAGCCAAAGACAAGACTAGTATTATTAGCAGAACCTGAAAGGTAATATAAATTCATTTTACATTTGTTTTAATCTCATTAAGACTGAAAGCACATTTTTTAAAGCACTACTGAACTTTGGAAACTGACCCTGCCCACTTCTCAACCAGTAAATTCCATTTGTAGTGTACTTAGTTGAGAATTAAGGCATATTTTTAGCTTCTAGCTTTCAGGTTCTTTAGAGTCACTTTTTGTCCTAAAGTTCAATCCGTATAATATTGATTTTATTAATTATTATCAATAATCATTACATTCCTGCTGAGCTGGGGCGCTACATTTTCTTCTGGTCTCAGTCACCTCTTATTGGTCTATTCTCTTTAATGGAAAAGCACAGAATGTAATTAACAGAGATTTAGGAAAAATAATTATACAGATCACACATTGCAGATACACACACATAAAGAAGCTAGCCCTCAGCAACATTGGTTCTCAGACATAAAGGCAATAATACGTAGTAGCATTCATCAATTTCAGGCTGAACAAGCAAATACAGCAGATAAGGAGTTAACCCAATTCCTAACAAACCCAGGGAAAGGTTAAGAATAATTTTGATGATGGTGGATGATGATTCTCTATATATGAGCAGGTAACTTTTGTGTATTTGAATTAGCGGAAGCTCAATCATTACTCATACCGTAATTCAGTGGTTTGAAATTATATACTGTATGCTATCACCTTAATAAACATAGCATTTCACAATGTTGTGTAGTATTTTGTCTAAGATATAGTTATGGTGTACTCATTGTGTATTTTGATGTTGCAGTGATGTGTGGTTAGCATGAAGTTTTGAGTGTATAATAGCATAAATAGGCTTTATTTGTTCTTTCTAGCAGTACTTTCAATTCATCATTTGTCTGCTGCGCTTATGATTATTCTACTGAAAAGAACAATAAACTAGGCAATAAAGGACATTTAATGGTGGCACTGCAGTATGATGGTAGACTGGAGGGTACTAATATGAGATGCCTGAAGAACTAGGTTGAGCTGTGGAAGCCAAACAATTTAAGAAATACACTGCTGGTCAGGGGCATTTATGGATGTGCAACCTGCCAGTTCCGACATTTTTCAAAATTAATTGTGATTGTAGTGTACCTTAAGTGAATATGGATTAAAACAATTCTTCCTAGACAACTTGAAAAAAGTTTATGTTCAATTCAGAAAACCTGATTTTTTTATTTTTTTTTTTTTTTTGTATAAAGACCATAAGACCGTGAAAATATTCCATTGACTGGTGAATATACTATATGTACAGAGGTGTGGGTTTTTTCTGACCTCTGCTCTGGACTTTTAACTATAGTCTGGAGCTTTACTGCATAACTTGAAATCTTTCAGCATTTGGAATGGAATTTCTTCATGGAGAAATGATGAAGTTGTGGCAGATTGAGAAGAAATTTATGTCAGGAGAAGTTGGTTGTTCTATACAGTTTCCTTTATGAGTTATTTTTACAGTGTGAATAACTATAAATTGAAGATAGGCTTAAATTTTTTTCTAGATCTTACAGAATGGAAAAGTGAAGTTTTTTGTTTGGTTCTGGACTGTTTGGGATAGAGGCTAAAGCTTTATTTTCTGAAGAAAGAGTTTTGATTCTCAGTTTATAACTGAAAATCAAAGGTCAAACAAAATCATTCTGTGTGACTGTTCTTTCCCTTCCTCTTCCTGATGTAAGAGGCTAAAGGGGCAAAGCAGGAAGACACACTGAGCCTTCCCAGAGCTATCCAAAAACATGTTGCTGCCTCTGCACTTCACAACCCATATCAGGTTCAGGGAGTACCGTCTAGGTAGAGAATGGGCCCTGTATCCAGGGAGTTCAAATTGAGAAACTTTGGCTGTTTTTTGCTAAATTGCACTGCCAATTAATTATAGTGATTCTATAAGGGGAAGTCAAGTCAATAGAAGGGATTAAAGGGAAAGCTTGTGTTCAGATTGCTGAAATCAAACAGTTTGCACTATTTTTAATAAGAGAAAGAATTGTTGCTTTCCAAAACTATATATTATTATCTGGTCTGTTAGATTTTTTTTTTCAAAGGGAAAACAAAAATCTCTTCTGACCAAATCTACTTGTAGTGTGGGGTTGATTATAGGTTTTGGAATGCAGCCGACATGTTCCAAAAAATATATCACATGTTTCAAGAAAAAAACCCCAAAACAAAACAGTAAAACAATTTATCACTTTTTTTGTTTAGCAGATTTGCCTTCCTTCATTGTTCATTTCATTCCAATACCATAGTGTGCTGCAAATTCAGAATATTAGTCTATGTGTTATATGAAATTTGTTCACTTCCACTAATTTTGATGCTTGTCCTTCATCTATGTTATGTAGTAGTTCCCTTTCTGGGTGACTGAGACTTATTATGAAAAATAAAATATACTTATCTTTTTACACTTATAGACTTCTTAACATACTAAATTGTACTAACCTTGAGATAATCTACTGAAATCAGTAGTCAAATCCAGGTGAACAATAAATAACAGCAATCTGTACTATTATTCATTACAATATTGGCAAATTATCCGTTTATATTCCATAGCACTTGATCACTAGCGTTAGACAGCTAAAATAACTCACATATATTCCTGAAGTTTATAAGGCTCAAGAAAGTTTTTATCTTTTAATTGTATAGTCTCTAAAGGGATAAAATTAGCATAACATTTTGTAGTATTTATTAGTACTGAATGTCTTGACAACACTCAAATGAACTGACTTTTTTTTTTTTTCCACCCTTTCTTCTTATTCCTCACTGCATTCTACACTTCTTCAATTTCTCTCTTGGCTTTCGATATCCAGACTTTGTGCTTATGGCACTGAAAGGGCTAGTCAGTAGGCACAGTACTGATCATAGTGACTCAGTAATTATGATTGATGATAGGTCTCCTAAGCAAGCACAAGTTACAGATAAGTTCTTCAGTGATTTATATGTTTTTTGAAAGACAACTATATAGGACTAGGAAAAGTGACAGGCAATAAAATGCTAAGCATGGCATATTGAAACAGAAGACATGAATATCTAAACGATGCACAAATCTATTTTGATCTCAGCTTATATTGTTTCTTTTTGTGAGGACAAAAAAAGTTTATTAAAAAAATATTGACTTGCTAGTTATACATTTCTCTACGAGATGATATAGTGTCATAAACCAGAAATTTTTGATTCAGCCACTTGTGGTTTGGAGACAAAATAGCTAAGACAAACTACCTGAAATGCAGATTTAGATTACTGTTGATTCTTCTACATTGAAAAATTCCCATACTACTCAAAGAAGCTTTGCAGTGCTGTGTGTTCTCTGTGGCTAGAGAACGGGAATAAGTGTTCACAGCACTATTCCACCATTCACCTGTTCAGATGCTCCAACTTCAGCTTCAGTTACCCTCACAGAAATCATAATTACAACAGCAACAATACTAAGAAACAGTGAAAAAAATAAAAGGAAAGAAACTGAAGGGCACATGAGAAATAGGGGTTCATTTTCTGATCTTTAGAAAGTAAAAAAAAAAAGACTTGGCTTTTTTGTTTGTTTGTTTTTAAGTTTGTGTAGCTCCTTGCCCTGTTAATGACTTTGCTATTCACATTGTCAACCACTCAAGTATCTTTAAACATTCAAATAGAAGCGTTATTGGAGAATGGCAGGCCTTAGATTGGTATTTTGATATACAGTGGTAAGCAGGGTTTTTATATGATAGCAAGGATATGTTGTCTTTTTGGGCCATTCATCACATCAATACCTTACTCAGATACAGAAAGTACACCCTCTGACCAGGGTATGTGTCACATCAAAAACAGTCAATAAGTGCATGATAAGCTTTTGACAACCCATACTTTTGATTTTGTTCCACAAATACCTGTCAAATGATTTTTTTATTTATAACTAAAACAAACAAACAAACCAAAAACCAACCAAGCAAACAAAACAAAACAAAACAAACCCAAAAAACCCCCACCCAATAAACAAACCCACACCTTACTAATTTGCAAACACCACGATGATGATTTCTGTAACTAATAAATGAACCTACTTGTAATATTACCTTCCCTGAATTTGTTTCTGCTATGAGAGTTTATTTTATATTTCTTCGTATATAATTTGCTTGAACTTTTTACACATTGCATCACCTTAACTGGACACAAATGGGCAAAGAACTTCATGCCTCAGACAGAATTGTGGTCTATGCTGCACCCGGTGTTCAGCTTGGCATTCCCTTCAGTGGATAGAGTAGGCACTTGGAGCACCAGACGTCAAGGGATTCAGACAGGAAAATGCCTTACCCTCACTTGGGAATGTCTGTAATGGAGCTCTTCAGGCAGATCTGCAATAGTGTCATACTCTGTCCTCCATCTTCAATTCTTCTTTCTACAAGAAAGGAAATTTATTATTATTTTGACTTGAACAGGAAGTGGCACCGTGGACTTAAGAGGTCCTGCATAATTCACTCTTCTTGATGACCAGTATATATTTGGGTTAGGTCTTCTCTTATGTTTAGTTTCTGAGAGAGCACAAAATTTGTGTACTGTTCGAAACATCAAGAAAGCAGCATTTTCTCTTGTATGTAATATAAATATTTGAAGTTTTTAAAATGGTAGTGCCTCAAATGGTTCTTGTTATGGTAATGTTCTCTTCTGGTTTTTTGTCCATTCACCTCATAATAAAAACATGATGGTAAGAACATATTCCCTCAGAGAAGGAGAAAAAGTTAACAGTCCTGTGAATTCTCCTGTAATGTGGGTGTTTGGGGTTTTTTTGAGTGTGTTCACATATTGTTGTAAAAGGATAAGTCCCAAAGAGATATTAAAATGACATCAAATTGCTGTAAGAGTATTGTACAATATGTAGTTTCCAACATTTCCTTTGTATCTTTTTTTTTTTTTCCCTTGTGCATAACTTCATTGTAGAAGACACATTTTTCCAGTCTAGGCTCTGGTATTGACTTGTGTTGCTTAGCAAAGAGTTGTGTCACTTAAACATGTTTCACCCAGAAGCTGGCAGTGCTGAAGGGAAAAAGATAGGGTAGAATATTTGAAAGTGCTTGTGGGTTCAGTTAAATGACCAAGATTAAAAGGGAGATTAAGAGAAAAATAAAAGGGGAATCGAATAGCGAATCTTTACAAGGAGGCATGTATAGATATTCCAGTGTGCCAACTTGGCCCTACAGTTGACTCAACACAGGGGTGACAACATACTGCTGCGAAGTGAAGCCTGAAAACCTTGACACTGGATGTGCTGCAGCATGTTTAGTTGTACCTTCCCTGGTACCCTGGCTACAGATTTTAATACCTTTGCTCCTAAGACAGTTGGGGATAGAGCTATGGCTCATATTACCTCTCTTAACTAATGCATGCGATGGCTTGTGCCAATTTGCACCTGTTAAACATCAGTCTGAAGAAGTGCCTCTTTATTTCCTAGGAAAGCATGCACAAGTAATTTTCCTAACATTTTATAAGAAAGTTTTTGTTACAGATCGTAAAAATTGCGGGTTTTTTTAGTACCCAAATAACAACATCCTTTCTCTCCCTCTCCACCTCTCATGGTTTTTACATGTGAGAACATTTAAGTGTGATTTTTGTAAACATTAGTGGTATAAATTACATGCATATATTGACTGATTCTACTGACTAATTTTCAATACAAATCTCTTAAACAGAATTCCAAAGGATGCATTTCTACATTAATCTTTCAGGAATATGCCAAAAATATGTATTTTGCAAGCTTTCACAGACAGATGCGTAGACTGAACTATAACTTGCATGTTAGTACCTGAGTGTGTTGCTACTGAGTTCAGTGACGTAATAGTTATATACTACTATTTTAATCTCCTATCAACATTATGTTGATACAACCTTGCCTTGCTGGTATTGCTTCTGGTACTGTGGCAATGGAGCTTTTCCATTTTATGTTAATAACAGTTGATCTGAAAATTTAGGAGAGGAAAAGGAAAAGAATAGAGTCTTTACTAGTCTTTCTTCAACAGTTCTCTTAAGGGCTTTGGTCTGAATCATCTTCTTGTGTGATCATTATAGTTCCACTGATTTCAGTTGTGCTGCTCTGGCTTGCACCACCTACAGAAGTGGCTTGATTATTGCAAATTTTCACCAGAAGGTAGTTTAATACTTTACAAGAGTAAAGCCTCACTAATTGTGCTTTTGAATCAATATTTATGTTGAAATATACTGCACAAATGGAAGTAGACATAAATGTTAATGTACCTCATCTCCTCAGAATTGTATACTCTTGTCAATAAAATCTCATAATTGTATTGCATTTAATGGCCATGATGACACTTGGGTTTTTTTCCTCTTTATTTGTATGCTGGACAACATCATTGAAAAAGGGGGAGATTTGATCTAACCACTGTTTAAATCCTGTATTCAGAAATGCATACAGATTGTTAGCTAGTCTGTTACACATTAACTGAAATTTTCATACAGATTTTGTTAAATCAAGCATTTTGTTTTAGCTTGAAAAACAGCTAACAAATTGTATTCTACTGTTCAGTTAAATGAAAGTGGAGCAAAGGATATGTGAGGTAGTCAGCTCTTAGCTATCCTTCCTTTTAAGTTCTCTTCCACAATAAAATTGAATGTCTGCAGACATATGTGTGTTTTTCCAGAATAAAAACATCCCAGTGATACCTTAAGCATGTGGATTTTGATTACCCTTGTGGTGATGCTGCCAGCCTGCAGGAGGTCTGCTGGCAGAACAGTGGACTGCTCAGTTAGCAGTAGCAGAATTCACTTCCACAGCTGTTTGCAGCTAGCATGGAGAAATAAATTATTTTAGCCAAAAGTAATGGAAGGCAGAAAGCTAATGGCTTCTGACCACAAGCACTGAAGGTATTACTGTGCAGATGGTTCAGAAAAGTCCTCTCACTTAAGTAAAACAATGAGAGTTTTGAATTAACTTCCATAGAGTTTGTTTTATTGACCCATGGCTTTGGAAACTTTTTCTGCCTTTTCTGTCTTTTCATAAATTCTCAAAGGAAAAGTTTATATCTGCAACAGAAATAATATAAATTTTAAGTAACTATTACAGCACAGTTCTCTGTAACTGCAGACTAGAATGTCAATGCTAATATCTTTGAATATAATGAACTTCTGTCTGTTATTTTACTCTCAGATTGATGCTTAGTTCCAGGTATCCAGTAGGGCAGAAAAATAACTTATCAGCATTCATTAGATAGCTGAAACTCACTGGAATATTTCCTGTTACCTATGAAAGCTGCTTTCTAAACTAGGAAAGAATGTGTGAAAGGAGAGAAGGCAAAACAGAATTGAAATTGGATAAGGAGCCTTTCACATAGGGGTTATTAGTTATCAAAAGCTATTCTTACATGATGGCTCACTGGTATTCTAAATCTAATACCATATGTGGGGGATCTCATCATTCCTTCTTACTTAATAATTTACTATCAGTCCGATCCCTTACTTTTAAAACAGCTACCACTGCTGGGATCTGGGTTTCTTTGTTGTGGGTTGTGATGGGTTTTCTTTGTCAAATATTTCACCAAAAAAAAAAAAAAAGATACATTGTTTTTCAGGACTATCTATTCAAATTTAGACCCCTTTTCTTCATAAAGCTTATGAGAAGGCCTAGTTTGTAGAGGACAAACAATACCTGAAGAAAGAGGGTGAACAAAGAGTCTTCCTTTTTGCCTTCTAGTACCTAGTGACAGTGTCACACCAATTTCTGGTTTGTTTCAGAAATGTTCATAAGTATAGGTGAGCTGTCACACCTCCTCTCATTCTACACCTGTGCTTTGTTAAAGTTTTTTTTTTCATGTAGGCTGATGTAGATTTGGTTGACCTGAGTCAGAATGGAGTCTTTTCATTGTAGTGTCAGCGACAGGAGCAATATGCTTTTTTCATCACTTTCCTCGTAACAGTACCACAAGGCAAAATTAGATTGAACAATTGCAGCCATCCAAATATTAATTGTTTAAAATGAAGAACAATGGAGAACCTGAAAACCAGATTCTGTAACTGGGTCAGAGTTTTGATTTAATTTTTACTTCTTGGCACGTGATCCACACATAATTAGAGGTCAAAAATAAGAATTTTGTGTGCGAGGATTACTTCTAAGGAGTAGATGCAGGATGTTGTTTCAAAGTTGTAATATCTTGCAGACATCCAGAGAATAACATCTACATTTTCTGTAACAAATCTCAAGTCTTTTCCTTGACAACTACTGAAATAACACCCTGACCTCCAAGCACCCTCCACCCCCACATCTATCTTTGAAGAGCAAGTCTGACAGATTTAAAGAAGAAAGCATGTTATTATTTTGCAGGATACTACTTCAGTAATAGTTAAATAAGATTCCCTCCCTGTATTGATCTGGACATGAAAACAGACACTGAGATGGCTTTGATTAACTTAATGTCTGAATTTAGTGTATGAATTCAATTAACAATGTCATAAAGAGGCAGGGAAAATTTAGCTCACACTAATTTCTAGGTTATAGATGTAAACAGTTAAGATAGAAGACTTAAAAGAATCTAATTTTTGCCCTTTCCATACTCAACTCAGGGTCGAGGACTTCTAAACTTGCCATGAACTCTAGGCAGTTTACTGCATCTGGACTTCTGAGATACCAATATTTGTATGGGATTTCAGTGTTCCAAAGTTTTTAGAGACCTCAACCTCAGAAATGAAGTACAAAAGTCTCCATGTTCCTTCTTACTGCTGAAGTGACTTTCTAAACTGATATATTTTTAAACTGAAAACTTCTTAAATTGAAAAAATACCACAAAACATATCATAGATCTGATCAATCTGATGTGTTAAATCAGTGTTGATTTCTAAGGTAAATTCTGTAATTTCAACCAATTATCTTCATTATATTTTAAGTACCAAAAATAAAATAGAAGCTGCTTACTTGTTGGTGGTTTTCATGTGGGAATTCCTCTAAATTTATAGCTATGACTTCACAAAAATAGTTAAGAATTTAAGAATTATTTTAATTCCTAGACTAAAATGAACATTAGAGGATGTGTCTTGTTTCAGACAATTTTAGGAAGGGACTGGAACTCTCTCCTCATGATGTTCCATGTATACAAAGGGAAGTATAGTAGGTGAATATTATGTTTGAAAGACAACTTCAGTTAAAAGGAGCCCAGGCCTATAACTGTTCTACAGTCTTTGTTGTAGATTAATGCCTACTTATTTTTTCAAAATATATATTTGTAAAGATATGTTTGACTTAAACATGAAAAATACATTTCATCTATAAAAGGTTTGTTTTAAGATGTTTGTTTATGTAAATTTTTAATGCAATGGAACAAAACAAAATGAAACATCAGAATATTTTCGCTTTAAGGGTAAACATATTTGATATTCCTATACGAATTTTCTATAAAAATAGGCAAAATGAATGATCATACAATTTTCACATGAAGAAGGGTCTTCAGTCTTCTTTTAGTATGTATAAACATCTGCAAAGCAAATTGGTTATGTTTCCATAGCTCCAGTGCCATGTATTAGAGGGTTTATTTGAAGTGAAAAATTCCATTTGAAATGTTTTCTCATGTCAGGGACCATTGCCTAGTTAACTTCTGAAAAAATCTTGTAGCATACCCAGACATTCAATTCTAAACAAAGTAAGAGAATTAGAATTATTTTTGTTTAGTGATTCACAAAATAACAAATTTACTTTCGTTATAATTTCAAACATACATTTGCGGATGATTTTAGCAATAAGTTTAAAGAATTCGGTTACTATCTACAAAGACCTACTTTTAGATACAGTGAAGAGACAGAATGTGAATATAATGGTGAATCTGAAAGAAAATGTAATTTGGTTTAGATTTCTTATTATTTTAAAGCATAAATGATGAGGCTTAATAATCTGTACTAGTAAATCTGGGCCTACTCAGGTATTGAAATACAGGAGAAAAATATTCTAAAAGGGGTGAAGAGCAAGATATAAGGTAAGCAAGAGATGTCTGATAAAGTAGTATTTCTGTTTCAAATTATAGTATCTCTGTTTAAGAGAATTTAAACCTCCTTATCAGGGTACATGATATCTCCATTATCCATTCATGCTGAAGATGTCTTTCCAGTTTACAGTAACAGCAGTAAATGTGTGATGTTTTAGGACACTGAAATATTTGTTATCATGGGCGAGACAGATATTTACAGCAGAGAATTAAGTGCTGAAGAAGTTCTTTGGGGTTTGTTTTTTTTGTCTTATTTTTTACCTGTGGATGATCACTGTTTAAAGAGGGGTTTTTTTATTATAAATTCACTGTTTCTAAATAATTGGTTAAGAAGTGTCTCTTCTTTGAGATGCATAATCCAAATTTATTGTTCCTATTACCTGTTTGCCTACCATCTAAACTGTGGGAAGGAAAACTCCACTCACTTACTGAGGGTGCTTCTTGATGTATCAAAATCATTCCTGAGGTATTGACTACTGACCAAAATAAGTAATTGTTCAGGAGCAAAGAAAAGTATACTTTGGGCATCTGCCAACTTGCCCTTTTAAAGGTACCTTGAAGCTATGGATTTGATTGACTGACTAGCATCAGCTAGAAGGATTCCTATGTTTTTGTTTCCTTGTGTATTCATACTACAGACACATTATAGAAAAGGATACACATGTTTTGCCTGGCACTGTACAATTTTTTTGTTATTATTGTATGTTCAAGAGAACTTTTCAATAAGCTGTCCATAGCAATATTCAACCATCCTAAATGGTTACAGTACAGTTAGTTTGGGACAAAGCAATGTGTAAAAGTACATGACATTATTGCTTCCCAGATGCAGTTATTGCTTTGCAGATGCATTACCTGGCATCTGCAAACTTCAACCAGCCCAACTCTATTGTTTTCTGACTATCATACAGTATTTATTTAATGACAAAATATTATCTCATATCTGAAGTTGAGTCAGAAACAAGTAATTTGCCGCCAGTATTCTTTCAGCTCTGGAAATAGTGTGGAGTTGAGGGAAGAGGGAAATAATACTTGTGCCTTTTTCCTTGGACTGTATTCCCGGTAATTTCATTTCTTAATAGTCTCTTGCAAGAAAGAAGAAGGAAAAAACCCCAACACTCAAAACAAAAAAACAAGAGCTAGATCATCAACCAATAGTAACTGGTGTTACTCTTTTAATTTGACCATGCTTACTCTATTTTGTCATCCAGGGCTTGTATATCATACCATATTTTGCCTTATTTCCTCTTCATTATTCTAACCAGTTTCTGATTTCTTTGAAATGGTGACTCTGTTTTTCACTGTGTTAATTTTAATAATGTTACAGTTAAAGAAAGGCTGTAGTCACACCATGATGTTTATAATGAGGAAAGGAATCCCCAATCACAATGCATATGGAAGTCAAATTAGTGTTGTTGAGACATAGTTTGTGCTGGTCAACTCTTCTGCATTCAGACTGAACAGTGCAATAATGAGAATAGTCTCCTCAAACTGTGATGGAGTCTGTGAATATCTGTTCTAGTCAGTGGATTCAAAACATATACAAGTAGAGTCTCTGGTCTATTCTTGGCTCTGCAGTTCTTTTCTGCAGGCACATAATCACTGTTATCTCAGAGATCCACCCAAATGTAACTGCCTGTTGTACTCTCATGATTAAACCTCACAGTTTTCTGTAACAAATTAACAGAGAGGTGCAAACAGTAAACACTTTCACAAGAGCTATTCTCTCTTAGGTTGATAGGTTTTTGGCACAAGCCTAAGGTCAGGTTGAGTTCAGGATCCATAGCAAGATGCTTTCGAATATCCTTCCCTCCCTCTTACTCCCACATTATCTGATGCTTTCTTGTACTTGATGTACTTGAAAATGTGTATCTGCGTATTTCATACTGCTTAAGCAGTTATTCTAAAAGTTTCCCATTCCTTGCTTAGATATAGTGATTCTTAATTTCCTTTACCTTTAAATCAGTTTCGTATTGACACTTAAAAATATTCCTCTAACAATATATTTACTATTTATTACTTCAGAGGAGTATTTTCTTTGTCCAGGACTTCAGATTTCAGGTTCAAAATGGAAGTACAGGATTGGTGATCATAGTGATGTGGTAGCAATAGCCCTGAGGTCAGACAGACAATTTTCAAGCTGCCTCACCAACTCTCTTTTTGTCTGTACCCTAGTATTTTGCAATTGTTAAAGTTTTTCATGTGAGCCCATTTTATGTAAGGGATTTCATTACAGAAAATCTTTAGTAGTGTCTATGATGGAATTGTAGATTTTCTTTTCTTTCACATTCAATTCCTTTCTCAAATGCTATGATACTTTAAAAGGTTATTTTACAAAGTTGTTCTGTTGGTTATGTTTTCAGTCAAATGACGTAATGAAATACTGCATATAGGGTCTGATCATTTGTGTCCAGAATTGTTAAAAAAAAAAATCATTTCCAACTGATGATATCCCACTGTGTAGCTTATGAGCAAGCTACCTTAATAATTTGTTGTTGAACATGTTTTCATCTCCTAACAATTTGGACATTATGGTATGAGAGAATCCTAGTTTGCTTTCTGGGTTTGCAAAAAGTCAGACCACAACTGCAGAAGAAATTTGAGGATTCCTCGGTCCTTCTAGGAGATTTCTTAAGTCTCTACTTTCTGAAGATCCGTGGTTAATTGACAGTCTGAAACTGAAGTTCTGCAAATTGCAGACTAGAAGCTTATGTTTAAAATGTGTAAAGTAGAAACAAAACCTGAACACAATAAGCCAAGCAGCAGAGAAAAACCCTAGTGATTATGCCAGCAATGTGTCTGGGGATCTATAAAAATATGATAGGTTGGTAAACAGGAGTCTGACTTAATCATACGTTTAGGATTCTTGAACTGAAATTCATTTAAGAATCACTGAGCTGCAGTGAGCAAACTGATGCTATTTCCATATTATCACCTGAAATTTTATATGACTAAGCTGAGAATCTTTGCAAGGTGAGGCTTTCCAGAAGTACCAATTTAAGGTATTTAAGTGATTCTGAAAACTGCTGAGTGCTTTTGCAAAAGCACATCTGGGTGTTTCACATTACTCAAACAATTTATTGTAATAAACTAAACACAAACTGTATGTGTTAGACTTACTTTTGTTGTAGACAGTCCTGCCTATCTGTTAGCACAGCATCTGTTGTCAGCTACAGGCCAGAGCAAGACTTAATCAAAAGCATGCATATTTAGTTGCATTGAATTTCTCTTCTGACTGTACAGCAGAATAGCCCAGTAGCGCAGCAGATATATTATATTTGGTGCCTTCAACCTATCCTATTAGTGGAAGTTTTATACTTAATCCAAACCTGAGATGGTTGAATGGATTTTAAAAAATAAAACCCCACGGTCCTTATCTTTGCCTTTTTTTGCTCTTTAAGCTTTACTTTGTTTCCTGGTAATCATTCTCACTTCTGCACACTCTTCTATACGTCTCTCTGGCTGCTGAAGAGCTGGATTCAATCTCCCAGGCACAAAGACAGCCTCCCAGGGCACTTTTGCGAAAAAGGAAACAGAAATATTATGATCTCTCTAAAGAAAGCAGTTCATAGAATTAAAACACCACCACCAAAAATAGTTCAGTACGTTAGAGAGATTGATGTAAACATGAACAGTTTTCAGAAACTGAGAACTAAACTCTGTGTTTAAAGCAGGCTTTTCCAGAGATGTATGTGTGTGTGTGTGTCTACCTCTCTTATCATTTTATGTTATTTGTAAAATCTTCCAGGTTATGACAGAACTTCAGGTCTGGTCTTCCCTACCCTGATTTGTACAAACGGAAGGGTACACAGTACACAAGGATGCTGCAGCTGCTGCTGCCCATATTGCATCATGTTTGTGATCCAAATGCTTCACAGTAAATGTATGGAAGTGTCACCTGTTTTCTGGACCTGTTCCATGTTGAAGGTAACACTAATTCATCTTAGGAACATTAACATATTATTTAGTGTGACCTATGTCATCCAGCTCTGATGCTCTTTACGTCAATTCCTCCTTCACAGAAGCTCCTGTGGCTACCTAATAGTGGGATAGTAGAGAAAAATCTTCAACTGGAAAGCACCAAAAAATTTCATCTAATATGTTGTTTTTTCTGCCACTAAACAATCCCTTTCTCCAACAAGCCATTGTGTAGAAGTGAAATTTAATATCTGATATGAGATCAAGAGTTGGTAATCCTATGACAACACAGGAGATTAGGAACAATGAAGAGATTAATTTGATGAGGTTTGTTTATATCTTCTCTCCAAAACCTTTTCTAGGAAATTCTAAAGTTTTAGGCTATTTTTTTGTAATCTATGATTAAATTCAATATATCTCCCACTGGGCTTCTACATCATATTTTCTGTTTACTTAACTAGCATGTGTTTTATGTAATAGCTGTATTTCCATTCTTCTTTAACCTAAAGAAACTAATAAATTTCTGTTGTGTTATAACTGTAGAAAGAAAACTTATTTTGATAACATTAAGGACACCTTTGCCTGCATATACTGCTCTATAATTTGACTTTCTGAATTTTTTTTTACTTTACTGTGAAGAAACTGAGAATGCTGTGACACTGCCCCGACAACCTTCCTGTATCATCACTTCAAACTGTAAACATAAATTCAACAGCACTGTGTCTGTTTGCAGTACTGAACTATAGGACCCACAGGTGGATGATATGCTGAGACTGTGTGTATCCACTGTATACACTTCCCTTGGTGTGTCAATACTTTAGGTCTTCAAAAGGATTCCATATACCAGCCAAGGCATCTCTCTCCCTGTATGTGTCCATACAGCTGTATTTTCATGAGGACTAGAGTGGCTGAGTTGTCCTACATGTGAGATGCATTTAATTTTTGGGAAATGTTTCAGATGAGAACTGCTCTGGAATCTCTTTGCTTTTGGATCACCTGGTTAAACCTCGTTCTTTGCTCAACTGTATGCAGAGGTTTGTAGTTATCCATATCATCTAAAAAAAACCCTTATATGAGAAAAAAAAAAAAAGGTAATCCAGTACAAGAGGAGAAAATAAACTGATTTTGAGAGGTCTTTTTGGATGAGTTATGTCTCAGGAAGATATTTGGATAATCAATGGAAAAAAAAGAGAATTTTGTAAAATTCTATTGCCTTTACAGTACATCTAATTTACATAGAAAATACTTAATGATGACAGCTGGAGTATACTGTAAAACAGCCAATTAGATACCTGTTTCTTTAGGATATCATGAAGAAACAGATTCAGTAACAAAATTCTAAAATATGTATCTGGTAGCACATTAATGTTGATTTTTGCACTTACTTGTTTGTTGTGAAATAAAAGGAAAAAAAAAAAACAAACCAAAAACAAAAGCAAAACACCACAGTTTGGTTTTGGTTACTGTTATGAATGGGAAAAAGCTCTGGCCAGTAACAGTAAGTGAATGTCCTAAGCCCAATGAAATGGAGAAACAGGATGTGACATTAATTAAATTCATGAATTTTAAAAGAATGACTTGTTTCAAACATCAATTTGCAGAATGACATAGCAAAAGAGGCTGAAAACACTTCCCTGAAGGGGTTCATAAACATTGAATGGAGACTGCCACTGTGCCTACTAGAGAAAAAGAAAGTAAGGGGGAGGATGGGCAGGGGGAGTAAGAGTGGTGTAATAGATGTTAAATGAAGTGTGACTTTCATGTGGTTGTGGCCTCTGGTCCTTCAGTGTTTGAGTGCAAAACGTTTTTCTAGATGACAAATGTTAGAAAGTTGTTTATTGCCCTGGGTGTTTCAGGTGCCAAAAGGCTTGCAAATGAAAGATAGCAAAGAAAACATCAGAGTGAACATGAAGCTATTAAATGCATGACAGTCCACACATACAAGTACAGAAATAAAAACAAAATTATGTTAATATTGTCCTCATTATTTTCCCTGGAAATAGACCTTTACTCATCTGTCCCTTCTTCTGTATACTTTAATTAAATGTGTTTAAATAAATAAAAAGGCCTTAAGCATATGTTATGACTAATGATATTTCTCTAATGCCAGTTCTTCAGTAGTAATCATAACTGAATTGCTACTACATTTTCAATGAGGCCACAGTTCTTGTTCACTAGCTCTTGTGAAAAAGGGCTGCATTGATTTACCATACTGATTAAATGAGCACTACAGCATTTTGTACGGCATAACAGTGTATATGTGAGTGGAAAAAAAAGAAGACAACAAAAAGGAAGGATACAAATTTTTTGGAAAACAATCTTTTGTGTAATATTTTTCTAATATATAAATAAATATATAAAATGAAATGGATAATGAGTTTAAATATACATCAAGGTTCACATTAACATTGATAATTTTAGTTCATCTACTCTATATCTGCTAAAATGTGTCTTCCTCAGTTTATGATTCTATAGAATAAGATTGCCTAGTTCTGAGAAAAAAACGTGGTGGAGTAAAGTAGCCTGTCCATTGGCACAAAATGGATCCAATTTTTTCGTATTATACAGAGCCTCATAATTCTCAACATAAAAAATATAAATTGTTAAAAGTAATATTTAAGACTTTAGAATAGCATCATAGCCTACATTTTGTAAAATCACCACTTCTTGCACCTATATTCTCCATAACAGTCAAGTCTAAAAGCTTTTGTATAAAAGTATAACAAATTATGTCTTATATTTGTACCCCAAAAAATTCAAAAAGCAAACAAGGAGACATTTGAAATACTGGTGAACTACTTACTGTAACTGCAACAACTCCCAAAAAGGAGTCTATTAGCAATTGCATTGTCTGCAACAGGGTGTGTTACCTGCTCTGCTAAGTCTTTGTTATAGATTCTCATTTACTTTAATGCAAAGTCAGAATGCAGTTGGTTTGCTCCATATTCACCAGTTTAGGTATTAACTGTTGTGTCTCTCACTTGTCTAAGACAGGCTCTATCCTGTCTAAGTACATGACAATAGGTTCAATCAATAATATGCTAGCTAAGAAATCTCCATCAGTATTCATTAGGTTCATTAACATAGCACAAGTTTAACTAATAAAGGTGAAAATAACTAATAAATCTACATGTTTTTATTGTCAATTAAAATCTGCATACATACTATGACATTCATTAAAAATTAAGAAGATAGATACAATCAGAGATAATCATGCATGCTGCTTATTACCGAGAATATGATGCATTGTTAATTCATAGGAACTGAAAGCCTAATTACTTCTATCGCTGTAATTGATGGACTTTGTATGTACTGCTTCTTCATATAAATTAATGTGAAAAAAAATTTCCTCTGATTTATTGGCATTCTGAAATAAAAGAATGCTAGTTAAATATGCAGAAAGCTGTATATGTATGCTATCGAAAATTTCAGTATTGATTTTCACAAACTTTCATAAGCTTGTTTTCAGCATAGATATTTAAGTATATGGTAATTAGTCCACTACCTAATTACCTAATATGTTATTGGCAATGTAGTAAAATTAATTTTTCATCGGTAAATATGTTCACTGGCCATAAATTCTGTGTTCGAGATATGGAGTAACTCATGGTGTTAAACCATCCTCTAGTGTAACCTAAATGCTTTATAAAACATACAACCAAGCATATCTTAATACTAAAATATTAATTTCCCTGCATCTATGATGTTATAAAAATTTCTTTCTTTACTATCTGTCAAGTATACTGAAGGTAGGTACTATGTTCCATTCCTATTGTACTAATTTTCTCAGATTCCTGTAAATTCAGCAGCACTGGCCAAGTTAATCTACTGGTAGCATGACTGGTAAAATCCTGCTCTCTTGATATTGTGGCCATGCAATATAATTCAGATCACCCTGCTGGAGAGACTGGGCTCTAAAATTATGTTTTATTTTACTCCCAGATCACTGCTGTGGATTATTTTAACGCACTTTTTACACATTGAGATGAATATTTGCTCTCGTCTTTGAGGTTCTGTGGCTGGAACAAATGAACCATTTGCTAGAGATGTTGCTATCTTTCCTGGTAATTGTATGGTTCAAAGGGTCTTGGCACTGTGCTGTGTAATAGGGACAATGTGGGCTTTTCCATTTTGGTTGTAACAAAAAACTTTTAATAAATGATGTTTAAGCTTTCGGGAAAGACTCTGATTAGTCTTCTCTGCTGAGTAACTTAGGAAGTGTCTCTCTTGTCCTTTGTCCTATTCTATTTGCTCTCTAAAGTGATCATTCAAGAAATGAGTATCTATGTATTCAGGTTTTAGAGTACTCTTAGAGGTTTTATTCTTTACAGAGAGCAAATCTGATGTTTGGAAATTAAACACCTTGTTGAGGTGAAAAATTAATCAAGGTAATTTTGTACATGCAGAGTTTGAGGGCAAAACTTTTTCCCCTGTTCATGCTAGGAGAGATGCCTTTGTGGTAGGATATGCAAGGTGGACTGAATTAAGATGTGGTTTTGGATTGGTTTTGTTGATGTAATGCATATTTTTAGACGTATAAGGATGTACTTTTGATGAGATGGAATTGTTTACCTTGGCCTTCAAATTGCACTATCTAATTTGTTTTCTGTCTTCACTTATTATTCCTGTAATCCAGTAAACACATGAATTGCAATAACTTTTATAGTTACATCTGTTCTTTGGAAAGAAAGTATTTAACTACAATGTACTTAATTGTTTAATAACTGCTAAAAGTGGGTCATCTAGTTTTAAACAAATAAAGGACCACAATGATCAATGGAGGTATAACAACAGTATTTTGTAGCTGATTGGTGAATCTCTGTAGTTATATATTACAAGACTATGGTGCAGGATGATTGCTCTTATCATTCCATTTTCTTGAGTCATTCTAGAGCAATAGAATCAGTTTAGAGCAGTGTTTACAGGAAAATGATTGACTATTTGTGCACCTTAACTCACTTTTCTTCTACCAGAGCTGCTAAAGAGCTGGGGGCACCAGCTCATTCTCAGATGATGTGAGAGCAAACCAGAGTATTAAAAGTGAAAAAAAAAAGATGTCCATAGGCTCAGGGGATGGGAGGGGATTGGTGTTTTTTGTTTATTTGTTTTTTAAGATTCTAAATACTTAGTTTGCAGTATCACAATAATTCACTAGAAAAAAAGAATAGAAACACAGTCCCTCCCCTGCTTTTATTTATGTTGTAAAAATTAGTCATGTTTATACACCTAAATAAGCCTGAAAACTTGTCTGTCCCTAAGAATATGTTCAAATTCTGTTGTTAGTTTCACAGATAGTTGAGAAGACAATAACAAGTAAGGGAGGTATTTTCTCTCAGTAATGTTTAAAAACTGTATTTGACCTGTGGGATTTTATAATTGGAACAACTATACAAGTAGATATTGCTGTAAGTACTTAACTTATTTGGATTTAATAACGACTGGTTTAAAATGTAAAACATCTGACATTATCCCCTAGAAAAATCATAAAAATGGGTTACAGTAAAAGCCCATGAACACTTAGAATGGAAACATCCTTAGCAAGCAATACTGTAATTCTGTTAAAGGATAAATATGGATGACATACCTGTGTGAGGACATACTGATGGGTTGGCTTTCTAAAGCATACTACTTGAGACTTTAAGCAAAGATGTCATTCAGCTTGGGGGGGGGGGAATTGTTTTGGAACACAGCTTTCAGTATTTCACTTATTGAAGATTTATAATAGCATCGTTTATGATCTCAAGAGATCATTTGAGAAAAAAAGAGCTAGAGAAAAAAAAAAAGTTTTGAAAAGATAATAGTGATTTACCACTTAGCTTGCTGGCTTTTGTTCAGAGATTGTTCTATCTAAAATAAATACATATGAAAATTTTTCCCAACAAGATTTTCCTTTAAACTAAACACCAGATTTTGTGTTTAGTTAAATTTTGTTACTGCCTAATGGCAGTAACAAAATTTAGAAATATCTGAGGATAGGGAAAACCTTCAGGCTGTGTATTTGACAATTCTCTTTTCACAGAATAACGGAATCATCACAGTTGCAAAAGACCTCTAAGATCACTGTGTCCAACCATCAAACTCATTTTAAAAAAGGTAGATGGCAAGAGATTTGAGTGGGAAGGATGGGTGCTCAGTATGGGTAACAAAGAACTTGCATTTATTTGTTGGGTTTGCTATTGAATTCTCTTCTAACCATGAACAGATCATTTAATTCCTGTATCCCAGTTTCCCTTTTTTGTCCTCAATTCCATGTTACCAAAACACAATTATTCTATGTGCCACGTCTATTTTATTTTCTAGGTTACAAGCTCCTGTGGGGAGGGATAATTGCTTACTATATTCTTGGTTTAATGGAACTCTGTTTGGAGTTTCTAGAAACTATTCTGATACCAATAAATAAGCATAGTTTCAGTAACCTTTGAAATGTTTTAACAAAAATTAGTGTTTTAAATTTCACAACAAATAGTTTTGCTCCAGTGTTTCTGGGAGACAAGCCACATAACAAGTAATCATAAGCTATTAACAAAGAAATTTAGATCTGAATAGCTTTTGCATGTCTCCTTGCTTCATCTGAGAAAAAGAATGTTGATTTCTTTGGCTTTTCTTCTCTCTATCTAGAATAGATAAACCATATTGGTAATTCTGAGTAGCGTGTAACCCATTGCATGGTCATTAACCATTGTAGCTGCGTTGTAATACTAAATGTAAGATCCTTCATTTCTTGTTTATAGAATGTCTTTATTACACAGTACAGTTTCAGAATGTTGGGTTTGTTTTTTTTTTTCATCCAGTCTGCGATTATTTTAGCTAGATTGCAGGAAATTTGTTGAAATTATTGTATCACTCCTTCATGCTGCTTGAATATTTCAGTGTCAGATTCAGGCACTACATTCAGTTTGATATCTATGGAAAATCAGTTTATTTATGAATGGAGTTTCTTGGATAAACTAGACAGTGCTTTTTACTAAGCCCACTAACTGACCAAAGAACATTTTAGTTCCACTGTAGCTCAAACTAATTTGAGACAATGCAATGATGGAAACAGTTTTGAAATCTTTACAAAGTATTTGTAAAGAGTATTTTTCATCACTAAAAAAATCTTTAAAATGTGATTTTTCTAACCTTGCAGCATCAATCTGAGATTTGACAGCAAGAAAAGTGTTCCAGCTACTCTTGAAGATGCTAACTTGCTGTCAGATCATAAAATTATTGTTAGATATCAAGACAGTAACAACATAATGTTGATAAATACGCATTTTAGCATAGA
This sequence comes from Todiramphus chloris collaris, assembly GCA_025345505.1. Lineage (NCBI taxonomy): Eukaryota > Metazoa > Chordata > Aves > Coraciiformes > Alcedinidae > Todiramphus > Todiramphus chloris. The sequence continues at coordinate 11,767,393 of JANVCC010000034.1, forward strand.
AAGTGAAACACTTTCTTGGAGCCAAAGAAATGACTGAAAATCTGAAATAAGCAGTTGTTCTGAAAAGGAAAAGGTGTTCACAATCATTTTGGTTATTCACTTCCTTCATTACAGCCATGGAAAGTTATGTCTTTTCTTGCCCTAGATTTCAGCGTGGCTGGATTCAGAACTTAAATAATCACACCATGAAGAGCTATTTCAGCAGCATCTCTGTCTCCCCATTATAGTAATAAATCTAGCTAATGGTTATTTTTTAAAAGAGAAATATATTATTACTATATGGCAAACTGTTGGATCTTCTCTTTTGCTGTCAAAGCCTTTCTCAAGACTTCTGACTGCTCTCTGCAATGTTTATTTAAACTTCATGCCTCTCATTTAATACAGCAGAGCACCAAACATTTCTTCCTGTTTTCATGACTCTCTTCTAATAGTCTCCTCTCTCAGAGCTCTTCTTGGGAGTCAGTTGATGAGGTCCATGAATCTGTATGTAGTTGTGTCACAAAAGCTTTGGTCTTTGGGCCTGTGGGTCTTCAAAGTATTACCTGAATAAGAGTAATTTATTTGCATTTACTTAGAGTGACGCTCTTCCTTGGCAAGAATACTAAGCAGGCTAAATTACTGTGTTTTATGTACAAACCCAGAGATTGTATGCTAATTTCTGTCCATTTATTGAAAGTCAGCACCTTTAAAGTTGAGATTGAAGAGTAAAAGATTTCTGAGAGTCCTCTACCTCTTCCTGACATGTCCCCATTATTACATATTATACATTTCTCTGTTGTCATTCTAGAATATTAATCTATACAACTCACATTTTTTTACTAATGATTCTTTCTGAAAATATTGTTCAAAAATTAATAGTAGGCTTCAAACTGTAACTTAGAGGATTATATTTTCTCTTAATTGTCATTGATAATTGCTTATGTATAGACCAGTATCAGGTCTAGCCACTGCTGTAGATGTATAAAAAGGTATAATTTAGAAGGAGTCATATTATTAGAAACCATTTAAGTAAGGATATAATTTCAGAAATATTTATAGGATGAGACTCCTTTATGTGTTGGCACATTTTCATATACATAATTCAATCATTAATTGGTCAACATTTTATCACTTTGCCACACAGTGATCAGGAAAAAGGGCACATATCTTGATCAAAATGAGACCTAAAGAGCAATGAAGGCAGAGCAGAATCAAAAATAGGTTTTTTTGCCTTGAAGAAACAACAGAACAAGCTAGAGATTACATTAAGAAGCAGTACATGTTCTGATTGCAGTTATCAGAAAAAACATGGCTCTATCACATGCAAATACAGAAGATTTTGGTTTATAAAGGGTTTGCTATGTGACCTTATGAGGATGCGGGAAAACCTGGCAGCAATGCAAAAGTCATCAGTGTGAATTTCAGCTGGAATGAAAAATAAAGCTGGCATTGGAGAGGGCATAAAACAAGGTGGTTCATCTCTACCATGTGGCTTCACACTCTAGATTGGTCATAGAGCAATGCAAAATTTTGGCAAATATTATGTATAGAGCCAGTCATGAAACAAATTTCACACTGATGGCAAATTTTACACCTTATTGCTGTTTCAGTTCACAGTGGCATTGACATTTGACATTTTATCGGCTGAGGGCTGATAAAAATAGGATTCACTATATGGACAAGTCATCCAGCAGAACAAGGTAAAATTGTAGTTTCAGTTTAAAGAGTTTTTAATGGAAAATATTCCACAACTAAGTTCCTTACTGAGATTTATACTGATTTGCATATTTGATCTTGTCCTAAATTTCACTTCCATACTTTGCATTACTTAAAACCCATAAAGTCCACTGTAACCTTAATCCATCTGGGCATAGCTGTGAGGTTAAGACAAATATTTAAGCTTTAACAAGCAAAGTTAATGGTGACCTATTTAGAAACAAAAAATTACTCCAGAAACACAGTATTGGTCTGACCTCAAACATCAATGTTGATGCACGTTGGTTAAAAAAACACAAAGGAAGAGTCCAGCAAATGGATTCCAGAAGGAAGATGGTTCACGTGAAATAGTGATCTGTAATTTGAAAATAAGAACCTCAAATAAGATATAGTATGTTAAACAGAAAAGTAGAAATGAGGAAAGATTTGCACCATTTGGTAATATCTACGAGTTTGAAAGCTATGAAAAAGGTTAGAATGTTGATTCAAATTAGGCAGCAGAGACAGAATTTATAGTGTATATGGTCTTGATTCTTTAAATTGTTTTAATAATTTGCAATGTCCGACTTAAAATGCAAAGATCAGTTATACAGGGACAAATCTCCTGAATGCCTGACAGTGGACATACACAATAAGAATGCCCATTTTCTCGTTGATACACGGAAAAACTCCACTACTAGAATAAGTAGTAAAGTAAATCATTTAGCCTCTGCCTCCCTCCCCCCCTGATTCATGGTGGCCATCATTTGTTTGTGTGGTTTGGTTTTTTGTTTGTTTGTCTGGTTTTTGTTTAGTTGTTTTTTTTGTTTGGTTTGGGATTTTTGGTTTGGTTTGGTTGGTGGTGGGGGGGTTTTTTTTTTGTTTGTTTGTCTGTTTTGGGGTTTTTTGGTGTTGTTTTTGTTGTTGTTGTTTGTTTTGATTTGTTTTGTGAACATGTAACCTGACAATCAAAAAATTACCTCAAAAACTATACTAGCATTTAATTCTAACCCCTTCCCTGGATTCGTCACATGGATATTGAGGCCCATGTAGTTCTCAGAGTGAAGGTGACTGAATGACTATGAATACTGCTACTTTTTAAAATGAAGGAAAAAGAAAGTGCAGACAATAGGAAGTCCATGATACAAATAACTCCAGGAAACAGCACTAGTATGGCTACTGAGAAGTACCAGGCTCTACAAACTTTGATCTCATAGTCCTCAATTTCCAAAGAAAATACAGTACGCTGAATTTTGGTAAAAATTAATGGTTTTAATCTGATAGCTACAAATGCATTCCACTCAAAATAAAATCTAATAAAAACAACAATCAAACCCACAAGTTTCTGAATTCTAATGCAAGACTGGACTTGTTCGGATAAAAACCAGCATTTCAAGAAGTGTTAATCTTGTTTCATATTATTATGAGATTTATCCTAGTTTGAAGTCAGAATAATCTGTTAATAGTCTCTAATCATCGTGTTATTTTTCATCACACATTAACATAGAGCTTGAATTTAAAGGAAATGTTTCTGCAACACCTCAGCAGGAAGCCATAACAGCCTACCTCTGAGTTCCAGGCTTACAGAAAGTAAAGCACTGCGTACAGTGTCTGTTTGTGTTTAAAATTTATTCTTTGGGAATTAATTGGAAAGTATATTCACTACCAATGATGACAAAAATTACAACTGAACAGATCCTCTCATATTTTAACCAAGGTAAATGCTCAAGACTTGTTCTCTTCCCAAGGCAAAAGACTCATATTTTACCCTGAAAAATAGTGCAACAGAGGTTCTTTAACATTTTTTTTTTAAACTGTAAGCTGCTCAAACTATTGCTCTGTGATATTGTATGAATTCTACTGATGTAAGCATGATACCATGCTTCATCAATGGGAATCATATATAGCTACATCATTGCAACTGAGACCAGAACATAGCCCTGACAGCATATTTGAATATAGCAAAACATAACCATGAAACAAATCTGCACCTAATAGCCTCAGAAATGTTTCTTGGTTTCCTTTATTATGTGTCAGCCTCTTTACTATTAATGATAAGTATAGAAAAGCAAAAGACATTATTTTCTTTGTGCCGCATGCTTTTCTCCCTTTAATTTTAGCTTAATGTTAATATATTTTTCTTCAGAAAATTGTGTAATTAGGGTGTGATTTTCAGTGTCTGATATAGCAAAGTAATATTTTTGCATCTAATAATGGTGCTTACAATGTGCGGGGGAAAAAAAAGGACAAAAAAAAGACAAAAATCAAGAATGTTACAAATGGATACCAATTTATTTATTTATTTTTAATATTTAGGTAATCCAAATAGACTGATAATCAAAAATATTGTTCCTAGAAATCCTTGTTAAAATCAAGAAGACTTGTTATACCTATGCTGAACATGTCTCTGACCTTTGCGAACCTGGGGTTAAGGCACAAGGGATCATATCACTGTTTTGATCACCTCACATTCTAGTACAGGGAAACTAATACATAATCTGCACCCTCAAAGACCTACAGACAGGCAAGTTTTGATAGCAGACTGCATTGGAAATATCTTCGCTGCATATATTAAGCTAGATCTAATTTTTAACCTTCTTATATTGCTGAATGCTACAGTGGCAAAAGTGGCAGCCTTTTCTTATTTTGAACAATCTAATCCTTTATAGTGGTTTTCATCTGCTAAGTAAAATATGCAAATAAAGGAATATTACTTTTTACTGAATTTTAAATTGAACTAGTTATAGGTTTTGTTCCCCGACTCTTGGATTCTTGTGAGTACTTAGCCTGTTGATGCTATATGAACAGGAAATAAAACACAGAGGGTTTTCGGAGTTTTTTTTGTGCTGGTTTCTGCCTTATCAAGCAGTCTGCCTTTTGCAAGAAAATGGCTACAGTTGCCTTAGCAATATTCTCAGGAAAGCTCTTTCCCTCAGGAATACAAGAGCATTTAAATACATTTTAAGCCAACTCACATTTCTCTGGAAATTTACCCATGATAAATGAAAGGGACTATTTGGCCTACAGGGGTGGAGAGAAAAGGGACAGTGTAGGCTGAATGACTGTCTTTCACAGGGTTTGTTTGTTTCTAGAAATACTTTGTTTGTGCATTAATGTGCTTTCCAAAGTTTTCCAGTACTGTCATGGGGAGGACCCATGGCTTGTCTATCATGTCTCGCTTAGGGAAGCAGTAGTTGCTTCTGCAGTCCTGCTGGGGCAAGCACAAAGAGAAGCCCATGGTTGGCTGTTCCCACTCCTATGTCTGTCTTGGTAAGGGCTTATGTGAAGATGCATTGCTGAGAAAAGACAAAGAGCTTGGTTCCCAGTGAGCCCAAACAGACACAGTGGAGAAATTGTGGCTCAATTCATATCGTTTCTGGCCTGTTCAAAGGGAAGAATATCAGTGCTGCAGTTTAAAGCAGATTATAAAGTAACGCTCTGCTTCAAAATAAGAGGAAGGGACTATGCAGCTGATATCTCACACTTCCTCTCCATGTGGCCTTTAGTGGGCAAAATGTACTTTAATTTTAGGTATGACGTGTAACCTTAATACAGAATCTGAGTTCTGTGAAGGATTTCTGGCAAGAGTTGCACAGTATCTGTTTCACACATGCACATGCTTTGTTGCACTGTTCACAAAATAGATACAGATCTTGCATACGATAATCTGTTTAACTCTCTAACTTCATTAGTTACAGATAATTAAACTATGGATTACCGGTGTGCACATTTTAAATGCTTCCTGTATTGTGTTTACAGATCAGACACATATATGTGTGCTGGATGCTGCACTAATAAAACTCTGGAAAAAGTGTATCTTGTACTTTGCTTTTGTCTTAAAATTTGTAGTCCTTTTGCTGCTTTGAAGCATAGAAATAATTTAATGTCACAGTCATTTTGGGCTGTGGACAAGGAATTAATATCTAAAAATCACATGAGTGTTTAATAGTCATAATGCTATTCCTCCTTAAAACACAAACACATGACCTCCTCTTTCATCAAATCTGTACTAATTGTACTTTAACTATACCTAAATATTAGTAACTGGGAGTTTGGCATAGTACTAATTCTGTGTAATAAAAAAAAATAGGTCCACTTTTTATTATTTGTCATTTATGCAGATAGCAAAATCCATCTGGCAATAGAATGAAATCCCAGGATGTAAAAATAAATATTTAACCATCCAGTAATTCAGCAGTAGATTGCATTGATTTTGGTCTAGGCCTGACAAGGAAAAATGTGACATATTGAAATAGTAGAAATTGTAATTATTATTAACATGATAGATAATAATCTATTTTCAGGTCTTGTAGATAGTGGATTGTATTTGAATATTTTTGTTTAATGTAGATAATTGTTCATATGGTAATATAATTTCTCTTGTTGTATTTTAATACAGATTTAGTCCATGACAGTATGTAGAAAATTTTGAATATCAAAACATTAGTTAGGAAAAAAATACACCTGCCATTTTTAGACAGAGAAAAGATAATGTCAATATTTTGGTTCTTTGGTTGTTGTTTGGTTGTTTTGTTTTGTTGTTGGTTTTTTGTTTTGTTTTGTTTTTGTTGTTGTTGTTGTTTTTGTTTAGATTGAGACAATTGTTACCTTTTTTTTGTCTTTGGACAGTTAACTATAGAAGTTCTATATCTTTTGAATTACATGACTGTAATAATTCAAAGCATACATTTGGCATGGGGAGCAAAAACATTTAGAAAAAGAAGCAAACAAAAGTAACCTTAGAAGATGCAGATAAGAATTCTCTAAAATGCCAGTGATGGGTGTTTTTTCCCCTTTCTTCTAACAGGGTAGGAAAAATAAATAAATAAGGTATAGCAGAGAACACTTAAAGCGTAATTATCAGCCAGATCATATTTCAGGAAGTGTACAAACATGTTTCCTAGTTTTTGTTTGGATCTCTTTTTTCTACCACTTAAGCCAAAATAAGTGTTTCCATTTTCTTCAGTGGAAACTAGATCAAGCCAGGAATTTTAGGTGTATTAAACACTTTTAGAAAAAAGCATTGAGGATGAGCCATCAGGTGCCATCTGTGCTATTCAGCACAGAGAAATAATATCATTTAAAGATTCAGGGACCAGAACCATTTTAATCTATGTCGTTAGTATAAAGACTATTGGAGTATAAAGACTACTTTAAAGCCTGGAAATGCCAAAACAAAAGCTGCAACCTTGAAATTTTCCCACTTTTTCTACCTGTTTTGTGTGTCTACATAGTGATAGCTTCCCTATTTACATGATTACTTAAAATTCCCCCCAACAAGACACCCAATTTGATCAATATTTTAGTATACTACTATGATATAAAAAGACACATTTTAAAATTATAATTGAGACATCTGATGTTCTGCCAGGAACCCAGAGATCTTCATTAACTTTCATTTTATATGAAAAGGGATTTCTTTATCTGAAAATCCTAATTCTGAAAGCAAATTACATATTAACAACTGCCTTGTTGTTAATATAACTTTTCTCAAATTCAAATATAAAATGAATGGAAGTCTTCCAAAGTTAAAAATATCATTATTTGCAGTAGAATTTACAAATTAGTAACCTGTCAATCTGATGTTGAAGAATTTTCTTTGACGGAGTGGATTATTTTTTACAATATTTCTATTTAATATTACTACATACATAGTTGCAGTATCTAAATATTTATAATATAATATATTCTTGTGCTAATATTAATTAATTTATAGAGAAAGAGACATCCAAGACAAAAAGCACAAGGGATATGGGCATTCTACAAAAAGTTAACAATTAAGTTCTTAAAGTGGAGAAATAAATTCATCGCATACATACCCCCCAAAAACCACCTGTCATTTCCAAATGCACATTTTTTTCATTAAGAGGAAAAGAAGAAACTGTATTTACAACAAATTTATTCAATTCCTTATTATTGTTCTCCTGCACAAAGCATTTGACAAAAAATGTCCTTTAACTAGAGACTGAGTTGGTATGAACGTTTCAGTTTTTCAGACAGCTTTATGAATTGTTTTTTGATTCTAGAACTACAACTTAGCTTAGTCTAAGCAAATAATGTTTTCTTGCTTGCAAATGGCTGTTGAATTGCAAGTGAATGGGATCCTGACCTCTGTGACTAGAAACTCTTTCAACAGTTTTCTTGGGGAACAACTTTCCCCATTTTATTCTTAAAAATATTTCTAGATGGTCATCTTGAGAAAAAAGTGCTTATTTGTTTTGGCATTATTTGTGACTGTGTTTGAGAATTTATCTTAAAGCTGATATGTGTTTTGATCTAAGTATACCCTGTCTATGACCTCCTTTTCATTTTCAAAATTTTTTATAGTTCATGGAAGAAGTCTCTTATATGAGTTTTCATAATATAACATTAGTAAAGAAGAATACATAAAAATCAGTTTACTGACTATGTTAGTTAAAGCAGTAGTGTGAGGGTTCTGTATTGGTCATGTGATGGAAACACTCCTATTGAGATGATTATGTGTTATAGGAGGAGGTCTATTTGTAGGTGAGTGCTCATAATCAATAAGAACAAATGTCTATGTTATTTTTGTTGACTGTTTTATGGCAGTAACATGGAAATATCCAAACAGACTTGTGAATCAATTAAAGATAGGAACTGCTTTGACACGGAATTCTGTTGTAGCATACTTAAGTGGCATAAAGATTTATTCTGTTTTGTAACTGGATTTGATAGTCCATTTCTGACCTCATTCTTGATTAATTTTTTTTTTTTTTTGTAATCCATTTTTCCCAAGTAAAATTCTCAAAAAGAAAAAATTGGAGTCTGCCAAACTTCAGATGCAAAATTCATTGGATTATTCTTATTTGGAACAGCTTCTCACAATAAAAGGTAACTCTTAGAAGGTAACAGATCAAACTTTACCAAGTATCTTAGAACATTACCTAACCCTAAATCTAAAATAAATTCTTTTTGCTTCCTCTCTCTCTCTTTCAAAATACTTTATAGTTACATTGAGATCATGCCTGCAAGGTCTACTTGAAAAGGCACATCACTGTCAAACCTCATCCTACTGTGTCAGTAGGGAAATATGTGAAGAGTTTATAGAGAAATACATATTGCAGATTCTTAACTTGTACAACAAATTTCAAGTTCTAGACTGTTGCTGTAGCATAAGACATAAGGGGACTTCTTATGATGAAATTAGTTGTATGTATAGTAATCTTTAACAGTGTGGAATTTTTAGGACAAAGAGATAAGGAAGGAATAATAATATTAAATTGAAGATAAGGATTTCACTGAATGATCACAATAAAACTGTCCCATCTCATTTAGTTTAGTTGCAAGATTCAGAAGGCCAAAGTTACTTGGAAAGAAAAAAATAGCCTACTACACATAAAATTAAGATTTCAGCATTTACTATGGAAATAGAGACAGTTCTGGTGGACTATGAAGAATGCAGTATCTTGAAATCTATAGAGCAGAAAGCCAGAGCTGGAAGGTCAGCTGCAAAACAATCCATACAAAGATTACAGTGAAGCAAAGGTGGAATGTCATTGTCCATTGATTAACCTTCAACCTGTTCATTAGGATCAGCCAGTGGAATAACTCATTTGATCAACTGCTAGAATTCATGTGGTAATTGAAGTAGCCTCTCTGCTCCCATTCTGAGAAGACATGATGTATGAGAAAACATCTTGACATAAAAGTTTTAGGAATTCTGTGACAAGATATTTTCATGAGAGAGACCTTGTCTATTGAGAAACAAGATCTGGCAAGATCCAGGCCAAATTTATTCACCATTGAGGTCCAAATCAGCACCTGTGATTTGAATATTCTTATTATTGAACATAACAACTTTGTTGACTCAGATGACCCTCCATGAGTGCAAATCGACAGAAATTCCTGATAAGATGCAGGATTATAATACATGTGGTTTTTGGTTTTTTTTTTGAGACTTTTTGACCCCATAGAGATGGATTTTTATTTTTTATTATTTTTTCCCCTAGATTTCTAAGTAAACTACAAACTTGATAATGTTCTAAGTTATCTGGGTAAAGCTCTTAGTCTCTAAGAATTACCTTTTATTGTGAGAAGTTATTCCAAATAAAAATAATTAAATTAATTTTTCATCTGAAGTTTGACAGACTCCAATTCTTACAGGATCTTCTCCATATTTTGTAGTATCCTAAGTTATAAAAGGCAAAGGCAATTTTGCTGGTGGCTAGGATAGAACATCCAGCAGTGATATAAACATAGTGGGAGTGGCTGTAAAATTTGAAGGTTTTGAGTAATCTGCATAGAATTGGTAAGTAACTATAATCTGGGGAGACCATTCTGTCAATAATGAAAAAGACTGTATTTAATATTATATGAGTTGAAATTATTTTGGATGTATCTTTAGAGGTCTTTTGTTAATATTAACACTTACACATATTCATCCAACATGCATTTAGATTAACAAAATAAAAAGATTTAAAATCGCTGAAAAATTTCTTTTTTATACAAGCTTTTTCATTCTCTTTGCCCCAGTACAGGAATAATAATAATTCCCTTTCACAAATTAATCGAAAACAAAGACCCATCATATCTCTGTTCACATCTCAGAGAAACACTGTGGTTACAGTTTGTAAACTAGCGTTAACATTTATATACCATTTCTGTAAACTTGTATATTTAATATCTAAACTATAATGGTATACAACCACTACTTTTTCCTTCCCATTATGCAACCATTGTGAAAGAAAATGGAAAATTTTTAAAGTTTTTTCTTGCAACCAACTACAGAGTTTTTATTTTGTTAACAAGCTGTCCACTATTCAGCTCAAACAGAGCATAATGCTGTAATAATTTAAAACTACATTCTACAGCTTATTCACAGTGGGTTGTTTTGATGTGCCACATTAAGGTTTAATTTATGTGCATGGCATATGGAAGTACGTATAGGTATATAGGCTTGCTTTCCTCAGTTCATGGCTGGGAAAAAAGATAACAAAAAGATGGTTGGAACTAGGAAAAAGGCAATATTCACGTATGCTGAATTTTTATTCTTATCTACCTTTGCACCCAAAATTCAGTAATATAGTAATATTGAATTCTTTATACAAGCCTACTGAAATGTCCCCTTCTTCTCTTTATTGTTTGTAACTGTGTGCATATGTATACAGGAAAAATAACATAATCACAGAAAAACATGAACAATTTCCCAAACTTTCAGCTTTCTTTTAACAACCCAGGGAAATACTAATTTATTGTAACAGTTACTTTTTCTTAATTTTTTTGTTTGTTTGTTTAAGTATCTTTTGCTGCACTTTATTTCTCCTTTAGTTGCATACTTCAGCCATCTAGGTTCTGTTTCCACAACTACTTCATCCAATTAGTAACTCTGTAAAAGCAGAACCAACTATCCAAATACAGGGTATCAAACTCTGTAAAAGCAGAACAATAAAACGAGAAAGGACAATCTTCTTTTCGTCATAGTTTAGAGGGAATATAACAGTTTTATTCCAGTCTATTTTTTCCCCAGATCTCCATGAAAATGCTCTGGCCTCAGTTTACTACAGTGTGTTGACTCTTATGCCTAGTCATCAGAAAACCTGGAAATCATCTGAAAGTTAGAGGTTTATATGTTTCGTATCTGGTTGAGTGTAGGCAGCAAAAAGGTAAAAGGTACCTGTTTGTATAGTGCTTCTTTTATTTACATAACAGTAATACAAATAATAACAGTAACAGCAAAACGTGCTGGTTCATGAAATAAAATTAAATATTCTAAAAATACAGTATGACAAGACAATCTACCATCTGCAAGATCTTTCAGTCTAGCTGCTTGTGTTTAAACATTACATAGCTGTGTTTAATTGATACTGTGGCTTGAAAACAGCTTTATTCTAGATCATGACTTTCAGACATATGATGACAACCATTTGATTTTTTCTTGCTTGATCAATACCAAGTATTGTGTTCTAGAATAAATAACTCATGCAAATAGTAAAATCAGAAGGAACTAATACTATCATTATTTTTTTAACTGCAAGAATGATTTCTTTTACAAGTTGCCTAAAAGTCTGTATTTGTACACAACTGTTTACACATCACTAAGCGCAGTGAAAAAAATCTTTCTTTAAAAGGGGAGCTCCTCCCAAAATGAATGAAATTCAATCTTGACATTTCTGACAGTAAGTACATGATTCAATTCTTTCATGAAGCCCTTATCCCATAAACGACCTGCCATCATTGTTCTTCTAAGACTGACAATAAAAATGATTCCCTTTGAGAAAATGGCTTGAATACATGAAGTCCCTATTTAGAAATCCCAATGCATCTCTGAGTCATTTGAAATGCTTGATTTCTTGTCACAGACATTTTAAACATAACATATTCTCCATTGCAGTATGTTTTCTCTGCCAACAGCACCATGGAAGGAAATATTAATCTTTTTTAAGTATATTGTAAGATTTAATTATGTAGTTGGCATGTGGAGTCTATGGTAATGGGTGAAACAGAGGAAGATAGATATTTAATGTAACTTTACTGTTGATATTGATGAATTTCATTAAAATTATTTGACAATAAACAAAGCTAATGAATGTCCTTGGAATCAGATAGCTAAAAATAATATTGTGCCAGGTACTTTCTAGTATTTTGATTATTCATAACCTAAGAGACAATAGCTTTCTATAAACCCTTTTGTTCTCAAGCTCATTTCACACTTGGTTTTATAATCAAAACTTTTTAATATAAGCTAAAATTCAGTTATTTAACTCTAAGCTAAGAGTTAGATGAAGAAACTTCATCATTGTATTTGGCTCAAATGCCAACTCTTTCCAACATAATGTGGTACTTCATTTGATTTGACACTTTCCTTGGAAGCCTTTTCTTTTCTTGCTTCACAAAAATTTGTGAATGCTTCAGTTTGGTAAAACTGGAGAAGGTCAGTGCATGACTTCAGGAAAGAGTAATCACAATTTTAGTTGCTTCTCAGTGGTTCTCCCACAATTCCTGTGGTTTTCACAATTTATTTTTACTATTTTAATTGATAACTTCACATTAAATTTAAATTCTATGTGCATTTTTCTCACTCTTTTATCATACTTATGGAAAGCATGCTTGTCCTGCCTCTTCTGAGAGTGCATTAGACAAATGCAGTTGTAAATCTATACCTCTTCTAAATATTTTGTATTCTATTATGTAACAGGACTATCTGAATTTAGTTTATTGTAAGTTGATCATACAAACCCTGTTAAAGGTAACACTTTTTAACCTCATAAGCAAGGAAGTAAAATATTTGGAGTCATTAAGGGATGATTCAGTAGTGCTAAATGCACTATCAGTTTCGGGTCCTGACACACTTTACCTGTGTCAAACATGGTACAGACTACTTTTTTTTGTCTAGTAAAAATGTAATAATAAATTTTAAACTCTATTTTGTTTACTTATGAAGATTCTTGGGGTTTGAAAGAATCACATGCCTGATGTTGTCTGCTCAAGTTGTAGTTTGTGAAAATTGAGCTGATAATTATTTGAACTAGTCAGTCCTTTTGTTCTGAAATATTTGTCTGAGGCTGTCATCTCTGACGGGATATTAAATTAAGTGTTCATTGATCTGGTTTGCTGTAAAAATTTCTTTGTACCTACTTTCATACCTACTCTATGAGAAACAGTAACTTCAATGCCTTTGAGAATCTGTTCCCTCAAGCTGCAGGTATGAGTGCTTTGTAAAGTGGACTAGATGAATTAATACATTTCAGTCTTGACAGATATTGGATTTGCATCAATGTCCTGTTGTCAGCGTATGTCCATACTGACCATTTTATTAATTCATTTCTAGGAACTATTCTTTGATTCAAAACTAAAATCTATTTTCATCATATTACTATACTTACTACAGCTCTCTTATGAGAGAAAAAATATCTTATATTGATGCACCAGCATCCGCATTACCAAATAGAAAACAAAGATTGAATTAAATAAGTCAAGTAACATTACATAGGTTTCATTGAAAGATGAAGATATGTGAAAAACAATATGATTTTCATGTTGTGTCTTCTACAGTTGGGACAGGAAACTTCATTGAAATACAACTACAAAAAGAAAGAGGTTTTTCTACACTCAAGCTATCCTAATATACTGAAGGCTCGTTTATGTAATATTAGCTTTATAGAATATATAAAGTTAGCAAATGTCAGTAGAATATAACAAATCATGAGAAGTAGTCTGAGAATAGGCATTAACCTCAGGTCATCATGTAGCAGTCTGAGAAATCCCCATAGAGACCTGAAAGAGTAGACCATGTTCCAGCTGACTATTCTCTATACTGAAAACTGCTTTAGTGCAACTTAGTATATATATATCTGTTCTTCCTATGTATACATTTATCCCTCCTTAGCCTGTATTACTGAAGTAATAGAAAATTGACATCAGGAGACATTAGCTGTATTTTTTTCATATTGCATATTTCAGTTAAGTATGCTTTTTGTGACCTTCACTGAGAACGAGCAAAATGAGTTATTTTACTTTAGAGGGTGGTCTGATGGTGATCCTGACACTAGTTTAAAAGTTAACAACATTATTTACAATCTCACTAATATAATATTTTAAATTGTTTCCTGTCTAGAAATTAGACATCTTTTATTATAGCATTCTAGGGATTTGTTGTCCCACCTGACATAGGGAACACTGTATTTTGATGATCAGTGTATACCTCTGTTGTATGAGGAACTTACTTGTAACACAAGTAATTTTAACCATCTGAAAAGTGTAATAACCTTCAAAAATGTGTTGTCAATAATGTCTTGTGGCTATTAGCAAACAGAATTTTTTAATCTGTTGGTGCACGCGCTATGGATGCATATGGATGGACTAGCTACATGAGCTATGTGTCATATCAGTAAGGCTAATAAGAAACCTTTACTTATATATAGAAGGATAAAGCTATCTCATAACTTAAGGAATTGCACTATTATATGTTTTTTTCTAAAACGTGTACTTTAAGTGAAGATGGCTTGTTATTTCTTCTCTTTTATATTCCTAAGATTTTATACTTCAGTATTTTGCTTGTACACATTTACACTTGTGCTTCTCTCTGGTTTTCACATTTTTAACAATCAGTTACTCCTATTATAGCTAGAAGTGGAACGTATTTTCTCTTTTACCTGCCACTCAGTGTATCTGCAATGTATGTTGTTGCTATCTGGCTCGTTTAGGTGCAGAAATTTGTAAATAAATGTTTGTCCTTAGTATATTAAACACATAAACAGCAATGTTTGCGATATTTGAGCATGATTAGCTCTTGAAAAATTCATCAAATGTCCTGAGATCTGCACTGCTTTTTAAAAATTCATAAAAAGTTTTGAAGAGTGAAAATGGTTTGACAAGTAGGCAGGCCACAAAGAAACTGACACATCAAGGGAAGAAGATCAAACAGGAATATAGCAGGCATATTCATACTGTAGGCTGTAGAACCTGGCTGCACTCCAAGGAGGTTGAAAGAACAAGCAGACATGAAATATAGAGAAAGAATGGAGACAGAAATCTCAAGGTGGGGAAATGAAAGACCATTTGACATTCAAAAATGATTTTTTAAACATCTTTGACATGGAGTCAATAAATTTACCTCTGCTTTGCTTATTTAACTAGATGCAAGTTTTCTTACAATGAAAATGTACACTGTATGAAATTTTCCGGAAAATGTCTCCTATTTAGGAAGGATATACTCAAGGGATTTGGAAAGGATCTCAAAATAATCACTGTGGCCTTGATGTGGGGTTGCGAGACTAACAGGCTCTATGGTGAAGATCCCTGATACTTGATAGCTGCAATCTGACCTTAGACCTCTAATGATTGGGTCTACTGCACGGAACATAAACTGTATCATTTAAATACTGGTTATTAAATGATCCCATTATTTTAATCATAAGTATTTTATTAAATGTGCTGTCATATTTATGCATTAAAAATATATTAGTTATCTGTGAATGAGTATTCCTAACTTTGAATGAATGGGGAATTAGAAAGAAAATGTTTTGTTATTAACATTTAATTTTTTTCTTTTGTATTAAGCAAGAATTTAGCAATGTGTCATACAAGAGATATCTATGTAAGTGTAAGTGTAAAATATGTTTTAACGATGTTTAACACTGTTCTAATAAGTGGCTCTATCTGCCAAGTTACAGGGATAGTCATCCATTAACAACATCTATCCTTCCGCCTTCCACATATCTGTTATGCCACTGATGCCAACCATCAAGGAATTTCACAGGACAATTGGTATAAGAAAACACAAAAAATTCATCAAGAGAGACATGATTCTGTTTTATTAGATTCTCCCTAGTTTTTCCCAAGCTTTGAAGCAGAGGTAGCAGCAAGGGTTCAAGCAGTAAAAGCCTTTTAAAACTTCAACTTTCTCTCCAGTTGGGTTTGAATTTTTTTAATTTTATTTTTGTTTTCCATCTGGGCCAGCTGCAGTGCCATATATAATGAGGGTAGGTTGCACTGTGGTGTTAAAAACTCAATAAAAATTAGCTTCTCCTTTCTTATGCCAGCAGCTTTTTACTGGGGCAGCACTGCAGACAAAGCACCGGTGAGATTACAAGTGTCAAAATATCTGTCTTGCTTTGGTTGGAATACTTTTATGGCGGAATATTCAAAATCTTTTATTCTTGAAGGTGAATCTCCCCTGTGTTCTTGGAGATTCTCACACTCCAATAACTGCGTTCCTCTATGCTGGGCAATTCTAAATGCATACACTAGGATGGAAATTAATAATTTTCTCTACTTGATAACTCTGAGAATCCTATTTTGAAATGTTTTTAAAGTTCATTTCTATAGAAGATCTAAATGAGTCAGAAAATTTATAAGACCCTCATAAATTTGGATTGAAGTGTGGAAATTTTGTCTTCTTCCCCTTGTACATCGCTCTGGTATTGTTGCAGAAAAGAAGCTGGCCTGCAGTGCCAGAAGCTGTTTACTGAGAAAGAAATGTATTCTGGGTATCTGGTACACAGCATAAACTTTAACCCAGATGCTGGTTTGAGTTTTGTGCCTCAAGTGTGTGTTGGGTGGGCAGCCGTGCGGTGGATTCTGGTGAATCACTCAAGGGTGTAACCGGCAGCAGTGCGGGGTGGGGACCAGGCTGGGGCAGCCATACAGCCCTTCCACCCCCAGCCACTATTAACTGCCTGATTAATTGCCTGCAGCTGGGAGTGGGTGGGAAATGCCTGACCCTTCCTTACAAAGGCGGAGCAGGAGGCGATCAAGTGTTGATACTGCTTCTTACCACTTTTTTTGTTGTCTTTTAGAGAACTGGTTAACTGTAGTCCCCGAGGAGAATAATTCCCCCATCTGGTGTGGGTATGGATCTCTTCATCTGAGCTGTTGGGTCTTCTCAGGAGCCAGTCTCCAAAACCGAGGAGCTCTCTCGTGTGCACATGCTCCGGTAATGTCACGGTAAGCTCGCGGACCAGGCTTCCCAGTTCTTGTCCTCTGTAGACCACCAAAAATTCTTCATGCTTCATGGAAGTCTTGTTTATTTAGAAAATTTGTAAGATCCTCCCAGTTTTGGATGGAGGCATGGAAATTTTTTCTCCTTTCCCTTGTAAATGTCTGTGGTATTGTTGTAGAAAACAAGCCGGCCTGCAGTCCTATGTTTGCTTTTGTAATTCTGTACGCAATACCAGCGCTTTTGCTGCGAGAGCACCGAGAGGGATCATGGGGCTTCCTGGTGGGCTGTAGGGTCCAGTGAGCGTGAGCCTGGCTTGGCCCAGGCAGGATCAGCCCCTTGAGCCCAAGCAGGACAGGGGCAGCTTGAGATCAGCTTCCTTGTTGTATGTGGCTTTTCCTACCCTTATTGTTGGAGGAAAATGGCTTTTGTGCCTGGTTGTTATCTCTCTAATCGTTATGATTCACAGCTCCTCTAGGCTTTTATCCTAATTTTTTCTTTTTTTTTTTTTTTTTTTTTTTTTTTTTTTCTGCAAATCACCTTATCTGCTAATGTGTCACTGGTAGGTAGTCCCTCGGGAAAGCCGAGCCCCAGTAGGTTAGTTGAACCCTTGGGAGCCCTTTCCTTGCAATTAACTCTGCTGTGTGCCAGGTTTTCATTAGAACCCGATAATTGGTAAACTGAAGTATTATAGGATGCTGCAATACTTTTATTGCTTGTGATTTATTTTCGTCTGAAGTGGTGGTCATGTTGTGTATGTAGGTTATTTCTGTCAGGAATGACATAGCAGCTGTGCTATAGGGAAGTGATTTACCAGTTACAACCACATGTATAATATACTTCTGGCTTCTTTTTCATGTATTCTACATGTCATGAAACTTTACTGTCGAGTGTTTGATACTCCATTGCATAGCAAGAGAGGATATCAGATTAATTACACTTGCAGAGTATATAAATCACGGCTTTGAGCTGCAGTTGTTCAAGTGCAGATGCTACTTTATATGCTACTTCTAAGGGTGTCAGGTGAGCTGCTGCCTACACTACTCAGGTTTGGTGCTTTCTATAGAGATGAAGTACTTGCATTTCCCAGCTTTACTGAGGCGTCACAGCTTTAAAGTCTCTGGGATAGAGACAGTACAAGGTTGTTCTAGCAAAATATACTGTTAGGCCACTACAAAACCAAAACTAACGTTAAAATGCAGTCATGGAAGTTCATGTGTGGGGTGTGTGTGGTGGTGTGTTCTCACAACTACAGCCCTCTCCTCCTGCATTTCTTTCTGGGGGAGTTGCTTGCTTCATCTGACTGCATTTGAAGTCTTGAGGGACACTTTGTGTTCAGCTGTACTTTTCCACCAGATTTTTTTTTTCTTTTCATAGCTAGAATCTGTTCTTCCTACTATGGACCTTGGGGAAAGCACTTCCTACTGCAGTTCCTTGGGTTCCTTTTCTCCTTTGCTTTTCTTGAGACATTGAACAAAGCTGTATTCCTGTAAGCAGTGAACTTAAAAACACCTCTATATCCCTCTTTCCCTTGTTTTATCCCTTCAAGGATTACATTAGTATTTCAAACTTTCTGTTACTCCTTTGATACTGAACGTAGATCACTCAAAGGGCCAGATAACAGGATTTAGTTCTGAGCTAGTGTCTTCCCAGATTCAGTGAGGAATCTTTCACTGGAGAAGGAGGGATTCTTTGGAAGTGAGAAAGAAGGTAGACCTGTTCCTTAGTGCTTTGTTACATTTGTGAGCTGATCTCGGATATGTTGCACAAACTGGCACATATGTCAGTTTATTTCTTAACGTTGTGTTATCAACTAGATAAGACTGCATCCTTTAGAAGATTTTGCATCTATGTGTGCATTTCACATTTGATGCAGGGGATGTATGCTGAATTTACAGCTTCCCCTTGCTAACAAAAAGGTTTAACACATTACTACATGAACTGTTGCATTGGCCTCTTCTTTACCAAACCAGAAAACTTTATGAAACCCATGTGCTTAGTTTTGCAAATAGCAAATGCTCATAACTCCATGCTTGTACTATAGAATGCATGTTGTGACAAGATATAACCATGTGCACAGAGACCCTCAGGAGGACCTTTGTGTGGGGGGGAAAAAAAAGAGGTCTAATTTCACTTCTGACAGCAGGCAAGATGTTGGCCACTCTGTATACTGTGTATTTCTACTATGCTATTCCTTTGCATCTCATTTAAACTACTTTTCTTCCTTTTTTTTTTTTTTTTTCCTTCTAGAAAGACATCTATTTATGGCACTTTTTACATTTCTGTGACCAAAATATAGTTAGCGTGTAAGTGCTAGCGACCCCTTTAAATGAAGATTAAAAAAGCAGCAACCAGTATATGTTATGGGAAATTTCTTATGTGCCTCTAAGTTAAAATCCTTGTGGGCCAGGCCATTAATACCAGAATTCTTTTTTTCGTTGGATTTGGTAGTATCATATCTGAATTTTGATAAACCACATTTGATTTTTTCAGAGATCTTTGTGCTGTGCTTCCCTAGAATTCATCTAATATGAACCATCAGACTCAGTGTTACTCTTTTTGGTTGAGGTCTGAGAATAAAACCTCCAGAAATGTGTAAACACATTCAGAATGAAGTCAAGCCATTCATGCAGTAGATATCAATGACACTAGTATGTTTAAGAGAATCTTTGTGGATAGTCACCTATCAAGGGGAAGAGTAGGATGTGAGCTGACTATCCAGTATATAAACATCACATAAAAGCTGTAGCTAGCACTTCCCCTTAGTGTATAATAATAAACTCTACCTACTTCTATGAATTTAAACTATTAACATAACTGAAATGGAATCTTCACCAATGTCAAAACTGAGCATCTCTGGAGGAGATATTTGTTTGTTCTTGAACAAATAAATGAGTAAATCAAAACTTTATAATGATTGCCCAGCATGATTTGATTGTGGTTTAGGCCTGTGATTTCTTTTGACTAGTACAGTAATTTGTATGGTTGTGTTAAAAGAAAATCTTCTTTGCTTCTCAGAATTATTTGCATTTAGAAAATATTTGGACTAGTTTGAGGATGCTGTATTATCTTTCAGGTATACATTTTGATTTTCCACCCTGATGTGGATTTCTTCATGATGCTTGTGAAACTCTCTGCCCTCAGTTAGATACTGTGTAATGGGTTAAGGGCACCACTTGACGAAGATTGCCTTGCCTACAGTCTGTGCAAATGTCCATACAAAATATGTGCACGCACAACTTCTTTGTTAAGAGGTTAATTTTTGCAGGTTTTTTTGGGGGGTGTATTACATACAGCACATTATGCTCTTGTTTTAATGAATAATGAAGTGTAGAATTTTTATGCTGTTTAAATTTAGGAAAAAATGGCGTTAGATGTTTTGAAGGTTAGAACTGTCTTTGTGGTGTTTCATATATGAGCCTGTGTAAGATATATTCTAATGATTATTCCTAGCTATGGTGGGCTCATCCTGGCTCTCAGGTATGAAGATACGATGGTGTTCTGTGATTGTGCTTGCTGAAGGTTTTAATGCTTACCTTGGGCCTTAACGTGTGGAACCGTACATGTCCATGTGGTGGTATGCGAGTTTAAATGTTTGTGAGTTTAAACATCCTTTACAGATGGAAATACACTTCACTGCTTTTGATTTTTTTTTATTAAAATTATTCTTACCATTTTTATGATTCAAAAATTGAATAAACAGCAGCCTCTTTTCCCTGAAATTACCTTGTTTTTGCTGACCTCTTTTGGTCTCAAATTAGCTTTTTGACAGGATGGTATTGTGTACTTCTGTGCAAATTTGTATTTAACTATATGGTTTTGGATTTTTTCCAGACAAAACTCCTTTTTTCTTTGTTGTGACCCTTTCTGTTTCATCCAGTTTGCTTACTTTCCAATTTCCACTCATCTCATGGAAGTCTGTGTTCTTCACTGCTATTGCTTCTTTCCAGTGTCACTGATTACAGAAGTTCTTTCATCTGTCAATATATGCTGTATCTATTATCCCTTAGTGTGACTTTCACTGTCTTGATTTTCTTTCTATTGCTGATGACTTTGTCATTGTAATGGTGTTGCTTGGTTTACTGTTGTTAGCTGTTACTCGGGCTTCAAATCTCATTTCAAACCTGGCTACTTTCCTTTGAATTAAGGAATAGAGTATGTTCTGGACAGTTTCTATCTTACAGGAAAGACTATAAGAAAAATTAATATGCCTAACCTGCAATCAGTGCAGCAAAGGAGGATTGTTGTGTGTTTTTTTTTAAACTGTTCTAAAGTGTCATTTTTATTTATTTAAATGTTACAGTATGCTGACAGTACTTATGTAAAAAAGTCAACACAGGATTGCTTTGTGTGTCTAATTAGGAATCTTCATACACAGAGAGAAAGGCCAGCTGTTCTTTTCTCATCAAGATATATTAGTTGATGTTTCTTTGTTAGTAAGTAGGTGCCCTTCAACCCTAGTAATAAGGAAATGATTAATAATTTCTTATAGAGAGGAACCACAGTAGCTTGACTTGCTAGACTCTAGTATATGTGTGTTCTTAGCAGAATTCAAGTGCTTCCTGAGGACAGCTGATGATAACAGCAGATGTGGAGCTGTGGAGAGATAAGCTTTTAAAAGGATATTTCAGAAAAGAAAAAAATAAGACTCATAGAGGTAAAATACTCTTTGTTGGACAGTTTGTCTGACACATTCATAAAGTATCATTTACTCATAAGTTCTTTTAGGTTAGCATTGGAGATTGCTTTATTTCCTTAATACTGCTCTTCATAAAAAATAAATACTTCGTTATAGAGTGCTTTTTGTTTTAATACGTGAGTAGTATAGGATCAGAAGTTGCTTATATACTTCAGCAATACAAAAGCAAAGTTATGTTTATGCTTTACTTCTTCCCAAATTCTTCTCTGCCTACTTCAGTTTCTGTTAAAAGTGTATGTAAATGAGGCATCTGTAGGATGCTTTATAGGGAGAAACTCATAGGGATGTCTCTTATTTATGTGGCACAAAGTATGATTTAATCATAATTTATTAAAATAATATTTTAAAGAAAATCCTTAGTGCTAGTGTGAAATGTAGCAAAAAATCTGTTCTCTTGGTTTGAGAACTGATGCCTTTTTCATGAAGTGTATGGTTTAAAATATTCATATGTTACTTAAAGAATTTTAGCTTTCTTGGCCTATAAACTGTCTGCCATTGCTCTAAGTACACCAATATCTCTTCGGAAGTGGTGAACTATCTTACAGATTACAATGAAATCTATATGAAAATTAAGTGAAGGTGCTTGCTTTACCTTTTTTTTTTTCCCATAGCAAACATTTTAAAAAAATCTGATAGAAGCCTATGCATTGAGACAATCAGTGTTCATGACCTGTTACCTTATAGCAGCACTTGAATTTTTTGACAGTTGATGACAGTCACTTCTTTGGTTTTGGGAGTAATTACTCATTATTTCAATTCACCACAGTACATGGGTATAACCTGTAAATGTGAATTCATTTGGGTTATAGGAATGTCACACAATGAGGAACTTGCCATTTGATGATAGTGGACTATTTTAATACTCTTTATCCATCTTCCTCTTCTAAATCTCCAGATAGGTTCTTCACTGTCAGTCTTAAAATTATTCTTCCCTTCCTCCTATAATGGGTAAGTAGCTTTGTCTGTGAAATCTACCTCCTCTTCTCTACGCTTGTAAATGCTTTTCCTCTCTTAAAAAAACCCCAACAGTTCAACACCACAAAAAACCGAGCCAAAGCCCCTACTGCCAACAAAACCCAACAAACCAAAACCACCCTTCTACTAAAAGAACCACACATGTAACATCAGCTTCTCCTTTGGCATGATATTCTTGATGAAGGTTGATGCTTGCCATTAAAAGGCAAGCAAAAGATTCTTATGATCCATCTGTAGTGCATGGACTTCAGAAGTTGCTTTCACTCTCAACTTTTTCCATTTGGCCTCTGTAAATAACGTACCCGTTATGAATAGCTGTATAGCACAGAAATATTCTATACTGCACATATGGGAAGATCATGGATGTGTAGTCTTTGCTCAAGGATGCAAAAATGCCAGCATTGCTGCTGTCAGTAGTCTTTTACATCAAAATAAATCTTTGGTTCTATCACTCTGACACTTGAGCTTTGGTTTTCCAGTTTTATCTGACCTCACCACTGACTCTGAGATATTTTTCTAATAAGGAGCAAACTCTGTATGACCACACTCTGTTTTCTATTGCTGTAAAGTTCCTACTATAATGTCTGATTGGAGCTTTTTTTCAAAAGGAGAAAATATTGTTCAGTGTGATGAAGAATAGAAGCACCACCACTGGGAAGACAGTGTCACTGGAAAAGGAGGTCATGTTTGAATTGAAACAATCATAATGAATGCAAATAGGCATTTAGTGCAAATGAGGAGTCTTATCTGTTCTGAGCTTGGGGTCTGTCCAACACTGCTGAAGGAAAATCATAGGGAATAGATTTTTTTCCTCCCTTCTCCCTGCCCTACCAAAGTAATATGTAGTGTCATGTGTTAATAAAGGTATAATATTAGAATTTTAAAGCTATCTCTTAATGTCTTTGGAATTTTCTTTTATAATATTTTCTTACTCTTTGTGCTGGAAAATTCTACAAGATATCTTCAGACTCCTCTTAAGAGATAACATTGATAGCACTTATGGTTGGGTGACACCCAGCAGTCAGTGAACATAGTGATGTTGCTCATCTAATGTCACTCCATAGAGAGAATTCTTTCAGGCTGTGTTATTTAGAGACAAGTTGTGTCTTTAGAAGTGTTTTTACAAAGAACGATTTAGTTGTATGCTGTGACTAAGTGACAAACACTTCACTGAAGTTTGTGCTTAACAACAGTTGGGATGGTAATAAGCAATAAGAAAAATCATAATCAGAGTTGTGCATAATTTACTAGTATTGTGCATGATACTGTGTGTTAGTTTCTTACATTAAAGCAAGTTCATTCCCAGGAGTGCTTGCAGGCCAGTCTTTGTGTCTAGTTTTACGAATGCCCTCATTCTTCCTATTATTTGTGCGTTCCTTGCATATGTCTATTTTATGCTATACAAAACAGTTGTACACTGAGATTTTAAGCCCTCTTGTTGGTATTGTTTTCATCATTGAGGAGTTTTTATTTTAGGTCAGAGAGAGTGTTATCTCAGTGGTTAGCCAGTCAATTTTTGATGGCAAAAATGATTATGCAGACCAGAGGTCAGTTGTACAGAAGTACTGTAGATCATATTGCCCTGTCCCAGTCAATTGAATTATATTAGACAAACCAAGGTTGTAATAATATTTTACTCAAGCATGTTTAGGGTGTAAAGAAAGTAGAACTTGTGACTTAAACTACATTACTGTGGTGGGATAGATTATTCTGTGTTTTATTCAGGGGTGTTGAAAATGTAAGTAGTTGGTCTACAGCAGGATGCAGTGGTAGTAATTGCACAAAGGTATTGGCCAAAGACTGATAGTCCTGCCAATATGTCAGTGTGTCACTACTGACTGCAGCGAAATTCCTACAAATTTGCACTGGCATGAGTAAAGGGGAATTTGACCCACGTTTCTTGGTTAGTTAACTAGACTCTAATGCAGTTATCTGCCCTTTTGAAATCATTACTGCTGCACAGCAGTAAGAACTGCTGCTATATTTTGTTTCTACAAGTCCTTAATGACTAGCTGCTGTTGGGTTTTAATCTATGGTGCACCCCAGTTATCTTCACAGCTGCCAAAGTGAAAATACCGCTTGCAAAAAACAACTCTGTGAAGTTCATGGGGAAGCAGGCAGTCAATTCATTTAAAGATATTTAAATCTATTCATTTCAGTGTAGCTACACCAGTTTACTTCAGCTGAGAATTTGACTCATTGTTTTGTTTGTGAAATTAGTATAAAAAGAGAATTGGTGCTGTAATACCACATCTCAGGTTAAAAGTAAGCCATCTACTGGAAACTTGCTTGTAATATTCCTTGAAATATTGTAAGGATATTGATTGTTTCTACTCTTCTGTCCTTTAAGAACTGCCTATTTCAAAGAGCTCTCTAAACTTCCGAATCTCCTTACATGGACAAACTTCATATTGCTTTACTTGACTTTTGTGTATAAAAGTCATTTAAAGCATACAAAAATAGAGGTTTGTTTCTTTAAGAATAGTGACTTTCTTGTCACTATTCTTGTCACTTGTCATCTGTTGTTTCACCAGTTTTAATACAGTCTATGCAACACTGTTTATCTCTTACAGCTGACTCATGTCTGCAGCAAGCTACCTCTAAATGTAGATTATCTAAGCTTTTCTCTGCTGGTAGTTTCTTACACCTTTTTATATTCACTACAAAATCTGACTTAGATTCAAATCTAGTAATTACTGGAGTCGAGACAGTAGTCAGCTGGCTGTCAGTTTTACATGTGTGTTTGCTGAGGTTCGCTCTCAAATTGAAAACCAAGTTCTTTTCCAGATATCCTGCTTGATAGTAATTTACAGAGAAGTAAAATTGGATGACCTGTTTAGAAATGAAATAGGTCTGGAGTTTGGCCTGGCTTTACAGACCAACATGCACATGAAGAATCTTTAGGCAAGCAGAATAACTTAAGTAAATATGACTTCTTTGAATGGCTAAGCTTTACAAAATCTAATTAATTAGAACAACAGTGTGTTTTAATTTATTATTTTTTGTGAAAATGGTTGTTATTTTTACCTTAAGCAATGATACTGGCCCTGATCTCTTGCCCAGTTTGGTGATACCCAGGGACCCACTTAATTGTGTTGCTTTGTCAAGTTTGTACTTTAAATCAAACCTGTAGTGTGTACCCTTGCTTTTATTTGTAGTACCTTTGTTGCCAATGTATGAGACATTATTTATATTATACTCTTCTCTTCCCTGAAAGACAAAATCTATGGAAATTAAAACTGATGCCAACTTTGGCCTTTCATGGATAAGCTGAGTTGTTTGAAGTGTCCAAAGGGAGATTGTATACCAAATGGCCAAGATGCCAGTTACCCTGTTCTTTGTTGGCTACTCTGTGTCTGGGTTTCAGTATGCCAGAACAATCAGAGGAGGGTAATTCCATGTTTCCTTTGAAACTATGTAACTTTCTTCTAAAATCTAAATTCTAAGCAGGGGATATTTCTGTAGCTACCATTTGCTCCTGTTCCTACTACGTTTTCAGCCTGTCAAGTGCTGAAAGAGATTCCAGCATGTTTTGTCCACAAGTGAAACAGAGTAACCTAATTAGCAATGAGTGGTTTTGATTACTTGGATTATTCATATCTTCTACTTACTGTACAGATGTAAACATAAAAGCTTTTAAGCCTAACATCTCTAATAACAGGATCTGATTTAAGTAATATTTTTTAGGTGGGGCCTACACACTTATAAATGTATTCAAGGGTATGAATTGCAGATTCTTTTCTTTTCTAATAGAATCTTCTCTAATTTTTTTTTTTTTCAAAAAATAGTTGAGGTATAATCATGCAGGCAAATGTAGAGTATGCTGGCATGTACATGAGGAACCCATTTACTGAGTCACTGTCATTTTAACAGCAGGAAGCTTGACTCCCTGAGGTGTCTCTAAAGCATTTCAGGCTCACTGAGTCAGGACTAAATAACACCCAGCTGGGTAAGAACAAACACCTGTCAGATAATCCAGCTAATAGCTGGTTTAGTTATCAGTGCCCTTCTCTACCTGCCTCCTCTTCCCCCTGCCTTTCTGAATGTATGATGCATTTCCCACAACATCATGTTTAAAAGCTTCAATAATCCTGTAATGGCAGCTGATGGAGACCTTTTATATGTTGATTCTTTTTTTTTCCTTGGTTTCAGAAAGACAGCAAAAGTTTGCATGATGAAACCTTGGTTAGAATGGCTCTTTTTGTGTGCAGAATGGGATTTCTACTCTTTGAAGGAACGTAATTCTGTCAGTGTAATTGCTTCTAGAATAGATGTCATCTTTTTCCTCAGTGAGAATACAACTATGCAAACTGAATTCTGTGAGTATGCCCATTTCATAAATAATGCTTTTTTATTGTACCATTAAGGTCAGTGATACAAAGGCTGACAAGTGAAAGTTGTAGAGTATAATTATGACCAAGGCAGACTTGTGAATATTCATATAAAACTTTATATATAATTTTTTTTTTCCTGGCGCAACCAGAAACCTTGCCTATTGTTAAAGGTATGCTTCCATAAGGAAATATTTCTGCTGCTTTTAATGGGAGATGGACCAAATCTCAAGACTGTTAAATAGCTGCTTTTTTTCCTTATTAGTTAACACTAGTATAGTATTTTAAAATACATGTGTAGCTACATAACTATAAAGATTTTATTATATGATTCTATACTCCAAATCAGATTTCTTCATCCTGAAAAGTAATTGTGCCTTTAAACAAAAAAAAACCAAACAAAAATCAAGTTCAAAGGTAAAACATAAACTTGTAGCTTTAACCATAAAGGTCTAGAATGAATATACTTCTACACATGTTTTCTAGGTATGCAGGCAACGCTAATTCCTCTACTTGCCAGGTTTTGCACTAGTTTAGTATAGATCTGTGTAATACATTTCTCTTTGCATTGTGTATATTTTACATCCTGCTGTATCTGGGTGCAAAAGGGTACTGTCAACTTTGTCAGTTTGATCTTCAGTGTTGCTATAAAGCACATAATTATTATCTAATTTGCTTAATTAGCTGAATATTCTTAATCTAGTAAATTTAAGTAGAGGGTTTGAAGCTACAAGCCATCCAGTGTAACTGTACTTAAGAAAATTGGCTTAATTTACTGTTAATCTTTCTTCTCAAAACTTCAGACTGAAAAATCTGTTGAGGTTTGGTCTGAATCAAATCAACATAGGTAACACTTAGGCTAGGCTCTTTCTCTGCTCTGTTGTGCTAAAATACTGCGTGAAGTTCTTGAATTTGCTTTCTGATTTGCAAAAGTGAAGAAAATGGCTTTGAGCAGACCATAGGCAAATGCACACAACAGCTGAAGGGAAGGAATACTTTGCTGTCATTCTGTAGAAATACCCTCTGGGAAATAAGAAAGTGGCGTTAATGAGTTCCAAGAGATATGATCAAACCATATTGTTCTGCTGGCAGAAAGGAGGTGGCAGTAGGAAAGATCAGATGGTGGGTGTAAGTTAAAAGATATCACATGACGTTTGACAGAGTGGAAGACATATGTTGTAGACTCATGGAAGCCAAGAGAGAAAAAGCAGTCAGGAATTCACTGTGTGTATATAATATTCTAGGAGTCTATGATGATCCCATTGAAATGCCTTATATGCCTTCTGTGTAGGTCTTCTGTTGTAGCTTTCCCATTAGAAGCAGGGCTTTTCTTTCACTGGCACTTGTTAGTCCTTCAGTCCTGACAAGTCTTTTGCTACCTGGCCTCTTCATAGCTGAGTTCAAGACTAATTCTGTTCTTGTCTAGTGCTTGTTGGTTATGTCTCAGCTCCTCAGAGGTATTTAGGTGTCTGCTCTGCATCTGGGCTCTGTTCCATATCTCTTGCATCAAATACATGTCAATAAGAGGGTTTGTGTAGTTGTGTTTTGCTTATTGAAATCAGTCTTTAAATTTAAATCCTCCACAGAGGCTTATTCTGTAACAGCAGCAATGCAGAAAAGAATAAATGCATCTCTGTGGCAAACTCTGAAGTCTGATAGGCAATCCCCTGGAAAAATATCTTAAGAGCTTTCGGAATAAAATGTCACCTTTACTGTGACAGAGCTGTGAACTTAGAACTGCAAGCAGAAATCAACTGAGTTTGTAGGACTTGGGAATTTCATTTCTTAATTCATGGTGACAAAGGAAGTAGAACTGGGTTTTCTGTGAGTCAGCGTGTCGTTAGCAGCTACATGTTATTAATAAAAGGGCTTTAAAGAGGCAGCCTGCAGGAAATAAGGCTGATGGGAAAGTGGCTTTCATTTCCAGTATCATGGGGAGTCTAATTGGGTGGTTTTTGGGAAATCAGGCCAATAGTTACGCCTGTGATCATCTGTAGCTATTCTGCAGACACTGTAATTCTTTGGAGTTAGAATATTTTGTTCTGGTGGTATTGAAGTAAAAAGATTTCTCGTGTAGGGGGGAGTCTGGGATGGCTGGCTTGCTGTCATAGGACATTATACCTTCTCCTGGCTCTGCTCCAAGTCACAGGATAATGATATGATATCAGTAAATTAGGAGCTATGATCTTCAGTGTCATGGAGTTTGAGTGAAGTCTCTGACAATCCCACAGACAAGGTGAACTGTTTGTAAACAGCTAATCCTAACACAAGTTACCTGGCATCTGCTGTGGTTGCCTGAGCACACGTGTGAGCATTGACTTGCATGAGCAAGAAGTTGCAACATGTAAACATGCTTGTGTTACTGTTATACCAATAAAAGAGTTCACAGTTCACGTTGCAGAAATAGTTTATGTTCAGCATGTGCATATCTTGAACTCTTTTGAATGGTACAAACTGAAGATTTCTTCACTTCTTGAAAGCTACTAGTTAAAGACACTATGCAAAAAGTGAGACATGAAGTTAATCTGCATCAAGACTCTGGGCTCATGTATTCACCATGTTTGGTGAGAAACAATGTTTTTTTTAATTACTTTTTTTAAACATATTCTAGAGAAGTTAGATTTTTCTTGTTTTGCCTTAAAGAGTGATGTTGCTTTATAATTAGCCAAAAAATTGGGGTGAAGAATTTAAACATGTGATTCTTTTATAATAAAGAACAGGAGTTTTTATTGGTTTAGTTAAGTATGACTTTTCAAGGAGATAACAAATCAGCACTGCCTGCTCTGCAGTAGGGTAGAAACCCATGCAGATGGTTCTCATTTCACCCTCCATTATGACTAACCCTAGGCTAAGTTTGAAAGCTTCAACCTCACCTTGCACTTTTTGTAATCTTACATCAAAGTCTATTTCCAGCTGTGCTAAGTAATACTTTGTTTTATCCAGATATGAATCAGGCTTATTCATTGCCCTTATTTTCTATTCTGTCTTGACCTCTTTCAATTTTAGTCAGCAGCAGAATTATTGCCTACATGCTGATAGCTCTGTTGTCACTTTGCAATTGACTTTTTATTATTTTTACTAAAAAAGGACCAAACTCAGTCTTTTGTACTAAATTTCATTTTGAAGTATTGGAGTATTTCCACAAGCTCTTTGAAGAGCTCATGTATAAAGTTTATCTATCAGACTGACTTCTTAAAAAAACAAAATTAAGGGCTAGGTTTTGGGGTCTTCTGCTGCATGGATATCCACGTGGGTTCACACACATTCTCCACAGCACTCTTACTGCTGTTGCATGAGCACAGAGACCAGGATGCTGTAGTTTTCAATATTACGCAGCATCTTCCAGATTCAGAAAAGGCATTTATGTGCCCAGATACTGTTAGTGATCTGAATGTATCTGATATGCCTTTGGAGAATCTACCTAAGTTGTTGGCAGATGTCTTGGAAATTTCTTCCACTATAATTGAACCCAAGCTTTCCTAAACAATCCCTTTAGTCTGCAGCATCCATTCAGGAACTGAAATAAACTTTTTATTTTTTCTTAGATTTCCTGCAGATCTTCCTTATTTTGTGGCTTTTTCATTTTAAAACATTGATAAATTAGGCTTTTGATACCAGAACACTTTCTTTGTGTGCAGTAAAGACTATGCATTAATAATTTTTTTCTAATTTTATTCATCTTTGCAGTTGAAGGCTGCTTGGCTTTGCAGCTTATTGGTTCTAAGAAGCATCTAAGGATTAAAAGTTCAGAGAAATTGATTCCTAGCTCTGCACATGAGACTGAAGACATGTTGCCACAGTAGCATTTAGTATAGTCTGCTAAATATTTAGTGGTTTTGGGGTATTTTCCCTTTTACCAGTAGAAGACTGTACATAGTAAACCTGTAGCATGAGTCCCTGGGAGTTGTCTGGGCTTGTGTCTTGCCTGACTTGTTTGGGTCTTATTTTCCTGTGCCCAGCAGCATTGTGCCCATGGCATTGTGCCCATGGCCTCCCTGGTGTGTCACAGCCCTGGGGGGTTGATATGTGACAAACCACATCCTGGTGTTGGCTGAGGCTGGAGGAAATGCAGGCACATGCCTGACTGTGGCTGGAATCCAATGGGAAGGAAGCAGAGTGCGGTAAGAAAATATGTGAAAACAATCCCCATGTGGCCCAGATTGAGTAGAAAGAGATGTTCCCCACCAGTTCTGCCTTAGACAATTGGAAATGGCCAGCTGTAGGCTCAGGGATGCACTGGGATGGTGAACGTACTAGGATGTCTTTGCATAACACATTTGCCTGTATAAGCAATGAAGAATTTCTTATTAAATATTATTAACAATACATTTTTAGCTCCCTTTGAATGTTGTTCCCTTTTACTGATAATAAGGCTTTTGTTAACTTTACAAATACCTCCTTAACTGCAGAATACTGAAGAAATAATCTGACTTAAACTCAATTCTGCTAAAACTCAGTAGAGCTGTCTTATTTAACTAATGGCAAACCGCTCAAAATGTCCACTCTCTGCATATATCTGCTCTTTTGGCACCACAAGCTGTAGTTTAACTGCATTATTTCACCTGATTAATCACCTGTTTTCTGGTTTCTAATAAGAGGAGATTCTTCCATGTTTCTTCTTTTTGTTTGTTTCTTTTTTTTTTTTTTTCTTTAAACAGACTTCATATAGTTTAAATTTCTTTCAAATAGCTTTTATTGAAAGCTAATAGTTATCAGAGAAGTAACAATTGTACATTGTCTCTTCAGGCTTTATTGTGAAATTATTTCATTTGTTTACACAGTGCTGAACTCTTTATCATTAACAGTTTTTATAATGAGATAGACATATATGTGTTTTAAATTTTTTTTTTTATTTCATGTATTATTATGAAAGCATAGATTTGAGGGAGGAATGTTAGCATTTCTGTTGAACTAAATCTTTCTTAACCCTAAACCCCAAATGAGTTCTTGAAGGATTTAAAGATTTGGATTATCAGAATACAAAAGGATGAAAGACAGAGTGCCAAATACCAAGGATAATAACAAAGAACTGCCATTTTAGCTTTTTAATCCAAGTCTCTTTATAAGTACTTTATACATCCTGCTGTGAAACAGATACTGCTAGTGTATAATAAGCGTATTTAAAGAAAGACTTGCAAACTATTCTTTTCCTATCTATTGAAACATTTAAAGGTGACTGGATTTTTAAGTATTGGCATAAGAATTTTGAGTGAGCTGCTGTGACAGGAAATTACAAAATATACTGCAGCCTTGAAACATGGTTTTGCATTGTATGGATGGATCATTTAAACAAAGGTCTGATTCTCTTGTATAACAGGACCCTTTGTCTAGCTTTGAGCAGGAAGTCCAGATAGGCTGGTAGATATCATGGCATCTCAATTGTCCTTTACACGCGTACACGTACAGAAAAACTCTACATGGAGCACACAGCAGTGAAAAGTGTTATTTAGAAAGCTTTCACTGAGTGTGCTGATCTGGTGAGCTGCTTGTGCAGTATATCCCTTGCATTCAAGAAGTGTTGGTCTACCATTTTTGTGCAAAGCAAACTTTGAGTGCCTCCAGGAAGTATTGACCTGCAAAATAGCTGTGAAGCTGATTTATCTGCTAATGCACAGGTCTGACAACTGAGATTTGTTCCATGTTCATACCTAATCTGTGCAGCCCGTGTACGTGTTCTATATATCAACCTGTAGAAAGAAGTAAAATTGGAGGATCAGCAATACTCCAGTAATGCTCTGCTCATCTGTTCCTTTTGAGAGGTTCAACGCCAGTTTAGAAATACAACTCAGGAGTAAGTTGCTACTGCACATACAATTTACTGTCAGAGTGCAGCAAAACATAGTCATAACTCTTCAGTAGAAAAACATATGAGAACTTGTTTTGATAGTAGCCAACATTCACCATCTTGCAAGAAAATGCATGTTGGGAAGTAATGTTTGTTAGTAAGAATTACCTATGGACTGAAAGAATGTCCAAAATCCATTTCTATGAATAGTCATTGTGTAACAATGCTTCTTCACTTCCGGCCTCTCAGATCACAGTATGGAGTAGGTCCTGTACACTGCTTTACATTATTATTCTTTCCTTGTATCTGTAAATATAAATATTACTTGCAGAGTCTGTACCATGCATGGACTTGTGGCAAAGTTACCAAGCCACTGGTTTTTTTTTGTTGTTTTTGCTTGAAAGTCCCTGCTTCACAAGTGAAACTTGCTTTAATTTTAAGTAATCTCCAGTGATGTTTTTATCTTGTCTCAAAGATTATGAATCCATTAACTGTATTTCAATGGGTAACGGCAAGGTGATCTGTTGTGCTCCTGTTCTCTACCTTATTCTGGGTGTATTCACTCTATTGCTCTGAACTGAGAAAAGTGTGGGAGAGCTGACACCAATGCTGTGAGAGCATTGTGTAGTAGTTGCACAGAGTTCTAGAAACTCTGCTGTGAGGCCTCCAAATGAGGAGGACAGAGCTCTGTCTTGGTGGCAAAGTTTGATCCCAAGTGGCACTTTCTGCAGTGGAAAATTCTTGTTCATTTCTTGTATGAGTAAATCATACAAATCAGTTTGTGAAGCCAAGATTTCTATACTGGGTTTGTTTTCTAAAAAGAAATGAGGGGAAAACAAATAAATGTATTCTGATTAACTGTGTGCACTTCAGAATATGCTGTATATTCCTTTGATTTGAAAAGCTTTGTAGTGACTGTGTTGCTACTCGGAAATGAGTAGCAGACCTCCTGGTGCTATGTTACTCTTTGTATTTTCTTTCCATTTTTAGTTTGAACAGTGCGTGTCAGTTCCTCCTTCATTAGCTCCATAGCTTTCTCTAACTAAAGATGATGATAAAACCAATGTTTGTCACCAGCATCTGAGAAAAAGATGTAAATGAGATTTAGTACCTCTCATGTATGCATATATGCAGGCTGGACAAATGGGCTGACAGGAACCTCATGAATTTCAAAAAGTGCAGAACCCTGAGCATAGGAAGGAACAGTCCCATGCACCAGTACATCCTGGGGCCCACGCAGCTGGAAAGCAGTTGGCGGAAAAGGACCTGAAGGTCAGGCTGAGAATGAGCCAGCAATACGCATTTGCTGCAAAGAAGGTGAATGGTATCCTGGGCTGCATTATGCAAAGCATTGCAGCAGGTCAAGAGAGGTGATCCTTCCCTTCTACTCAGCACTGATGAGGCCACACCTAGAGCACTGTGTCTAGCTCTGGGCTCCTCATTACAAGAGATATAGGGACATACTGTGGAGTCCAGTGAAGGGCCACAAAGATGATTAAGGGCCTGGAGCACCAGTGTAACGATGGGCTGATAAGGGCTGGGACAGTTGAGCCTAGAGAAGGATAAGGAAGAATCTTATTATTATGCACAAATACCTGAAGGGAGAATGTAAAGATAGAGACAGGCTATTGTCAGTGGTGCTCAGTGACAGGATTAGGGTGATAACCACAAACTGAAATGTAAGCTTCATCTGAACATCAAGAAACACCCTGCCCCCTCCCCCCACCCTGTGAGGATAGCTGAGCATTTGAGCAGGCTGCCTAAGAGAGTTTGCAGTCTCCATCCTTGAAGGTACTTGAAAACAGTCTGAACGTACTCATGAACAGCCTGCTTTACCTGGCTCTGCTTGGGCAGGGTGGTTGAACCAGATGACCTCTAGAGGACCTTTTCAACCTCAACCATTGTGTGATTCTATGATATTAAGTCTCTTGAATAATGAGAGATAGGCAGAGGTTTCCACTCTCATTTAGTTTCTGGAAATAGGTAACTGTTTTGTTAAATGTTCTAGTCAAATGTTATTTGACATTTGAATTGGCAAATATCTGTAAGGATTATTAATTCTCTGCACGTGTATCTTGTTACATTTCTGACTGTATAATATATTTCAGTTTTCAAACAACTGCTATATGAGCTGCAAATACATGACTTGGATATGTTTGCTAGGGTCTGAACCTCCAGATGATAGCAATAATTCCAAGTCCCTCAGGGGCAGTTATGCAAGTCTTATTAGGCATGAACAGTAAAAGATGCTCTTAATGCATACAACCAAACTGGAAAAGCTGAAAAAAGTAATGCTGGGAATTCCTGCCTTCAGCTGATAAGAATGATTGCAGCTCCTTCATATATACATCTAAGTCAGATTTAGTTAAACTAAATTGATAATATTAGTTGCAGCACTGGGGATTCTCTACAGAATGCAAGACCCTGACAGATACTTGGACACCTAGTCCATGGTTCAAGCTGTTGTGATTAAACTGCTGTCAGGAGTTCAACTGGCAGAAGTAGTTAACACTGGCTTGTTGCAGCTATACCTTCTTCTCTAAATCATGTGCCTTGTGTTTCAAGTCACCTTGAATTCCAGGTGGGCTATCTGACAGTTTAACCTGAAACAGTTGAAAAGAATCTAGAGGAGCCTAGAAATTGCAAAACAGACAAAACTGGAGGACACATCGTGGAAGAGATTTAGGAGCCAAACTGTATAATGAGCTTTAACCCATGTTACTTTCATTCCAGTTATTGTCTGTTGTCCAAGAACTACAGGCAAGCTTTTCTTGATTCAGGTATATTTCTTAGATGGAAAGATCTACAGGGAAAAACATGGTGGTAGTTTCAAGGCTTATCAGCTTTCTAGCCTGAAGAATCATGGAAATGCTTTGATTAAAACTTTGTGTGGGGCAGGGCATAGTATGCTTTAGGTTAGT
Organism: Todiramphus chloris collaris; assembly: GCA_025345505.1. Lineage (NCBI taxonomy): Eukaryota > Metazoa > Chordata > Aves > Coraciiformes > Alcedinidae > Todiramphus > Todiramphus chloris. The sequence continues at coordinate 11,803,175 of JANVCC010000034.1, forward strand.
TGCAAGCATCTTTAATTCTACTAATAATACAAATCAAACCTGAGAGTCCCCATCAGTTGCTGACTTGGGTTCAATGCATTCACCCTTAGGATGCGTTCAATCAAGGAAAGTTTTTTACAACCCTGAGAAAAATGATACCAGTTAGATATTTAATTTTTTAGAAGGATTTCTGTTGGTTTAAATTTAAATCTTGGAGGTAAACAGTGAATTATTAGAGCTTCACTTTAGGCCTAATTATTTATGATAAATTTACAGTTTGTGTACCTACATAAAAATAACAAATGAAAGCAACCTTTCTCTGGCTCAGTCAGTAGACACTTATCTACCAAGTGAGCATCTGTGAAGGTGGGAGTGGGGAGGAAAGGAAGTTGCAATTTTATCCACTAAATAGGATTTTTGCCATTATCACTTGATAATAGGGATAAAAAGGGGTAAACAACAGGACTTTAGCCATTAGTGTAGGCTTGTATTGTCCAAAAACTAACAAGTCAACCCCAAAACAAACAAGTAAAACTAACCACAAAACTAAACCTCCCATGTGGCCTAGGCTGAGCAGGAGGTAATGTTCCTCACTGTCTCTGCTTAAGGACAGATGAGACTCCAACATTTAACCCCAGACCTGGGATGTGCAGAGGAGTAGCATAGCACCAGAAAATGAAGTATATGCTAGGAATTCTTTTTAATAAGTTGTCTGTATCAGTAATGAGGCTTTTTAATATTCACATCAGCAACTAATTTAGTTAGATTCCTGTTATGAGGCTGCAGTTTGGACTACTGGACTGATAAAACTGTTGAACTATCAGCATGTTCTTGGCTCTACTTAAAGAAAGTGTTGCCTGTTGCATGGTTCTGAGAGTAATGAAGTGCAAGAGGTTTGTGACAACATACTGAGAAAACCTGTTCCTGGTTTTCACTCAGTGAAGCTTAGTATTTGTGACTGGCTTTTGCAGCATTTCCACAAGTATATGGAATAGCTAGTCCATACTTGAAAGGTCACTCTGCCCTGTTGTCATGTGTATTTTTAAATTGAAAAAGTAACTTTTTGTTTATAGTTCCTTTCCATTTAGAATGGAAAATGAAAGCTGATATACCACTTGGTTTTATTTATTCAAAACAAAACACTGTGAGCAGTATTTTTGTAAATAATTTACAGCGGTTGATTTGTTTTGTATCAATTAGTATTTCTGACATTATTAGAAATTGTTAGTTTGTCTTTACATTTGTAACAGATTACAGCTTTGTTTCTTACTCAGTAGGAATATATGTAACACTGCAGGTAACAAGCATATTGCTTAGCCATGTTGCAAACTTTTAATATTTCAAGCCCCATTTTAAACTTTCAGGGGGAATTAATCCCCCTGCTCCCACCAGTGTGAGCAAAGAGAAGTTAAGAATGTCTGTGTAAGAAATCTAATGAGAGAATACTTAGGTCCTGATTTAGCATGACACCAAAACATATGCTTGTTTGTTAGACTGCACAACAATGATCACTTTGTCAAATTATGATAATTTGATGTATTAAACTTGCACGATTTGGTCTTTAGCTAAACATATAGCACTATCGAAAAAAGACGTAGAAACTAAGTGTTCAAGCACTGCATTAGCAGCAACTGGACTGCTTGTAAGCTATCACACGTATTAATAGGTCGCTGAGAGCAGATTTAAATTACTGTTTGTGCCTGTAGTGGGTCTGGCTGAGCTGCTTTTCCCTATCCAGCCCTCACGCTGCAGTACTGGGAGCTGGAGGGTGTTGATAACACACCCGTGTTATGACTGCCAGTGCTCACACGGCACCAGAGGATGGGGAGCAGGATGGGGGAGGGGATACAGCCGACCTGAGCTGACCAGTGGGATATTTCATACCATATGACGTCAGCTCAGCTATAAAGGGAGAGGGCAGGAGGACGATGGGGGGGCATTCTGCTTTGTCCTCCAAGTGGCTGCTTCGTGTTCCTGGAGCCCTGCTTCCTGGACTCGGCCCAACATCTCCTGTGGATGGGACGTAGAAAATAACATCTTATCTACCAAAACCCACACCCCTGTGCTTTGCGTCTCATTCTCTCCCTGCGTGCCGTGCTGAAGGGGGTCGGGGGGAGTGATAGAAGGGATTGGTGGGCACCTGGTGCCGTGCCAGGGTCAACCCACCACAGTTTGTAAAGCTCATTATTAGAAAATGAATAGAAGTTCTGTCACTCCTTACTTCCACTTATTCCCATCTAAGCAGCACCTTCCAGTCATGGGTTCTAGTATACTTTGCAAATGACAGCAAAATAACAGTGGCAATCTCTTACACTGCTTTAACCTTTACAGTGTATTTGTTTGGCGTAGGCAACCATTCCATTTCTCTGTTGCTTACAGAATATTAAGGTTACAGACAGAGGAAATAAAAGGAATGACCAACAACTAAAATTTGAAAATTTTGAAAAGGTCAGAGTAGTGTGGTTTAGGACTGTCTGTATGTCTTCATTTCAACAAATGACAACTGACCAAATACTAATAAACTACAAGCTGTATATATTTTTAAATATCAATACAGAAGTGTTTCGACAATCAGTTAAAATTACACTGTTTTTCTCTTAGGTTTTCAGTTGTTGATACCCAGAAGTTACTAAATTTAATTAAGATATTTTGATTGCCACTGCAGGGTTTATTACTACTTCATTTGGTTGGACATACATATTTTTATATGGCAAGTATGGCTTTGTAGCAAAGACTTTTAGAGATTACTCTTAACAATATGCATCAAGTTTCATTTAGTAGAAAGTAGAGTGGAATTACAGCTTTTGTTTACAAAGCATTGGCTCTCAGAAGAGGAAATCATCAGCAGGTTACTTGCCCATTAAAATACTTTACTGCAGTTAGGCTCATATGAAAGAAGCACTTGGTGTACATATTCAAGTAAACAGCTTCGTGGGGTGTTTTTGGTTTTGGATTTTTTTTTAAGGAAAAAGTCCCAAACAACCAGATTGTTATAAAACCAATGTAAGATGAAACCTCACTGAAGGTAATCATGTGCAGCAAGCTAGGGTCGGTTATGTCTAATGGATACTGAAAACCCTCAAAGGCTGTGGATTCTGTAACCTCACTAGACAATCTTTCTGTTTACTTACCTGTTTACTAAGATCACTATTTTTTTCCTTGATACCTAATGTAAGTCTCTTGCAATATGGGTATATTTCCTGTTCTGTGCGTGATGGCATTTGAAAACAATTTACTTTCTTCATCTTGGCAGTTACCTTTTGTCTTGTTTCCCCGTGGTCTTCTCTCCTCCAGGTAAAATCTGTCCTGGAGCTGTATGCGTTTGTTTTCTAATGATTAAAGTGTGATCCCACTGAAGTTTAACATCTGAGACTTTAAATTCTAGTGTAGTCTGTCTTCCAGCCTCTTGTCTTGTTAACAGAAAGAAATAAGATGTGTTCAGGAGGCATTTTGTTGCATTTCTGTGGGTTTGCAGTCTCCTCATTGACTGCAGAGGTGGAATAAACCAGAGGCAACTTAATACTCATACTTTTTGAGATGATTATGCTTGTATTACACATATTCGTGTAACGTAGCTGGATGTGTATGGAGGTGGCATAACAGGAAAGAAAGGAAGATGCTGGTATGGACACCTGAAAGCTAATGGGTACAAAACACATTTGTAGACCCTTATATTTCTGTTGTTCTAGATTCTTTTAAAGCTGGTATCCTGGAACAATTATTAATTAGTGAATGTTACTCCTTTAGATGTCCCTTTTCTGAAAGACCCAGGAAGCATAATATGCTGTAATTAGTTCTATGGCACTTAATCTGTTTATAGCACAGCATATCTTGGGAAAGGGTTTATTGCTCCCTTCTATTTAGCAAAGCAGTCCTCTGACAATGTGAAAGGCTCTGATGCATGGAGAATGAATACATTCTTCCCAATGAACTGTATCCAACCTTGGTAAACTGCTGACTTTATTTTGGATGTGTGACCTTTTACCTTCTTCAGTGTCTGTTCACTTCTGTGTTGAGATGAAATGAGAACAAAACCCTAATAAGAGAAGGTCATGAAATGCAGATGGTCTTCTATTTTAATACAAACATCTAAGACAATAGCCCAGCTTTAACAGAGGAAAATCATGTTGTCAGGGAAGAGGTTACCTTGGCAACAAGGTCACCTGGCAGGGCCTGCAGTGTGAGGAGAGTGATGGGGCAGCACGTGATGGGAGAGCCTCAAAGATGATGAAAGAGCATGAGGTCAATCCCTCACACTTCTCAGTGACTTCTATCAGCTCAAGGTGAGTTACTCCAGGAGTTTCATAAACTTGGCTTTCTGAATACAAATAGTCTGTGTGAATTGCCAAGGGCATGGAGGACCAGAGGAAAGGACTTTACATTCAGGAGATGGTTATCAAAGGCTTTATTTTTTACTGTGCTGCTGCTTCTTTTTTATTGTTTTATTTGATTTTAGTTTTTAGTGTCCTGATGTTTTACGTTTGTGTGGTGTGTGGGTTTTTCTTTTTTTTGTGGTGTTGTTTTTTTTGTTGTCTTGTTTGTTTGTTGTTTGTTTGTTTTTACAGGGGAAAGAGTAGAAGTTCTTTGTGAAGCTCTTGTGTGGCTACTTGCTCACAGCTGTTTTCCCAAAGAACTGAACTGAATGTTCCTTTAGAAGGGAGACTCAGGATGCAGCTCAGGGTGCTGGGAACAGATGAACTGACAGTGAGTTCCAGTTCATAGCTGTTGGTGCTAGACACGTGTCCTTTCAGGATTGTGTCTACCACTCCTGAGATGACTTATAGCATAGGTGCTTGATAATTGATCAATCTCCTACAGAAGCTTTTGATAACTAGAGGGAACCAGAATGTTTTTCAGTTTGGTCTGGCATGCAGTATGCTAGATGGACCCTAAGGCACTGTGGTGGGTTGACCCTGGCATGGCACCAGGTGCCCACCAAGCCCTTTTATCACTCCCCCCAGCCCCTGTCAACATGGCATGCAGGAAGAGAATAAGATGCAAAGAGCTGTGGGTTATGACAGATAAGGTGTTATTCTTTACTTCCCGACCGCAGGCGATGTTGGGCCAAGTCCAGGAAGCAGGGCTCCAGGAACACAAAGCAGCCGCTTGGAGGACAAAGCAGAATGCCCCCCCATCCTCCTCCTGCCCTCTCCCTTTATAGTTGAGCTGATGTCATATGGTATGGAATATCCCACTGGTCAGCTCAGGTCGGCTGTATCCCCTCCCCCATCTTGCCCCCCATCCTCTGGTGCCGTGTGAGCACTGGCAGTCATAACATGGGTGTGTTATCAACACCCTGCAGCTCCCAGTACTTCAGCATGAGGGTTGGATAGGGAAAAGCAGCTCAGCCAGACCCACTACAGGCACAGAAATGCAAAGGCTATGGAGGAGCTGCTAAGCACAGCTGGTAGACCTAGTGACTCAGTCCTTACAGGACATAGAACACAGATATAGAAGAGATACAGACCACAGTGATACAGTGGAGTGTTTAAAGGTATACAGGAAAATGAAAGGATTATCTAAAGAACAAAGGAGAAACACAAGAAAAGGTACAGAAGATAAAGCATGTGGCTTGGAAATAGCAATTTGCACTCTTCTTTCTTTTTTCCGTATTGCAAGAAAAAATAATAGGGAAATTAAAAGGCAAACTATGTAAAGCAGATAAATACAGCACTGTAGTTAGCAGGTGGATCTTAATCACTCCCTATGTTTATCTTTAATTTTCTTCACCAAGCTATTAGGTTTGTCTGTTGCTGTTTGATTGCTGGGCCGTGTAAGAAACTCACTGCACTGTCATCCTTAAGGCACTTTTCTCTAGGTTAAGGATTTTCAGTAAGGTAGAGTTGTTGCATTCCATCTCTTCATAATTAGCATGCCTGCTAACTATGTCCGCAGTCTAAACTAAATTGCTCTGTTGGAAGCAAATGAGACATCTTAGTGATGTTGTTCTGTATTCAGTGCTCATGTCTGGATCTGTTTTACAGTCAAAGAATTGCCAGCTCCTTCCCTTTCCAAAGCAACATTCTACAAATGCGTAAATGACACAAACTACTCTCACGTTGTGCAGGACTGCACATCTAACTGCAGTGATGAGGGAATTGAACTTGTGACTTTGTTAGTGAGGAAGTGATGTTCTTGTTACTTTTCTCAGTTCTCACCTGAGGCAAAACTAACCTATTCCTTCTCCACAGTCCTGTTGTTAAATGGACACACAGCAGAAAGGCACAACACTGATAATGGGAAAAACAGTTTAGGAACTGCTAAATTATTCTAGACAGCTCTTAATTTTTAAGATCTACTTCTCTTTAGTGTTGGAATTAGTGGTGTAGCTAAAAAATGTCCTCGCAGGATCTACTTGCATAGTGCCATGCATATTTCTTTTTCAAGGATGTGGGAAGGTAATGGATCTTCTAAGTGAACTCAAATGGATTTGAAACTATTTTCACCCCCATGCTTATACTTTTGCTATGTTTTAAAGGAACAAAGGAATTGTGATACCACCAAATTGATATTGGTTGATGCTCACTGGGGGTGGTTTTACTCTCTTATGTCCAAAGCTACATGTATTTTGCTGTATTTACTCCAGGTTTGTTTCCTGAAAAATGTATCTGAAGATTCAGCTGTACTTGCTATGTGCACAGATACTCTATGTGCACTGCTGGGTTCGTTGGTAAAGTAGAAAATATGGAGGAATGCTGTGAAATTCACAAGGAAAAAGTGAAAGCCGCAAGCAATAAAAGGGAAATTATTACTAAGGAAGTAGGAATTTAGGCTCAAATCGTCAAAGTTATACTTTTGAGCTTTTTACCTCACCTTTCCATCTTGTATGTTTGTACATGATAGTCTGATAAGAGAGCTCAGGCTATAAGAATATTTAATAGCATGATGATAAGAAGGTATTCAAATTTAGGCCAGTCAGTTTAACAACTGTCAGTTAGCTGAGCACTCCGTTAAAGACTGAGAAATTATTGGCTGAGGCTGTTATCCAAGGTCTCAGACACAACTTGTCCTGTATTTTTCCACTCTTAAGAATTCAAGGAAAATTAGTAATCAAAGAAGCAACAAGTACCATGCAAGTACCTGAAACTTGATTTTGTCTAAGTAGTATCTTCTGCCTCAGTTTGTGTGAAGATGAAAGGGTCATGAGTTGAAGAATTCAGTCTGAAAAAAGGTAGGTTGTGATTGCAGTTGCAGCAGCCTGTGTGCTACACTTTTAAGAGCCAGTCATTTCTTTTATGTAGGTGTAGAACTAGGCTGCTCTTTCTCCTAATGAGCTGCCACTGTTATCTTGGTTATAAAGACGGCAATATCTTAAATGGCATTTAACAAAACTACTAGAGCAAGATCATAAGATGACAATTTATTACTAAAATACTAATTGATATTTTGAAAAGCTGTAACTTCCTTGCTTAAGCACTTTTGTCAAATGCTAATTAAGTATATAGACATTCTCTTGCAAATTTGACTTAATAACATCTATTGCTTCTCCAGTAATTGCTTGACTGTATTCTCCAATATACTATTCAACCAGAGTATATAACTTTCTAATAATCAACTGCTATGTTGTTGTGTAGTTGGACTAAATGAAGCATTGCATGAGAGCTTTTGTGTAAGCACCCAAATCATACAACTTGCAGGAAGATTTATAAGCAAATCTAGCTCTGAAGTTGCCACCATAAAGAAAAGTCATCAATAACATGCTCATTTATCCACCACCTACTGCAGGCTGCCTGTTAATCTAAAATTGCAATAAGTAGTTTTTAATTTTGAGCAAGAAAGTTATATCATTTAGAAGTAAAAGTATTTAAAGTGTCTCTTACCTGTAGCTTACTTTTCTCTGAAGCTTCTTGCATCTGGCCTATCTAGAAGTGCAAATCAAAAGGACTAATTATCTTCCCATCCACATTACTGACCCTAACTTGGCTGTAACTTGGGCTTAAAGCATCTATACCACAGCTATGAATTCAATACATTTTACAGAAGGCTAACTCATAATTTGTGTTTCCTCTGTGTGGCCATTTGAGTTGAGCTTAAGTCTAGGCTGGGGTGTATGTGCTAGAGAGCTGCTTTTCTACGTAGCTCTGGTACAGGTGGCTTCTTAACACTTTCTTTAGGGCTTCAGCAGTGATTCTGGGTGGCACATTTGAGAGTAGGATCAGACATCTAATTGCCTGATGGCAGTGACATGTTTTTTTTGGGTGGTTAGGATCTCGGCCTTGCTGTGAGTGCATGCATGTTTGTATGTACATGTGTCACATGGAGGAGATTTAAGAGCACAGTATCATGAAGCCAAAAAGCAAATATGGGTTGTTTCTATCAATGTTATCAAGATGAATGTATTTAGTTGTAATGCACTGGAAAAGTAATAATGAACATTGACCATATAAAAGAATTTGTAGCTTTTTTTTTTTTTAAGGGTCCTTTTGTATGCTCAGCCTGAGTTGTTGCATGCTCATTTCTGGGCTTGTAAACAGCTGGTGGAATTGTCATGAAGGACATAGTGCAGGAATGCCTAAGAGCTGTGTAATAAGTGGAAACATTAATTTAAATAAAAATTATAACAACTGATTAAATGTTGTAATTTATTACATGTTTCTTTTTACTCATTTTAAAAAAGAAAAAAATATGGCATTATTTCCTAAAATATGAATCTTAAAGAAGTTGGTTGAAAACTTGTATTAATACATGATTATGTAATAGCTGAGGAGGATCATAATATGAAGACAGAGTCTGACTGTTCAGAAGAGCTAAAGTGATTTTTCTTAATATTTATAAAATGTGTAAGGAATATGAAAACAAAGATACTACTTTGGAATGTCATGTTTCTCACCTTAGTGTTTGTGTCCTTTTGGATTCTGTGGGAGTTTGAGGTACTTAATTGATTTCAATAAAAATAATTATAAAATGATAGCTGGTGACAGATATACACTTGAACTTCTGTATTCATATTCTCACAGTGCTGTTAGTCCCATATTTAGTAATGGCAACTTTTGATGTTATACAAGACTGCTGCTAATTCATTTTATTTTGGTGGATGCATATAAAATGTAACTGTACAACTTGGATTTTGTAAATGTATTTGAAATTAGAAATGGCTTTAACTGTTCTTATTGCATAACTACTGTAAATAATTTGAAGCTTCAAATGTGCATTAGGCCATTTCCAGTGGATTAGGAGAAAGGCTAGGAGGATATGGCCCTTTGAAGAGAAAATATTTTTTGTATCCAACTGTCTAATATTAATTTCAAGTATACTTTCACTTTATTTGTTTTTTTGTTGTGTTTTTGTAGTTTTTTAAATTTTGTTTTGATTTGTTTTGTTTTTCGTTTGTTTTTTGTTTGGTTTTGGGGTTTTTTACCTTGTTAACATTCTCCATTTTCATAACTGTAGCTGTGGCTGATGCTTCAGCAGCAGAAATAAACTTGCTTCCTAAGCTCAGAGTCATATCTTTCTTGTTGACAATGAATTACTGTTCTGTCACTTGTGAATGTTCTTTTCCCTGTTGCAAGGTAGTGCAGTGTATTCATTCTTCAAATACACCATTAATCTCCTGTTGAGAAGCAGGTTTGAGGCTGTTCAGGATCTTCTGAATCTTTCTAGCCTTCCCAGGTTTCTGGGAGACTCTGAAACCCCAGGATAGGGCTGCAGTGGCCCTGTGAAAGTCAACTGCATGGCTACAGGTTACCTACATAGACTCTCATAATGTGCTTTGTGGAAGACTTTTCTGAGATTGTTTTTTATTCCTCCTTGTATCCCAAATTAAGACTTTTTCCCTAACTCTTTCAGTCTTCTGAAGCCATATTTATCTGTTTAAAATGTCCTCTTTTTCTCAGCTCAGTTTTTTTATCTCACTGGAATTAACAGTTGGTAAAGATTTGGCCTTCAGATGATTAAAAACATTTGAATGCAAAATTATCCATAACCAGTCTGATATTTTATTTTATATTTTATCCAGTTTATCCATTATTTTATTAAATATTTTATATTTTATCCAGTTTCAGGATTATGATTGGTAGCAAAACCAAACATTACAAACATTTATTTTAATCAAAAGCTATTTTTTCTGCCCTCTCTCAGTTACAATCCCAGGTGGTTACTGAACCTGATTTAATTGCACAGAATGGAGAAATATTTTTCATTATGAATGCACTAACCAAAAGATTTAAGTAGTTGCTTGTGCTGTTTAGACTGTATTTAAGTTTTGGGGAAGAACAGGATACTAATATTGAAAATGAATAAATTTGTATGCAGACAGACTATGCAGAAATCTAATTAAAACAATATTACAATGATATATGTACATCAGGCTTTTTTCCTGCAGTTCACCATTGGGAAAAATCTCAAAATTACAAAAAATGAACACATAAACTTACTCTAGAGCAGTGTATATTGCAGACCCGTGATGTAGGTGAATTCTCCAGTAAGATCTCAGAATTTAGGTTATAATTTGAAAATAAGAACCGTTTCATTAAATATATACAGGGCAGGTTTTTGTTCATTATCTGCAGCTTAATTGATGTTTTATGTACTACCAGAAACTAACACTGCCTATCTTTGAGCTAAAACTGTAAAGCATAAATTGGTTCAACAGTATCTTTAGAGGTGCTAGAAGGTTTATGCAAGTTAAATGTATATATCTAACCTCAGTTTTGAGGGAGCAAATACAGTTCAGTGGTATTATAAAATGCAGTGCTACCCATTCTCAAACAAAGGACACAAGTCCTGTTTAGTTTGAAAAACTTTATCTGTGTAAGGGCAGAAGCTCTTGCAGGACCAGCCTGTAAAACACATTCCAAGAGAATGGGGAAAACTTAACTCTCTTCCCTTTTGATCTGTTTTATAAATATAAAGGTCATTCTTTTCAAAATAAAATTTCAAAATAAAATTCTGAAGTTGCAGTACTAAAAGCCATATTTATGTCATCTTTAAAAAGCATTCAGATTTTCAAAGAGATTCAGATCTTGAGATCTGAGAGGCTAGAATTATTTTTAAAAATCAATTCTTTTTGATATGGAACTTAACAAAAGCATATCAGTGTCACAGGCCTTTTAATAACGAGTGATGTTTGACATACATGGCAGTGTATATATATTTTTTTTTTATTGTACATTTAATTTTTTCCTCACCTGCTAGGGCTTGCAGACGTAAAAAATTGCCTACCTGATGAATCAGTTGTGTAGTAGCATTATTCAGTACTGTCTGTTTAAACTATATACAGCATTGGAAGTACACACAGAATAAGGTAAATTAAACAGGGTACCATTAATGAGTTTTTCAGACCTTTCTACCTGATGCTTAACTGCCAAGCCTCTGTTTTTGCTGCCTTTGAATCCTTTCCTGTGAGACAGTCCAAAATTCTCTCTGTGTAGCTTTGTCTCTGGCTAACAAAGCTGCTTGCAACTGAGCTACAGATCACCTTTGCCCTTTGAGGGAAGTGTAGCTGTTCCATAGCACACCCAGTTCCATGGCACTGGGGGCTCTGCAGTTTTCCATTCAGCTTCAATAAATCCTTCTGCAAATTTGTTTATTTTGGAGCACTTTGCTCTTATCTTCGTGAACATCAAGTAGTTTTTCTGCTTTCCCTTTTGCCCTCTATTCTAGTCCAGTTGTCAGTGCTTCCATTTTTGAGGCTGAAAATATCATAGGGTTTTTATTTGTCATGGAAGCTGCAGCTGGAGGCTGTGCACTGGCTTGGTTTACACATTGGATGTTGATGAAGGATTAAACTGGGCTAGGAAGAATGAATAGTAACTAATTTTAAGAAAAAAAGTGATATTTAGAAAAAAGTCAAATTAGTCTATGTTCAGCGTGTGTGCATGGATGCATACGTGCAAAGAACTAGCTATTCCTTCCTAATTTTGGGTGATGGTCTAGGGCATGAGTTTTTGGAGATGCATGTAACTTAAAAATTAACTTGAGCTGGCAATGGTAAATGAAGCAGCAGATGCAGGAAGTGGTTCATTCAGCATGTGTTTTGACTTCCTTGGTGGGTTGCTTGTCTTTTTCCATTTGCTGTACATCAAGACTATGGTAACTTCCTACTTACCTTAGACAACAAACTTTGTTATGTCTTTTAGGCAGAACTAATTTTTCTATATCAAGTCTGAAGCATCTGGGTTTGTGTTCTAATCGTAAAAAAAAAAAAAAAAAAAGAGAAGAATATGTGTGTGTAGATTGAAACAATTTAGGAAACTTGAAACAAAATTGCCTTAAATATCTCTCTGTGCTTTGTGTATGGCCGTGATTATTTTGTTTTGATTCAGCTAACCACATTTCCAACCATGATAACTAAAGATCGCTACATTGGATTCCCTCTGATTGAATGTTAACTGCCTTATGGCATTTTAACTTTTGTGATATTACTTGATTGCTTCTTCATCATGGAATTTACTGATAGGGAAATAATTTTTTCAGGCCAAACATTGGAACAAAGTTGTGTACTTTTTACAAAGTTGTAGGAGTTTCAAAAGCAGTGATTATGTCAAAATTCAAATGGCTTATAACTCACAATTTTCAAAGGGCGTTTAAACTTCCACAAGTAACGCCATTGGAAAGCCTTTAGAAGCATTGAAGTAGTCAATTTTAGGATTTCTAGCATTCAAAAATGGGTAGGAAAAAATCTGCACAAAACCTGTATTGTGTCCTCTGGTGAAAGCAACAGTTCAGGAGCGGTAGAAGTTTCATCATTCTCTAATAAAAACCTGATCACCCAGATTGGTTTTCTTTAAATTGTTCTGCATTCCTATGTCTTAGTGTCCTTGAAACTGTTTAAACAAGACACAGCTGCAATACCTTGACTTTTTCATGTAAATCAGTTGCAAGACTTGTGGGAGAGAGTCAGAAATGCAAACTATTTGTTCAAGTTGTTAAACGAAATGTGCAAAGTGTTTAAAAACGAGGACAAAAATGCTCAAGGCACTGCATTTTCACCGCTTCTGAGCTGTGGACTTTATTGCTGTTAACCTTGAAGCTGACACTTCTGGAAGTAGTCTGTGCTTCTGAGTGTGTTTCTATTAAGGTGGGGTTTTTTTTTAATGCCACTTTACCACAAAAGTTGTTTAGGGCTTGAGTTTGAAAATCCAGTGGCTGTACTGTTAAAGGACTAATTTTAATGTACTTTGTAGCACACAGATATGCAGGGTACATAAAATGACTCGCACAGCTGCCACTCTGTCCATAAAGCTGGGGGACTAGGTTTGGTGCTTAAAGCAGTATGAGCACTGAAGTTATAAATCTAAGATAAAGTGCCTATGTAATTCTGTCTGTAACCCAACTAGGATTAATTACAGGACAGTCTCCTCTTAGTTCTGTCACATTGTTAGAACGCTTCAACAAAATTCTTGTTGCTTATGGAAATTCTGTACCTTTTTTTGTGGGGAAAAAAAAAAAAATAATAGTGTTCAGAAGTTTCCTTCTACAATTTAGATATATTGAAAAAAGAAGAAGATAATAGCTTTTTATACCAAGTTAAGGCTTGAAAGAGCCTTTTTTATTTCAGACACTAAAACATGTGATTTCAAGCAAAACTGAGAGATTAAGTCCCTTGTCATTTGAAGACTAGTTCATGCTTTATTTATGAGAAAATGCAAATATGCTAACTAGAAGATTATTCAGCTTGGAATGAATATTTGATATCTAGAGTACCTTAGGACAGGCAAAACATTTCAACTAGAAAAATCGCCCCAAAGTGATGGACAGAAGTTTGAAGTTTGGTTATACTCAAATGTTTAAATCAAGTGTTTGTAAATTCTCTTAATTTCTGTCAGTAACTTTAGACATCTGAGCTTCAAAATACAACTAGTAGGGAACAAGCATTCAGCTGTGAAGACAATGCAGGATGTAATTACTTCCTATTGGTCTTATTTCTTCCTGTATACCTGTGGTATACCACTCCTGGATGTGAAGTGCAAGTGGCTGCATTATCCCAAAACAAAGCAGAAGATCCTTCACTAGGTAAGCAATTCTATGTGTTCTAGAACAAATGCTCCTTTCCAAAGATTGAGACCAACTGCTGGTATCCCCATATTGATGAAATATACTTTGTACAACTTTGCTTATGCTTATTGGTAACTTTTTTGTGATTAGAAGAGACAGGTTTTAGATGTGAGCATGTTCTTGCTGCTGGACTCCCAGATGCATGTGTGCTGGTTTTGGTGCTTGCCAGGGCTGGAAATAAGAATTAAAATAAATCCATTAGTTCAAGGGCTGCTTTTACATTGCTTATTGAAATAATAGCATATGGTTTCTCAAAATATATCATTGGACTTCTCTTCGTGAAGTTGTGTGTTACAGGACATTGAATCTTTTTTCCTGGTTTGGAAAGAACATAAGTTTTTTTTAATCTCATAGACCCTAGAATAGAAAAATTTTTTTTTCTATTTTATGTTTCGGTAGGATTATCTGTTTGTGAACTTCAGTTTGAAAGACTTGGGTCTCATTTCTCCCCACTCTCCCTCCATTGCCTCCTGAATTGGTACCAAACAGGCTTCATGTAGATGGTGCAGGTTTCCGGTGCTGTGTATGAACAGCAGCTCTTCTATACCTTTTGGCTATCTGGGAATATTACATGTGAAAGGACAGAAGTTTGTGTATTTTAAGGGGAAAAAAAAATATGATACAATCGAGATAAATTGTGTGTTCATATGTAGTAATAAACTGTAACTGGACAAAGTTTGAATCCAAGCTGTTGTGCTTCTGAGACTTTTAACAGTTAAGCAAGTAATTTATAGTGGATAATCTGATTAATTTCCTCTCTTTTTCTATTAACAAATCTTCTATGAAAGCATAATATATTTTCTCAGATGTATTTATTGTTTTAATTGATCTTTTGCATTCATTCTGGTTGTTGCTTTTGAGCCATAAATTGCTTGCAGATTATTAGTTTAAAATGCATTGATGAATCTTGATTGAACTTTGATATATGGGAGCATAATTTTTTTTTTGATGTCCAGATGGAGATGAAATTAGTTTCTAGTGTGAGTATGTGATCTATAAGATCAGTTTTAGTGTGTGCTTTATCTTTTCAGTGTGGAGGAAAAAGAAATGTGCATGAAACCTTTGGAGCCACTGCAATTGATGGCATAAAAAATAAATATGCAGCAGCCTTCTGCTTCATCTACTTGTCAATTGTTTCTAATCCTTTTCTTTAAATGTTTAGCATCACTGGAGCAAAAGATTACTGTATATTTCTGGATATCTTTCTATTGTTGGGGTTTTCCTCTGGCAAAAAAAAAAAAAAAAGCATTACTTGTTCCAGGAGTTAACCCAGTACCTGAGAGATGCAAAATAGAATGAGAAATCTACTGTTTAGAAAATTTTATCAAGGGGCTCCCAAGAATTTCCTTTTCCTTTTAGTACCACTCTGTACATTTCACTATTAGGAAACAAAATCTGATACTTCATTTTAAAGTTGATTACGGATTCAAAAGTTTATTTGGTTCTAAAGTTACCAAACCCCACAACCAAACAAAACGTCCAACAAAACCCCAGCCAGTAAACAACCACAAAGCCCCATGCCCACAAATATAGCTAAAAAGAACTTTAGGTAGTAAAGATATATGGGATACAGGTCAGCCCTTTCCTATTGCTCTGGGAATACTTGGGCGAAAGATTATGTATGAATTATTTTTCTTAGGTGCTATATAGGATGAATTTAGTTTTATGGACTGTTGTACTTCCTAGCATATTCCCTTCTGCTCCCTGCCTCACACGCAAAGGCGCACAGTCTGCAGAACTTCAGAACCCACAAAGTTCATCTATTCCTCTTTATGCTGAAAATGCTGACCAGAAATCAAGAGGGAATAGAGAGTTCAGGCAGGGAAGCTCCATCTGCAACTCATTGTTTTCCATCATGTACAGCATGAAATATCATCCCAAATTTGAAGCCTGCATCCATACTGAGGAGTAACAGATGTGATGTGCAGAGACCTGCATCCAAAAATCTGAATTTGCTTGCTGTTAGAATTTTTGTTTGTTTAAAGAAAATGTTTGTGATGCAGTTGCCTAGTTTTTACAAAAAAGTTAGATGAATGATGTCAACACAGAAAAAAAAAAAGTGCTTCTAGTTGGTTTAGCAATTTGTTAAGCTAATGAGGTTTTTTTTTTCTGCTGCTGATATTCCTCATATGTATTCTCAGCATATCCCACTATAAAGTCCCATGGAATCATTATAGTGTGTGCTGCAAATGTTTATTGCCAATATGATAAATCATTTAAAAATACACAGACAATCAAAACAGAATTACTAAACAAGTTTAAATATCTTATTTTAACAAAAGCCCTCCTGGAACCCTTAGACGAAGTAAACAAACCTTCAAACAATTCCATGCACATTTAAAACAACAACAACAACAAAAATCAAAAGCAGCAGTTGGTGTTGCTGATATTTTGATATTTTTGCTATGATACAACTTGGAAATGAGGCAAGTGACCCATTTAAGATTTTCTAGGATTTGCATGACATAAAGTGATGTTGTAGCTATCCATAACAAGGCACAATAAAGCAATGTTGATGAAGCACAAAGAATTTATTTTTTTTTGTAATTGTGGTCTGCAGAAGCTCACAGCTTTTAAATCATGCCTGTTTAATCACAAGAAACAAATAATGTACAAATAATGGCACATTTGTGATGGCATTCATCTGTTGGGAGTTGCAAGTAAAAAGCAGTAAAACTCTCCTTATGCACTGCAGGAATAAACTACTAATATGAGGGCTAACTTAAATGACTTTCACATCTCTGGTACTTTATAGAGAATAAAATATTTCTTTAAGCCTGTTCCAAAGCAGGGTATAATAAGGTACTTTTGAAGGTCATGTGGCTTCCTGTTCTTCTGTGTTCAAATCCATGGGCCAGATGGGTGTTACTCAATGGTGCTGAAAGATATTGCATGTGAGATTGCAAAGCTGAAAGATCAGTTAAAGGAGGGCTTTGACAACTGGGATAAAGCTACTATTATACCTATCTTGATAAATAAATAAACATTAAAAGGAGACCTGTCGATCTATAGCTTGGTCAGACTTCAGCCCCTTGAAAGGTCATGGTGAACATCTTCGAAGTGCCAGCTGCAAGCACATAAAGAGCAAGTATGCAGTCAGCAGCAGTCAGCATTGATTTACTGAAAGCAAGCTGTGTTTTGCCAACCTTAACAGTTTTCTGTTTCAAAGTGCATGTGGGGAGATCAGTGGAGGTGTGATATAGTTTGGTGCAGCTTTGACATCTTTTGTAGTGACCTCATGTATAAACTTAGAAAGTACGGGCTGGATAAATTGTGGGCTGAAAAGTGACTGTACAGCTGTGCTCAGATTAATATTATTAAAAATAATTCTATTAAGATTGTGCACTTAATCAGGAGGATGAACCTTTTCATATCATTAAAAGGCATGTATCTTAATTTTTTTTTCCTCAGGACAAGATACCGTTAACACAATCTTACTTTTGTAGGGCCACAATCTGAATTCAGGTTTTTGGTTTTTGGTTTTTTTTTGTTTGGGGATGGGGGAGTGGGAATGTCAGTTCACAGGGTGTGTACATTTATTGCTTTGGTATGCTGGGGTTGTGTGTGGGGTTTTTATGGTTTAATTTCATTTTGTAATCCTAGCTGAAGTGTCAGATTTGTTTTTTTGAAGGCAAGAGACTAATTTCATTATCAGTATTATAGGAAATTAAACACTGAAATCATTAAGCTTACAGGGAATAAAAATTAAAGACAAATTGGGCCTGGAATAGTTTCAAATACTCCCCATCTTTCTAAAATAATGAATAAAAGAAAATATCAGAACTGTGTAGAGGTTTGTATGTGTCTCCTGCAGAAAACAAGATGGTTGGGGTTTACCTGTTGTCAAGGTGTGAGGTGGACCATACAAACTATGCTGTGGTTTGAGCAGGGGCTGGGCTGAGGTCCCTGCCAGCCTTGATTAGTTTGTGGTGATCCTGTGGAGTGTGCTGGGCAATCTGCTGTACTGGTCACCCCTGGCACCACTCGCTGAGCGGGCATTTCGATTTACCTTGATAGCAGCAAACTGTTTCCCAGACTTTAAGTGGTGAAATATGAAGGTGGATGTTTAACTGTCAAATATCTTTTGCTGTGTACTTTTAGAGTTTATGCTGTTTGCATATTCTTACCTGTGTATTGTGTAAAGGGATGCTTGATGCTTTGCAAAGCAGAGGGAAGCAGCAGCTTTCCCTGGAGCTGAAGTATGATACTGGGTGGATAAGAGCAAAGTGAAGTGAGAATAAAGCAGGATTACAGATAACATCCCAAGAACAATTCAGAGCAGGTGTGTACCTGTTTCAAAAGAGCTATTAATAGTTTTTAACAGCTCTTTTTTTTTTTTTTAAAAGATATTAAAACCAATTATTTCATACACATTTTGCAAGCAATGGTGCTTGGAGTCTATCTTATGGGGAGCACTAAGAACAAAACCTTAGCATGGTTTTGGAAGGTAAATGAGCAAAGATGATAACTCCAAATTAGTTGCTAAAAAGATGTTTCTTGTGAGGATTTTCTGGACTAGCAGGAGATGACGGCTAATTCCAAAAAGAACCCTATAGAGAATGAAGTTTCAGTAGTTAATGGTGCAGTTAGGAAGCACTGATTTGTTGTACAAGTAGAAGGGGAAGGATGAATTTTGTAGTTACTAGGAAGAAATAGCATCAAGATTTTATGTAAAGCAGATGGGAGGAAGGGTATAGTGGTGACTATGTTGAATGGAGTTCTCAGTTCCTCCCAAAAAGGAAAACCAGGCTGATTTACTCAAGTTGGAATTTTTGAAGGACCAAAACTTTCTTATACAGTAGCTGGTATTGGGGACAGTGAAAACTCTTCCTCCTGTCCCCAGTGTGACCATTAGAGGAAGAGAGAAGTGGTCAGGGCTCAATGGGTGGAAAAGTACTAGCACTGTCAGGTTTCGGAGGAGGGAGATTTTGTGGAGGCCAGCTGAATGGTGTCTCAAATGACTTCCTCCAAGCCTCCTCCAGCTGTGTATTGTGTGGTAGGTTCTGGGAAAGCTGTAGGCATATTTGACAAAGATGCAAAGAAAGAGCGAGACCACTTTAACTTTATACTTTTCTCTAGTTAAATTTCCTGTATACTCTTATGCATCTTTTTTGGTTACAGTGTATGAGTTTGTATAAGCTGCACTTCCTTACCATCTGCAACCGTTTTCTGACTAATTTACACCCACCTATAATGTTCTTTAGCAAAACAAATCAGCTTGCTTAAAGATCTACCTCTCCTTAGAAAGAAAACTGTAGTCTTACTTTCTACATAATTGTCACACAGCATAAATGGAATAGGAATAATTTGTTTTTCCTCTGCTGAACAAAAGATACTGTGTTTGTTCAGGAACTTCTTATTAAAAAAAAAAAAAAAAGAATATGCCAAAGAATATGTAGCAGTAAGATAACACATGCCTCAAGGAACTCTGTGAGGCACATACCTTTGGAAATATTTTATTTCTGTATTTCTTTTTGAAAAGAAGCGTCAGAATAGGAAAAGCCAACAGGGAGCTGTCACTAATGCACCAAACAGATTTTTATTTACAACATATTTGCACATAGTGCCTTCCAGTCAAAAAAGACATAATTAATGTCCTAGAATACTAGTACATAAGTTTTAGTGGTTCTGAAGGTAAAAACAACACAGGATGGGTATAGAAATGAAAAATAAGGATCCTGATGTGCAAACACTTATATGCATGGGAACACATTTTTTGTATGCTCTTGTATTGTATTGTAGGATTGTGACCCAAGTATTCTTGTCCTTATTCTTGTGGTCATAAATGGTTTCAGAATTTTAGGAAAATTCTGCTACCTTTAGCTGATGGAAAAAATGGATGCTTGTTTTAAATATACTATATCTTCAGTCACTGCCAGCTGTTTTGGAGTTTTTGCATCTTATCCTTTCATGGACATAGTCAGTAAGTCCTGTCCTTGATCCCACTAAATTAGCACTCAGATGTTTCTTTGAGTAAGCCTGACATAATAGATGAAGTCTGTCTTTTTCCTCTCTTCCTCCCTGATCTCCAGTATAGTTTTAGCATGAGCAGAAATCTAACCATATTTGATAAGAAATTCTCTGGAAGATCTTTGCTCCAAAGCAGTGACTACAAATCACTTTATGTATTTCATCTGCCTTGTAAACAGGAAGTCTTTAGATAGATGTGTAGTTATCAATCACTGGTACAGGTCTTTGCTATTGGTTAACTCTACAGTTTGTGGCACTCTTCTGGTTCCTTGTAGAGTGTAGCTGCCTGTGTTCCCTTGCCTGTTCTACAGGCAGTGACGGGTGGTTGTCATTTGCTCAAAAGAAGCCCTTGAGTCAGTCTGTAGTAGGGCTCTCCTACCTGAGCCATAAGCCTGTTGTTGTCTTCAAACCTGTCCAGCTTTACCTTGTCTGCAGTGCCTTGAAAGGCTGTTGGGTACCTGTTGATGACTCAAGAAGGAGAAAGTGCCGTTGAATCTTTGTGACTGCATGAAAAGAAAATTCAAATACAGAAAAGAAAGTCAGTTGTATAAATGATGTAGTTTTCTTTCCTTCTTCAGGTCTTGCCAAGGACTTCTTTACAACAAAGGAATGGATCTTCATAAATATTTCATAGTGTCTAACATACTTGGGCCTCCACTGGTGCAGTTTTGTAATATAGGTGTTGTGCAGTAACATATGTATGGTGTTGTCTTTACTTATATGTATGTCATATTTTTTAGTGGTAATAGTAAGGAAGCTTCCTAGTTCTACTGATCTTAGATAAAACAGAAATAGTAGATGATATTGTGAAATAATTCTCATAGAATTAATCAGCATTGTCTGACACATCTATCTTGGAATGCTGACTATTTTTTTTCTCTCTCTCTTTTTGGTTGTGTGTTGTTTTTGTTGTGGGTTGTTTTTTTCCCCCCGCTCCTTGTTGTTGTTGTTTTGTTTTATTTCTTCTAAATAAAACATTATTTAAAATATTTCATGAAGCCCAGCAGGTTTTAAGCAACTTGACTGTTGCATTATAAGAATACCACTGCAGTAGTTACATTTTATTTTAATTCCTCAGGTTTGTATCAGTTTGGGGTTTTTTTGTGGCCATTCTGTAGGTAAACAAGTTGTGTGGGTTTTCTGTTTGTTTTACTCCAGTGACTGGTCAGTTTAGCAGTTTGAACTTATATTTCAATGTAAGGTTTTTTCCTTTCCTGTTCTGTTTTGACTGTGTTCATCACCCTTGGGCATTGAAAGAGGTATCTTTAGGGAAAAAAATAATATAACCAGGGGAAAAGGATTTTTAGAGATCTCTTCCAGTATAGCACAGAAAAAAGTATTTGCTTTCCACAACCCTCTTCCTGCACTGGTAGGTAGTGCTGCAAGGCAGCAATTACTGATGTTAGTTCACCCCAATGAAGCCCTATTTTGCAAGATAAAATAAGGACTGGTAAGCAGCAATTTTCTCAAGAAAGAGATCTTCTCTGAGGGTATTGCAGCTCTGTGAATGAATGATCACTCTTTCATTCCCAAAGTTGTTTTGCAAGAGCTGTCTAAACTTGAGAGATTTCAGGATGAAGCAGCTCACAAAGCAGGGTTTTTCTAAGTAACATTTTAAAGTAGAGAAAGTAAATTCTCCTGCCTCCAGACTTTGCTTGGAGGAGAAGGAATTGTAGCTGTTCTGCAGTGTGATCTCCAGGAACGCAGCCAGGACACTGAGGCTGTCCTCAAGCACTTCCTGTACAGGAAGCTGGGGTGCAGGGAGGTGAAAGAGGAGGATGACAAAAATGTGTGTATTTCCAAATAATCCTACGCTATACAAATTTGCCTCTCTTGAGCTATCTCTTACTATCCAGAGAGGAAATCTAAGCTCAGTTGTCCCTGTTCTTGAAGGAAAACAGTAAGTAGTGAGAGTAATCTTCAAGGGAAGTCTAGGTCTCCTGTACTTGGTCTATCTGTGTAAATTCTGGAGAACTGAGCCTAGAACAGAGCTATACTTACAATCAATCCTTCCAGTTTACAAATGTAGTGTTTCCTTTCCCTTGGTGGGGATGAGACAAATTACAGATAAAGTCATGAGGGCTGCTACCGTGCTTCCCCACAACACCCCGAGGTATGAACACAGACATTCCTGTGCCTGTAGGCTATGAAGGAATGTTCTGCAGCTACTCATTGGAAGTGTAGTGTAATACCATATGTAGCATTGATTAGCTGCCTTTTGTCAGTTGTGATCTTATTCATATTAACAAAAAAAAAAAAAAAGCTAATTTCTTAGCTGGATCATTGTCATAATTAAGACAGTGAAAGTGCAGAGTGGGGTGGAGGGAGAAGTGTTTGAAGACTGCAGGTAAACCTAAGCATGTAGGAAAACCTATTTTGCTGGTGTTGAGTACAATAGCTACAGTTGTGTGGTGAATTTTTTTCCCTGATGCCTAGATCTTTAAGGGTACAGTTTGACTTAACCTTCACTTTATAGTAAAGTTTTTTGTTTACTTAGATAAGTAATTATTTTGAATTATCTATTCACAAGTATAAATGCAGACATATTCAAATACAAGAATAGTTTCTTGACTATGTACACCTAGTAGCTACCCAGAGTTCATGCTGCTAGAATAGTTATGTTATGCAATATTTAACGATCTTGCCCTTAATTTAGTCTCTTTGTTTAAATCTTCTGCCTCTTCATCACTTTAAATTTTCTTGAAGCAATTATTGAAATGAAGTTTTTAGTAAAACACAGACTTAGGAAGAAAGTTTGAAAAGAAGAGGTAGATGTAACTTGTGGGGAGATGCTTTTATCACCTATTTTTTCCTTCTGTCATTTTCATTTCCCTCTTATTTTCTGATCTCAAACTAGCTGGACCTGGTTCAAACACTCATTCTATTTTGACGATATTTATGGATCAAAAGAATATGATTTCCATGGCAACTGCTCCAGGTTTTGAGCAAATATCAGCTTTGAAGGTGCTTTCTCTTTTTTGGGTTTGTATTTTGTGCTTATTTGATTAACCTCAGGAGGGACTTAGATCCTGTTTATAAACACAGGACTTAATTTGAAGAAGAAAAGCAAAGTTCAAAATAGAATGGAGTGTTCAAGATATTAGATCCAGCTGTGGAGTTTTATCAGATTCTTGCTTTGTCCTTGAGCATTTATCCAGTACAACTTTCCAAAAGTGATCTTCAGCATAAGAAATACAATATTGCGTATACTAATGTTATTTCATAGTTTCTAAATAAGTGTTCTGAAAGAGTGATTCTTATTTATAGTTTTGTGGGCCACCAGCTGTCCATTTGATGGCGGTGCGTATGATGTGGGTAGATTATGTGGTAAAAATGTTGTTGCTAAGCTGAACTGAAGGATAAGTGTTCAGAATTTTATTTTTTAAAATATTACTTTTCCAAGTAAGGTATTGCTTTAGTTATCACAGATATTTTTTTTTTTTGTCCATGAATACAATTAAAATGTTTCATGTTGTTAAAATAAGATTGGAAATTCAATATTTCATTTTGAGATGCATTTTATACTGTGCAAGAAGCTCGAGGAATCAAACCAAAAAAAAAAAAAAAAAATTTTAGCAATTGTTTCCACATGGATAAAGTTGCATCATAAATAGTACAGTTTGAAAAAGATTGCTAGAAGTATAAGTGCTGTAGATATAGGATGCCATTGTTGTAGAACATCTGGGTTGACAGGATGGAGCAAATTATATTTTCCTGTTGAGAAGTGGAAGTTGCTCACGTGGTAGGTGAGAGCCTTATTGGCAACTGTTGGTGGCCATTTCAAGTATCTGTTAATAAGTGGTAACTCTTTCCCTAGCTATGGGAAGCTTGCTCTGAAAGCACTGAGGATAATAACCAAACCTGATTGTTGTCTGCACGTAGCAAAATGCTTTAGGACGAAGTTTTCCCATTTTGAATGCTTATTCTACCTGCATGTTAGCTTCTACCACTTGCAGACCTTAATCTTGAAACAACTGTAATATCCTTACATTCAGTGTAGACAGCACCAGATTCTTCTAAAGGAGTCAGTATTTATTGCCCACCATTATAAAAAAAAGTAATAAATTCAGAGATTCATGAAGTGCACATCAAATTTTGATAAGCATTTCATGAATTGTTGAGAAGTCAGTGATACTAAAAATAATGAATCTGTGACTTTAAAGTTTAAATGATCCTTGCTAAGGTTCAACTTTTTTGACTGGGGTTCAGAAGCACTGTTGTGCTTGCGTGTTTATGCTTTTTACATGCACACACATGAAGAGTTGTGGGAATACCTGCATTTGTCAATGTAACATTCATTATGCTTTGGTGCTGATATCTCAAGGAATGTGAGGCAGGCGACTTGTATGGCACAACACGATGTGATTATCTCATGAGTAAATTTTAACTGCGTGTCACAATACATATTCATGAGAAGGCAAAAGTTGAGGCTGCACAGGCATTTCCTAGTTCTCCTGTATGTATGTGAAATGTCTTTTAGACAATAAAATGAAGGTATTGTTTATGAGCAACAACACCTCTGCTGTGTTATTGGCAAGGTTAGAAATCTTACTTTGGGGCATTGTGCCATCAGTTGCGAACTCCTGGGTTATTGAAGCAGCTACAATAGGTGGAGATACAAAGATTCTAGTTTTGAGTAAAGAACTGAAATCTGTGTAGAAGAAAATGGAAGAGGCCTTCCACTGTGGACCAGTTCAGTGTCAAGATGGAAGACTTAAGGCCATTTCTTGCCCTTTTTCCTCCTCAAAATTCGCAAGGTAAAGAAGGACACATGGAGAAATAGTCAAGACTACTTTGGGGTCAGTGCACAGTGTTACAGGGTAAGTCTTCTGGTGGGGATGGAAGTCTGAGGCCCTCCTTGGTCATTACATTAGATGATACTTTGCTGCTGCTGTTAAGAGTGTTACACAATGTCATGCAGTGCACTGCAGTAGGCAGCAAATTCACACTGCCTGTCACTGTGTGAAGTATCCTTTGAGGTCAGGAGACCTCAGTGACAGCCTCCAACATTGCAGAACTTGCCTTCTTTCACTGTACTTATTCTATATCTTCATTCATTTTCTGTGTTGGTAATGCATCCACTGAGGCACCAGGCAATAAGTCATATTATCCTAATTGGTTTTGATGAAACACTACTCAGAACTTCTTGCAGCCTAACAATAAAGCAAAGGCACACGGACAGGTTTTTGATCTCTTCAGGGAACCACAATCTGTAAATATCCTGGTTAGGTTGTAGAGAGCTACAGTGTTGACTAATTTTGATTACCAGCCTTTATATATATTGGAATATGGATGTGTTATTGGGACATCGGGAAGGGAAGACTTAGACTACTTTCCTTCTTATTTTTCTATATCACCACCTACACTGTCAGCTGCTATCATGTATTTCTAGCTTTGACTGTTACTCATTAATGAAAATAACAGAGCAAGGTAGCTTTGGCTACCAAGCTTCTCTATAGTCTTGAAGTTTGTGTGCCATTTTGTGGTATCGCTTGACTGGGAAGTCCTGGGTGCTAACAGTAATATTCTTGAAAAAGCCAGATAGTAACAGGCCTTTACAGTTTCATTTACTAATTTTATTTATTACTTTGTTCCTCAGGAAGCTAGGACATAACTTCATTTACATTGTATTTATCTTCTTAGACCTATACAGAATTGGAAGCGCTTGACAAAATGCTATGAATTTTTCCATACACTTTAACATGTAATTTTATATGAGTAAACCAGGCTGAAACTCTCCTGTGGGAGGCCTTCTGTACTTTTACAGAACCTTTTGCCTTTGCAAGACCCAGATAATACTTTTATTGTGGTCAGATTACATATATGACTTAGGAGGAATGAATGCAGATACTAGCTAAATAATGGAAAACTGACCCAAGTGTTTTGTTCAGGATTGTTTCACTTAATTTCATATTTGAGTTAAGATACAAGAGTAAAATAAAACCAAATAATGTTTTTCAAGATTTTAACTGGAAGTGTAAAATCAAGAGAGGTAAGATTTCAAGAGTCTTTGCAATCAAGCACATGTTGCACTAAGTATCTTATGATTTAGATTCATCCATGCAAATATACTTTAGTTTGGTGTATTCTTACAAAAAGTATTGTAAACTGTGGTTAACCTACTAAGATTCAAGAGTTGCAAGTTTGTGCTGAAATGAAGTCAGAAAATTTCTTTATTTAGAAGATTCTCCACTGATAAGCATGTTTTAAGACTCAACATGATAAAAAAATTCCTATCACTTCAAGTTTCCGTAGAAGTATTTCTCGTAGTTCTGGCCTGATTGAAAAGTTTTCTGCTCATGTAGATTTTTAAAACCAATAACGTTTTTCTTAAAAGCTTTGTTAAGGTGGCTTCTTTAGTGGCATCTTTTTAATATTTGAGAATTGTAAGTGAAATTATACATAGACATACCTAGTTGATTTGGCCTGTATCTGAGTTAACATTGATGTTTGTATGAATGCTGAAGTAAAACTGCTCTTTTATACTTTAGGGGCTGAATAAGTGCTGAAGGGATGTGCCATGGTGTGCTATGGACCTCAGCAGCTTGTAAGGTAAGAGGGGAACTACAGATATGTAGCACGTGGGTCACATCAAGCGCATGATGGGTTTTTCAGAGTAAACCAAATTTGTTCATTTCTTTGCAAAAGGGTAACATGTTTGAATCTAGGCTATTCTGTTGGTTTTGGTTCTGGTTTGCTTTTCTGGGGTTTTGTTTGTTTTGTTTTAGAATTCATATATATATACACACACATATATATATATATATATATATATAAAAATGTACAGTTTTTACAAACAGATAAACCAGCAAACAAAGTGTTTGCAAACACCACTTAAGTAGTGTTGAACTATTTCTACTGAACTGGAAATTCAGGTCTACGTACAACTGAGTTAGCTCCTAACAAGTGAGATGCTTTGACTTCAGGAGAGAGAATAGCATACAGAGATTTTAACCTTCAGTTCACTTGTCTGAATACTGGCTGATTTACCATACATCAAAAGTCATTTGTATATGATGTATATGATGGTTTCATTGGCCTGTGAGAAATCTTTATGGCTTCAGTTTGCTTCACAGAGGAGAATTCTCCACATTGCAAGTGGCAAAAGCTGTTGATGTATCTGCCAGCAGAGATGTTAACACTTGACTGTGAATGAAGGCAGATGCCTTTCTTCTCTGCAGGAAGGGCATAGACAAGAAAGAGTAAGGACGCTTGTACTGCTGATGTCTGATCCCAGAAACATAGAGGGAACACCAGTGCTGCCATACTACTGAGACAAAAATGCCTCTCTTATTTAAACTTGACAGAAGGAAAAATAGTGACTAAAATGACTAAATAAGGAGTAAATAATGACTACAGGGTAAGAGCGCCTTGGGCCGAACCTGTTATTTGTGCTACTCTGGGGGTCCTTGGAACTGTGAAACCAAACATGGACCTACATGGGCTCCTTGGGTTTAGAGAAGCTGTGAGTCCAGCACTCTGGTGCTCTGAGGCATTATCTGTTTCTGATTCTGTTTTGTTTCCCACTCCTCCATCATCTGCAGCAGCTGGCTGTGAGCAGTGGCTGGCAGGCTGGCTGTGCCCCCTGTGCTAGCTAGCGGAGTATCACAGCTCAGTTGCCACTGCTTTTCACAGGTGCTACATCACAACTAGTGTCTTTATCTAAAAACCTGTTTCACTCCTTTCTGGATCCTGGTTGAGAAACTGCCATTTGCTTATGCAGAATCACAATGGAAAATGTCAAGTCATTTTGAATTTGCCAGGATCTGGGGAGGAAGGGAGAAAGCCCCATAACAGAAATAGCTTTTATGAGGGTGAGCCAAGCCAAGCATTTAACTCCTCTTCATCATATGGTGGTATTATGTAATGCTTTAAATGCAGAAGAAAGAGACAGGTGGCAGTCAAAGAGCAGGAGAGGACAGCAGCCACCGGAGAACAAGAATGTGTTGGTCCCTAGGCAGTGGAGTTGAATAGGAGGGAAAGAATGTAGACACAGATGTTGCAATATTAATGGAGGCATAGAGGCCTGACCCAAAAACGAGAATGATACGAAAGCAGAAACAGGGTTCATACCATGTGATATCTTATTTCCCTTATTCTTTCTCTCTCTCCACATTGTTCTGAATTTGTTTTTCTGTGTGGCTCCAGGACTGTTGTGACTTCTTTCACCTGGGGATTTGCTTTCTATTGCTTTAGGCTACAACATAGCTCTCATTTTTGTTTTCAGTTTAACAGAGTCTAGGTGTTGATGTAAAATAGCCTGAGATTGGTTGCATTATTCACAGGTCATAAACTCTTACATGTCCTGTTTATGGCAATGATATTGGTATGAGACTAGGGGTATTAGATAATTACAGACAAAATTATTTGGATTCTTGTTAATTCTGTAAATGTACAGAGTTATATAGCCATTCACTAGGTCACAGGAACTAACTGTTTATCACTTCATAAACAAGGAAACTAACAGGACTTTGACTTCCCCAGTTACATAGCTGGACAATCTGACCATGGAAACGCTGTTTCACGCTGGCAAAACATTCTCGTTTACAGCCCTACAAGTCTCAAAGTTGTCAGGTTTTAAAAAGGCAATGTTTCAAGGGACTTTAGACATTTCTTTGTATTAGACCAGATGACCTTCACCACACAGCCACAAATAGTCAATTCCTTGAGTTCTTGCAATGAGGATTTCAGGACAATGCAGTTTATTTAGTCATGATAGCAGTAGTGATGCAAGAAAAATAAGCTCATATTAAGTCAGTCAGATCTATGCCATTTCAACACATCGCCTTGAATCTGTTGCTAGCTGCCTCTGCATTTTACTGTGTTCTTGCTGTTGAAAGTCTGTTTATTTCAGTGTGTTTTGTTTGTAAGGTTGTAATAAGGACTTAAGGACTTGGTTCTCCAAGTTGCTATGTACCTCTTGTGTTTTGCTGTACACCCTCTATTCCTATTGCTTGAAGCACTCAAGACTTTGCTAGATCCTACCATTCTAGAAAGAGAAATGTCCTCCAAGTGTTTTGCAGTTTTCTGATGGAAAGTCAGTATAGCCTATAGAAGTGCCAGGTACAATTGCTATTATTTAGGCATTGTACCAATAGCATCTATTTTTTGCATTTCACTTACTCTTCAAAAATTTAGAGAAATGGTTCTCTGTCACCAAAGATGAGAAGGTTTTTAGAAAAAAAAAAAAAAAAAAGCCTACCTAAATAATTATCCTAGTAGTAGTTATTTAGTCTCACCATAGGTGGACTTTGAAATTTATTTGAGCTTTTCACAAAGGCAGCCATATTTGAAATTAACTTCCTGAAAATTATCTAAACATGGAAATTGTCTCTTGCTGTCTTTTGTAATATGTTTGGGTAATTAGCTACCACTGTCAGGTCCAACTGCAAAGTCAGTTTCTTGAAAAACGGAATGCTCTTATACAAGAGACTTTCATACTGATCATCTTGCTCACTGCAAAAGTGAGCCACTACCCCAGGCTCTTTCTCTGGTCCGTAGAGGACAAGCAGTTCATACCCTACAAAAGACCTGTTTTTAGGATGGAGTCAGTTTCTCTATGGAGGCACTTCCTTTTCTTGAGTTTGGAGATGCATATATGATAAACCTAGACTAGACACCTGTGTTTCACTGTTAAAAAATAATGTGAGTTGATTCTTTCCCTAATATCATGTATTATTGTAACAGAGTAACATGCTTTTGGCATCCAAGTTGAAGAGGACTGTAATTATTCAGTATCTTTGAATTGTTATTCAAGCAAACCTTTAAGGGAATTATTCCTGATTAATGATTTCAGGCCCAAGATCTGTAAGAATCTCTGTAGAAGAGACTATGCTCTCTGTTGATTTAATGAGTTTTATTTCAGAAATTCAATACAGCTGAGTTGGCCTTGTGAGTGGCCCTGAAAAATGATTTCTCTCAAAGTATGCTGCTAGCACTGAGTTGGATAAGTATTTGTAAGGGGCTCTTACAAACATAGGGTTTGGTTTTTTTTTTGGCGTGTGTGTGTGTTTTGTTTGGTTTTTTGTGTGGTTTTTTTTTTTTTGCTTTGGTTTTTTTGTTTCTCTGTTTTTTTTTCTTCTTAAAACAGAGTCCACTTTTGTTTCTCTCAGCATACTTCTCTTCTAGAATGTGTGAGGAAACAGGGCCAGAAACATATGATTATTCTTGATTATGCAAATCAGTGTAGCTTCACTGTCTGAAAATGCTGTCCTACTGTTTTATTAAAAGATAAAAACTGTGATTATTTGACGTTCTTCTCTTGCACTTGTATGTATGGTGCTGCAGCTCAAGGTATTTGTTCTTGTCACCTAATACCAAAAAAGGGGAATCCTATGTGCATGAGATTTCTACTATTGATACAGCTGAAGTAGCTATACCAAGAGTATATATGAATAATAATTAGAAATATTAGATGTTTGAATTGGAGGCAGCAGAGAATTTCATGTAAATTTAAAATTTATCTGTACTGTAAATGTAGTCTATCTAATAAAAGTATATATGAAGAGTGGAGAAGGGATTAAGACAATTGTCTTAGGTAATGGTGGGTAGTTTTCTTATTTAAGGTTTTAACTTGTGACAAAGTCAGAACAAACCTTAATGGCAAGTTCTTATTCCTCTGAGATTTCATTCATTTCATTCATTTCCTTTGTTTTTACTGTTAGATAGGTGCTTCAGAACTTAGCAGTAGAGTCTCAGATATTAGTTTTCATTTCAGAAGCATTTGGTCTGGTATGTGATAAGACAGAGATCACTGTAATTCCTTTTTCCCTCCCTCACCCCCAATTGTTTCTCTCCCATTCCATAAGAAGTGCCTCTCTTGAAAGGTCATTGTATAGGAACTTACTGATCGTTGTTCTACAGTGTGTAGTTTGATTGTTAGGTCTCTGATTCATGGCTGGTCAAAATTCAAATTTTCCTACTCATATAAGTTGAAAAGACTTCATTCTTCTGGGAAGACAATAAAATGCATCTTCACTTGCATTAATTACTAAATTAACAGAATGATACCAGAGGGAGAGTGTATATTAGCTAGTTAATAGGTGCAGTACAGAAAGAATTAATCTGAAGAACATTTAATAAAGAAACAATGACAACATACCTCAAATGATACATGGGATAGAATTAATTGGATCTCTTTATTTCTATATTTTTTAAATTGTGTAATCTCTATACTATCAGTACTACATATAAGATTATGTAGTACAATGAAGGATGCCAGCTAACATGTTTACATGAACACACTGAGCTCAGGTTTGGATAGACTGTCATTGGTATTATTGTTTATTCAGATTGGTTTATGTTCTAATCTTACACTTATGCAAACACATCACAAAGAGAGACCAAATCCTGAATGGTTAACTTGTATTTTGCAAGCAGAAAACAAGTTCAAGTTATTCATAGAAATATTTCAAAAGAACTCATGTTTCTCTCCTTTCACCGAACCTCTAGTGATAGTATATAATTTAGTGATAATCTGGAGAAACCTTGAAGCTGTCTGATTCTTCAGAGGGCAGATGGTCACCCTTTTGTCTGAGACCTATGCATTGCCATGAGGCAATCTTGAAAAATTTTAATCTTTATTTAGAATAACAAGCAATTTGCAGTGTTTATGAAGTTGTAGCATAAAACTTTGTAAAACCAGGTATAGTTCACAAGATGTGAAGTGTGGAAAAGAACAGTATGACATGAAAGAATAAAAATGCTTGTATTTTGCAGTTCAGCTGTCTTCTAATGAGCAATTCAATTAAGCTTGGCCTTGTTAAATAGGTGCTTGAAAAATAAGTCAAGTGATGCAGTAAATGAGAGCATAGAAAAGCAAATCCCTCCCTCTTTTAAATAGCAATCAAAATATTTATGTGGATAAGTTGTTGTTGTGGAGCTTCTAATATATATCCCAAAATCATTAGGCAGCTAGGTCGAGAACAACTCAATGTGCAAAACCACAGGTTTGGGAGGATTGAGGAGATATTTAATGCAAATCCATCAGTATCTCAGTTACAAGACTCCACAGGGAAATGATTTAAAGAGTTAAGTAAGTTCATAATAGAAACAAATTATACTTTTACCAAATTGTAAGCAAATTGAGTATTAAAAGGTGAATAATCACATTTCACACTAGGAATTTGTTTCCAATTAATACAGAAAACTTACTTAGCTCTAAAGTAAGAGTCATGTCTAACTTAGACATTAATAATGAAAACTGATTTTTGAACAGTGCATTGTATACCTGACCGTAAGAGCACTGGCTTTAGCTAATTGAAAGCTTACTGAGCCCCCACCCATTGTCCTCCCTGCCCCCCTTTCATTTTACTGATGGTCAGTGATTTTTCTTTAGGACAGCAACATTAATTTAGAGCAAGAGCAAAATTTAAGAAACGCTGTCTACAGTGTTCTACGGAATGGCATTTGGGTTAACTTCAGTAGTGTCACTGGAGTTGATAGCTCATTTACCCATTGCCATTTGGAATTTGTAAACCAATCTGTAAACAACAGCTTCTGTCCATGTAACTTGTCCATTTTGTAAATTTCCACTTGCTTCAGCAATGTGAAAGTTGTTCTTTTGGTTTATCTCCCTTTGTCTTTCTTACTAATGGTCAGTATGGAGCATGTCATTCAGCTTCATTCAAACTTCAAAATTCAGGTATGAACTTCATTCAACATTCAGGTATGCTTTTACCTGGCAAGTTCTTGACCATGTTCTGCATGGTCAAGTGATCCTGGAATGAAACTGAAGAGCTCAGCTGAATTGGGGCTGCAATCCAACCTTTGAGTTAAGACTCGGACTTCACTAGGAAATATGAAGCATCAGAATGAAGTTACCTTGAAAAGGAGAGGAGAGAGGAGGTGGGCTGGGCAGCTCTTTCACCCTGTCAGCTTTAGTGAGCATCACCTGTGAAAAATCTGAAGGTATGGCCTGGGATCCAGCTAAGTTAGAAAGAAATATCAGTAGCCCTTCATTGAGCATCCTCCTGTCTCTCACTGGGAAAAGCAGTGTACCACACCTTTTAACGCTGATTTACCTCAGGGAGTAAATGATAAAGCCCATGCAGAGAAATGTTTAGTTGGAATGGCTTCAGGCAGTAATGCTAGACTGCAGCAGCAGAGTCTACTTATTTCAGTAAAAAAATGTATTGATGCCACTAAGGGATTTTTGCCCTTCTGTTTTGCATGAAGTAGCATCTCTTTATTGTGAACATTGTAAACTAACATTCCTAAGTTAGAAATCAATTAAGATGGTGTAGCTATAGTGCTCCTAAATACAATTTTCTTACAGATTAGTTCAATAGAATGGAAGATGAAGCACTACTACTTCAAAAACAAAAAACAACTGACACTTCTGAGAGATAACTTTATTCTGTCTTGCCTCTGTCATGTGGTTTATCTGCATTTTGGCCATAGCCAGCACTTTGGGATGTGCAGAAACCTATTGTGAGAAATTCTGCAGTAGGTTCTAGTGCTGTAATTCTTGGAAGGCCCAGATGAGAATTGAAAATCTTGAGACTTAATGGGTGTATCTTCTCTGAGCAGAAAAGGTGTGAAATTCTCAGACAAATTCATTTGAACAGAAGCCTTATTCAAGGCTACATTCACAAACTTAATGTCTAAATTATGACTGCTTTTGTCTGTTAAGATGTGTGTGCAGCATACTACTACCATGTAATGGTATGTTAATGGAATGTATTCAAGAATCTCCAAGAGATGGGCAATAATTTTACAAAGGAATAACAGAGTGAGATATGACAATCGGTATTATTTAATCTTATATAAGTGCAAAGTTCAAATTTGTCCTGTAGCTGCAATTGCAACATAGGTGAGCACTGGAGCTCTGTGCGTGTGCCCGTAATAATCAGTCCAATGGAACTCTGCACAGATAGGAGAGTGGACTGGAGGTGCTCACAACTTATAGCCAGCTTCACAACAAAGCCCTTAACTAATGAATGCAGGAGCTTTACACATGAAAATATTGGGCAGTCACAGAGCCTCCCTCAGGCAGCTCCTCCTGTGTGTTGCCCAATTGGTAAGAACTGTTTCTGTGCGTAAATGATTAACATCCTGGGTGGAGATTCTGGCAGTTCCAGTGATTTCTTTGCAGCAGTAACTGTCTGGAATTGACCAGACTGACCATAAATAATATTAAGTAGTCAGTAGAAACTGTTCTGTGCAGATGTGAGGTTAGAGAAAAATTAAGAGGTTGGAATTTAAAAGTAATGGTGACCAGTGGAAAAAAATCCCCCAAACAAAAAAAAGCCAAAACCCAACAACAACAAAAATGAAATGAATGCAAACCCCACACAAAATGTAACAGCTTGACATACAGAGAGTAAGGTCTTGTTGAACCCCGTTGGGAATCATTGTGACAATGTGACAGAAGAGCTTGATTTGTGTAATGAGAGGAATGACTCGGGTGGCTTGAGTTGGTGTGGCACATGTTGTAGGCACTGAATTTTGTGCCTGAGTTTTACTGACTCTTACCATTTTTTCCTGATCTGTACTTGTTGTAATCACTTTTTATGATTCTGTTTGTTTTTTTTTTTCTTTTTACTCTACAAATTGTTTCAGATTACTTAAGTTTTATGGTAGTTCTCTTTTTCAAACTTACTGTGTGTTATCACAGTGACTTGATTTCTGATCTTTTGGGAAGAAAATTACTTAATGTCTTATTAGCAACATTTAATAGACATTTTATTCATATCATTTATTTCAATTGTGGGACTTGAATGTCATTTAAATAGCAATTATTTTCCCAATACTGCATGTTACCAACTACATAGGCAATACATCCTGCATTACAATGAGTTCATTTAAAGAATGATGATGCTGATCAGGGAAAGAATGCTTGCAGAATAATTTGGTAGAGAGGGGCTTCCAAATGGATGGTGAGGTTGTTTGGGTGTTTCTGATCATGTGAAGTCAATGTAATGTTATTAAAATACTTAGGATAATCTGCACTAGAGACTTAATGCGGAAATCATGTATGTCATGGGACTTAAATATAGCAGAGTCACTGACTGCTGAGCCAAAGTGTTTTGACACTGCACTGAAGCATCAAATCCATTTGATTCTTGCTCTTTCTTCTGAAATTATTATGAAATACTAGTAGTGATTATTTTTCTCTGAGCACTTTGTTGCTAGGCACTGCTTTGAGCCTGATGGTAAGTTTCACATATATCATCGGAGAGTTGAAATTAAAAAAAAAAATTATATAGTTCAATTTGTTAAGAAAAATTACTCTAGACAGTGATCAGGAACTGGAAGTTTCACTGTTATTAGTTATGCTTTTCCATTTTATGTGCGGTCAGATTTTCACAGGTTCCTTTTCCACTGGGGAAGAAGAAAACTGGTTAATGGAGAAAAAATGGAACACTGCTTAACAGAACCTGGTTGTAAGGTTCAAAATTCATTGTAAGTTTCCTTAAAACATTTGTACAGTGACATATTTAATGGCAGTGGCAACAATGACAGCAGTGATGTTAGAATAGCTGAGGAAAAGTGAATAGTTTCTCTTTTGTTTCCTTATGGGATTGAACAAGTAATGGAATTACCATGCTTTTTAGGAGTGAAAGGTGGAGGTACTGGCTTTTGGTGTGATGCATTGAGTAGTTAACCAAAAAAATGAAGTGGTGGAGTGTCATGGAATAGCTGGGATTGTTTCAAACAGTGTAGGCCTTGTGGAGCAGCCTTCACCTGTGCAGGTGTGGTGGACAGCAGGTAAATAATATTCTGCTGCCCTCAAAGAACTTGTCTGGTCACATTTGAGTTGCGTGAGATGGATACACATTTGAGTTGTGTGAGTCGTGTTGAGTGTGTGAGATGGATAATCATGCAGTTACATGTGGGTTATCCTCGGGCACAGCAATTATCTCTAGGCCCTGCACTAGTGACATAATTGTCATAGCTCTCTCAAAGGGAATGGTGGTGAAATGGCACCTTATTTTTAGATTTTCACACATGCAATTTGTGTGCAGTTGGTGAGGTATCTGACCAGACTGTCTTTTCCTGTCAATCTATGTTTTTATTTTTGGACTTTCTTGAACAAAATATGCTGAACTTTCTAAACCGATCAATTTTTCTTGTGAGTTATTACTGGAAGGAGGTGATAATTGTTTTATCAATAGAAGGCACAGTCTGTTGCATTTCAAATACCTTCAAAGCTAGTTATCTGATCACACTCTCAGGCAGCTTTGGTTATTGTTTGCTTTTGATTTTGGGCACATAGTGAGTTATTAGGAATAGCTGTGTAATACTGAATAACTTCCTGTGCTCAGGAGTGATTGGTCTTTCAGCCTGGCTCCCAGTGTGAGCCAGGCCATGTTTTTGGCAGATATGCCGGAGAATTGCTGGGGAGGAGGATGACTGCCCCACAATACATGCCTGGCCTTGCAGCCATCTCTGGGGGTTGTCTCACACAGCTGTTGTTCGAGAAGCAGACGAGAAGGTTGTCAAATAGCTGATACTCTGCCCTGTTTCCCTCACCTGCTCTCGTTGCAGGTTTGTGCACTTGGCAGAACCAAGTGGTTTTTCCTTTTCTAAGGTAAAAATAATCTTATACTGTTGCTAGAGTCTTGTCCCAACTGGGACAATGGTCAGGGACCCTTTTCTGAAGGGCTCTTGCTAGTTGGTATTTGGGCTTCTGAGGAGTGCCAAAACATTTGTTTCAAATCAGTCACTTTAACAGCAGCAAGTATGATAGTGAAAGGAAAGCCTTCTATCCTTTCACTCAAAATCATGCTTTTTGAGGGCATAACCAATGAATCTCTGCTGTCTGTCTATATGTTTGCACAAGCAAGGTCTCTTGTAAACTGCTAGAGTGTATATTTCATGTAGTAAGATAAAAATATGTGTACTCTCACCTACACAAATACACTTCTGTGGCAATTCAAAGGGCAATTATGGATAGTAAACCTGTTCAAAGTAAATATGAAAGATTTAAAGCCACTTAGGAAGCTTAAGGCATTACTTTTTAACAGAAATAAGTATCAAAGTTTGCTAAAAAGACCAACTGGTTCCTCAGCACAAAATAATTTGAATTAGTCA
This sequence comes from Todiramphus chloris collaris, assembly GCA_025345505.1. Classification (NCBI taxonomy): domain Eukaryota; kingdom Metazoa; phylum Chordata; class Aves; order Coraciiformes; family Alcedinidae; genus Todiramphus; species Todiramphus chloris. The sequence continues at coordinate 11,840,156 of JANVCC010000034.1, forward strand.
GATAAAGTGTCAGGAAGTACTGGAAGACAATTCCCAGAATAACAGCTCTCTTCTAGAAAGATCTAGATTTTGCATTACTTAAATTGCTGATTTGGGGTTGTGGCAGTTGTCACTGATTTGGTGGAAGGAACTGCTTAGCATGCTCAGAGTGACAGAATGCAGCATTTTAAAAATGACACAAAGTAGTGATGGGACTGTGTGCTGTAAGCATGGCTGACTAACCTTCTTCTCTGCTGTTCTCTATTGCTGTGAAGTCATTTGCTTTGGATCATCAAGGTACAGCTGTTAAAGCTTAAAAGAAAGTAATTTTTTGGTTTTCTAAACCCAAAATTTTTTATTAATCTACCAAATTTAAGATACATGATGCTTACTGACTTACCTTCAGGTCTGTGTTTCAGCAACATCGTAATAATGAATACATATGAAGAACTATAAATTAAATGGCCTGTATTTGTCTCTTGATGACTCTGTATATAACTCTGACATGCACGTCCTTGATTCCTTGCCTACACAATGCTTATTGCACTGCAGAGGGATGTTTAGTTTCTTTTAGACTGCTTTATAAACCTAATTAAATGCTTGTAAATTGTAATTATGATAACTTCATCCAGAAGGTTTATTCTCCAATGGAAACTGATCTTTCTGGACATACTAATTTAAATTAAAATTTTGGTTTTAAAATACCTTCTATATTTCCGGCACTTAAAAGGTGAACAATGTTTCTGAAGAAAATGAATAACCTAAACTACAGTCTGGTAAAAAGTAAGCTATCTGAAACTGAGGACTGAACTTGGCAAAAACATCGGTTTTCTGTGCTTAGTCACTCCAGCCTTAGCTAAACTCTGAAAATAACAGTGTTACATTTTCAGTAGATGTCTTAGGCTTTTCTTACCATTCATGAAACAAAAAGGGAAACAGACCAAACAACCATCTAAAATAAAAGCATGAGATAGGGAAAGTTTGACCAGACTGTCTTGGATAGTGTATGGCTCAAGAATATCAGCAGCTATCAGCCTCTTGCTTCCAAAGCTTCAGCTCTTTCCATTTAAAAAATTGAGCCATCTAGGAAAACATAAATTTTGTTTTAGTGGTTGGTGTAAGTCAGAGCTCATAATAAACCACTTGCAACGCAGAGTCACTTCCAAACAACTTACTGTGTGAATCGTAAAACACAGTGTTTGAAAGGATTCAGTTTTATTTTATCAAATGAAGCAAGATGTGCATACTTATGTCTAAAACGAGTTTATGTAGCGAGTTTGAGGATTTTCCCAGAGGAAATATTGCAGTAGTTTCATATCAGAGTTTCATGCCGTATATAATGCCAACTTTTAGTACATCTCTCTATTCATTTTATAGTCTATTAGCTATTATTTTAAGCAGTATACAGAAAATTGTAATCCTCTCACTACTAAGAGTGGTCTGATGGATTATATTTCTGCTTCCTACACAGGAATAACTTTTTTATAACACTAAACATAGGAACATCTTATGTGTCTGGTTTTTATTTCACATGTCCAAACAATTTAAATAATATATTAACTGTATACAATCTGTGCACATGCAATCTGTATACATGAACTAAAAGATATGCTTTGTTTCAGTTAGGGCTGGAACTTTAACTGAATAGAATCCATATATTTAATGAAAAGTACACAAGCTGGATGTCACTACACTAGTCATTTGGTTCATCTATTTTTTTCACAAGAAATAATTACCATGACACAATCATAGATGTTAAGAACAAAGGAAACTTGTTCCTGGTTGAGGCCAGTAAACACCTGTGCTCCAGTGTGCTGGCTCCAGGAGTGGCATCAGGAAATGTTATTTGGTGGTTTATGCTGAACACTTCGTGCAGGCTATTTACCTCATGCTTTCCCAGTATCCAGTAAACTGCTTTAACAGGAAGACTGAAAATCTGAACAACTTTTTCAGTTTTCCATGACCAGAAATCACCTTCCAGATACTTTCAATCCCTTTCTCTTACAATGTATTTGACTTTTCATGGTCCTTCAATTTCATGTGTATTCTCCTTGTTTTCAGGGAGGGAGGACACAGTAGCTCTGTGGCTGTTTATGCTGGCTAAGACTTCTCTCTTGTCAAGTTAACTACCAGTTTGTGCATTTTACTAAATCACTTAAAACATTACAGTATTAGTAGAGACTAGCTTCATTAATAGTTAGATATTACACTTAACTCTATAACAACAAGAACAAAGAAGTGCAAAAGTTAACCCATTCTTTTCAAGTGGTTCAGTAAATGGAGGGACCAGCATTTCAGAGACATGAAACCATTAACCTGTTATTGTACTGAAGTGTAGACAAATCCTTTGTGCTGGAATCGTTTAGTACATCTGGATGGGTACAGATACACATACATCTGCAGCAGAGAATGATGATGTACAATGAGATAGAAATAGGAAGAACAATATAAAATATTGAAAATGAAAAGAGGAATATTAAATATGGGGTAAATCTTGTTCTTAAGCAGATGGAATAAATGGACAAAGATAAGTTATCTGCTTTTAAAATATTAGCTCACATCCCACTTTCTCTCTCAAAGAGTATTTTATTAATTTGCCTACAAAAGTTTCCTACCAATATGTAATGTTTAGGCTTTAATACACACTTAGGCTTCATAGCATGGTACTTCCTTTTACTGACTGGGTCCTCCTAGTAGTAATGAATCAATGAGTGAGAAGGCTGTGCAGGGTGTATTGTTTGTGTAGCTGAAGGCCTGAAAATAGTTTGGTGGGTTTTGTAGTTGTGAAGTGGGAGTACAGGGTGCTCAAGAATGTGGCTGGTAAACAGCCAGATAATAGACTAATGAGAAGAAAGTAAGAAATCCAACAAAAAGAAAGCGAAGGTTTACACTGGGTGTGTGCAGTCTCAAGTGAGAAGCAGCACAGAATATATCCAAACATGACATGAATATAAGCATGAATTGACCACATTGTGCTTTTAGTAACTGATGTGCATGTGCGTGCTCAGCTTTGAAACAAAAATGACTTAATTTGAAGGTGCATACATGCCAAGTTGTAGAAGATACAGTAGCAGGAGAAGTCTTTGATTAACGAACAGATTACAACATATAAAGGTGAAGTGTGAGCTGGAGTCTTTAAATCTATGCACTGGATGGTTAATTTCACCTGAGAAGTACTGAATAACATGTACAAAGAATGCAGCAGCCTTTCCGCCACCATCAGCATTTGGTTTAAGCATATGTTGCTTTGGTCTGAAGTCCTGACTGGCGTTCAAAAGTTAAAAGATGGATATAAAGCTTGATAATATTTTGATTTCTCTTCCTGTTTCTGTTACCCTACCTCTGCCTTGTTTGATGCTTTGAGATTGGTAAAGAGAAGGAGGAAACTGAATGAGATGAGTATAGAGGAGGAGGAGGAGGAAACTGAATACCAGTGTCTACCCATTTCTGTTAGGCTGGAGTTCATCAGGTCCCAGCACCCACCTTGAAGTATGGCCAAGTTTGAGGTTAGGTCAGGTTGCTCAGGGACAGTCAGATTACAAATATCTCCAAGGATGGCTATTCCACCACGTTCCTTAATTCCTTAACACCTGTTTCACTGTTCATCACAGATATGTGTCTCTTAGTTGATAAGCAGCATGAGAAAGATGCATCACTATGGGTTCTCCTGGTGTGTTCCAGTAGTTTTCATTTTGTGGATCTCGAGGAATTCACTCCTGGGTAATGAGCATTGTTTGGAGGGTTTTATTTTGTTTACCCTTTTTACTAAATGTCTTCCCTAAACAGGTGTATCCCTATTACATATACCCTAAGCAATTAAAAATCAGCTCATGCTGAAGTCATTTTTCACTGGCTTAGTTGGAGGGTGATTAAACAAACAAACATCCATTAAAATAGGATTTCCAGACTATTGATAAAACTTTGTAGTTATGCAAGCTAAGAGAAGGATAATCGAATTTCATACTTCATGCAAGAAGCTTCTCACCACAGGAGCTTAGGAGAAAGTTTTCTCATATTTTACGCACTAAAGAACTTGTTCTTCAGTTTCCTTGTAGGCCTCACGTGTTAGATTGCCAATAGATGAAAGCAGCTGGAATTGAACAGTCTCATTAACCAAATCCTGGACCCTTTTTCTCATGTCCTTTGCTTGTTCAGAGTAATAGGATGGAATTTTCAGGCCTTTGTTCAATTTGCTTTTACATTCTTTGGTAGAATGGTATCTATGTTTTTAATGAGCAGTGTCAAGAACCTGCAGGAAGAAAGAAAGTGAATACTATATGCAGTCTATACAAATTTAAGATTCCTGTAGGTGGCTTTTTAGATTTTATTTTAAGGCCACACAAAGTTGTGTGAGTAAAATCTACAATAAACAACCTTAAACTGAATCCTTATTCAGTTTAGTCGGAATGCTCTGATTATTTGTCAACACAGGAAGCAATACCAGGCTTCCAAATGCATTTGTGCACATATCTCTTTGGACTGGCCATGCCAGGCAAGATTGCAAGTGCTTTTTGTGCAGATGTTCGAGAGGGTCCTTGTCTGCTTCCTGCATGATACCAGGCATCACTGCATTCACTGAGATGACAGCACTGCTTCTTCAGTGGACTGCTGCAGAACTAGCAGGTACTATTGCATCTTTCAAATGTACGTCTCAAGGAGGGGGGAAGGAGATGGTTAAGGAACTGTTCCATCTCTCTAGTGGGCAATGAACCTGTTCCATTCTAAGCGCAGAAGATAGACCTTGCAAAAATGGGTTCCCATGACACCTTGCATCACTGCATATCATGAACTGGTTGTTTGAGTTTAAATGGCATCTTGAATCCTGTTCTGTTCTCTGAAACTGGAAGTGGCAAAACAATATTGATTGGGAATTGAAAATTCAATTGCAGATAGCTGGTGTCATTTCACTAGATGGTGCTATAGAATCGTTTTGACTAGAAAGAGCAAAGACGTGCTTTGCGTGATGATTAATGGCTACTATATTTGTCAGAAAAAGCTGAATTAGATGCTAGAAGTCAGGTCTGAGAAAGTTATGGGCTTTCTACTTAAGACTTTTTAATGCATAATTGAATCTGAACTGTAATAAATAATTTGAGCTGAGGAAAAGTTGAAGTAAGAACTAAAAAGAGTTGAATCATCATTGTATTATATATGTAAGATGCAAATAATTCACGTTTTCAGAGAGGAGATTAGATAAAGTCAGACAGAAAATAAGAACAAAGAAAAGGCAGAGAAAGGTGAAACCACCCTTTCTGAGAGCAAATCTTTCCAAGATTTTCATGGGACTCATGGTGTTTCATTTGCTATTGTGATGAGGGAGACTGACTTTTAAAAAATAATCTATCTTCTTATAGAATACTGTTGATTTTAAATTACATCTTGATGCATTGCTCTCTTCTGAATATAAATGGTCAAATTTAAAGAATGTTGTTCTTGATACACATTTAATTAACAAAATATTTATTTATATTGCTAGAAAATTTAGGACCAGGAGACCTAGTTTAGAAACTGATGGGTGGTAGATGACAACATGAGGATTCACTGTCCAAATTTGAAGTAGTCTCAGTAAGCACTAAGAATAGAAGCAGTATTCTGCATTGTTAATCCAAATTCCTATCCTTATGGTTCTCCATGGTGAGGTACAACTAATCAGTTGTTGCCTTAGGATGATATGGGGGAAGTCTTCTGTTGAAAACATACAAGATGAAATGACAGGTCTTTAGTTTAAACCAGATCTTTGCAAACCAAATGAATCTAGTGCAATACTAAAAGGTCAATCGAGTACAGGGATGCGGAAAAAAATGTAGTGTTATTGCAATCATTTAGTTATCAGTAATATCATCTGGACATGGCAGGCAGATCAAGTAGCAAGTCAAAATGTTTTTTAATATAGGGCATAAATTCTCATCACTATACGTAGAACTTCAATATTCATGGACAGAATAAGCAAATCTTGCCAAAAAGGTTGAATACTGAGAATAATGCGAACAACTTTCTTTGAAAATCCTTGATGATGAGGTATACCTCAGAGTGCATTCTGAATATAGCTACATGCACAATTAGATGTGGTTTATACCTTTGAGAAAGAGTGCTGCTATGAATACTTAGCATACAGCAGAGTCTAGACTGTGGGTTAGTGACCTCTATGAACCAGGGAGCAATCTGAGGTCCCACTGACTTAAACATGCAAACTATTCAGTGTGTTGCAAATAGTGATTGGTGTACTGTCCTGTAGTCAATTCCCGAGAGCACCATAAAACCATTAAGTATAGAAGAGCAGAACTGGGCAAATAATGGATTTTTTTGCTTGATTGCTGAAACAGAAGGTAAGAACAAATGTTAAAAAATATATATTTTTTTAGAAGCACTTTAAATAATACCACCTGGGGTGGTGGGGGCGGGGAGATTTAGAAATACTTGACTAAAAGTAATTCTTTTTGACTCTAATTTTTATGAAGTTAAATTTGATTTTAAAATTTTATTTGAAAGTGAAAAGTTGTGAAGTTTTGTCTTAGAAGTATAAAAAATGGCTGGGATTTCCACAGTTTATCATTTGAAAATGTATTACATGCTTCATATAAACAAGTGACACTTTTATAGATAATTCTTGCCCTTGCAAGAAGTTTCAGCCCTGTCTTGTAGTGAATATGATATTCATTAATGGAAATAGAGACAGAAGTCAGAATCTGAAACGGGCTATTTGAGATAAAATTGCCAATAGATGGCTAACAAACTCGTCTTATCTTCCATTATTAGGACTACTTCATCATCTTGCTTTTATGGCTTATGCACATTGATGCACGACATTATTTCTATGATGACAGAAATGCAGAAGTTATTTGTGTAAATGGTGTAATCTTATTGTTTCGTACATAGCTTTCCTCTCTCAAATACTGCCCTGTAAAACCACCACAATTTTTATTGAATAGTTTAAAGCTGCACTTAGTGTTATTGCTGTTGTCAGAAATCATAACTATTTTGAGTTAAATATGAGGTTTCTGTTTATTTCAGTTAATATGATGTTCCTTTTTAATCATCCTTTAACAAATAATCTTGCTCTTTTTTTTTTGGTGTTTTTTTTTGTTTGTTTGTTTGTTTTGGTTTGGTTTTTTTTTGGTTTTTTTTTCTTCCCTGGGTGAATGAAGAACAGCTATTCTCAGAGGAGATTGTTTTGATCTATATGTTTGGCATATTATGCCTAAAATATTTGTGTTTGGGCAGAATTTATTGAAAATATTGGATTTTATCTAGAAAATAAGACAAAGCTGTCCTGACTTTCAATTCCATCCTAGGGCAGAAAATGAGTAAAATTGGATAGTAGCCTTTATCTAGTTTAATCACTGAGGCTAAATTGAGAGTGGTACTCAGTGGTCCAGGTATTAGGCTTTGTGTTGCTCTGCCTTGAGAAATCCTTGTCTAGCCTGCGTAGGTGCTCTGACAGAATATATCCTCTGCTGGAGGGGAAAAAGGATCCCAGCAGGGGAGAATAACCTGGGCTTGTGACAGCTCATGTTATATGTCTTTCTAGGTTTGATCTGTCCAACCTCAACAAACCCAACTGCTGAGATCCAACCCACAGTCCCATGTGGGGGCTGCGCTGCTTCCAGCACTGCTGCCCCAGACAGGTGCTGGGGCTTGTTTCTGTGTGTGGCAGGCATGCCAGTCTGGATGCAAGGATGAGCATAAGCCTTTATTTCTTACATAGGTAGATTGCTGACTGTAAAAGTGTGAAGAGCTGAGCAGAACACTGAAATTTAGTCTGGAGGTAGGCCAGCCTATATTTGGTGCCTGAAGGGAGCATGCCCACTGCATGCCAGAAGTGGTTATACTGACCCCAAGCTCAGAATTTCACTGCAGGTTCCAATTTGAAGGTGAATTGCATGCCTTCAAAACCCTCTCAAATCACAATTTCTTCTCTCCACAGCCAAATTATCAAGATAATGATGCCAAGTAAGGAAGATTTAGCTTAGTTGCTATGGTAAAAGTAGAGAGAAGGACACAAAGCTGATACAAAAACTCTTGTCACCTTCAGCATCTATGCCAGCTTTTTCTTTTTTCTATTTTTTCCTCAACCCAGGGAAAATTAGACAGAGGGGGAAGAAGAGATTATATATCCTTCTTCTGTTACATACATTTTCGTAGCATGATACAATATATACATGCTGGCATTTTATACAATTTAATAGACTTCTAGAGAATTAATTTCCATTATGAGATTTACTCATAATGATTGCCAATTTGGCAGCCTCCTGCAGTGCTTAGTATTACATCTGCTTCACAGGCCAGATGATAATACCACAAACTGTACCCAGATTATTTGCTGAACCATGGAGCAAGTGGCTGTGAAAAAAAAATGTATTAACAAAAAGGAATTGCAGTACTTTCCATTGGATGTAAAATCCCCTATCTTCCAGTTTATCACTCCACCTGTGAGGGGGAGGCATTCCATATGTAATACCTGAATAGTTCTTTATTATGATGAAAGGGTGTCTTCCGGGGAAATGTCACAATTTTTCTAAAATATCTATCTTTCTGAAATAATGAAAACAAAAGCAGTAATTTTTCAGCAGTTCTGTGAGTGAAACACACCTCTAGTAGAGCAAAGCTGAAGGTAAAACCCTATTGCTAATCCCCTAATATCATACAGAGTTTGGAGAACCCGTCTTTCTGATGCGTACCTCACATTCAGTGCAAAATGCCTAAAGGAGGGCATTTAAACTCTACCCAAACCCTGGTTTATACCTCCTTTCTTAACCATTATGGACATCGTTACTGTATTTTTCACTGACAATTCTATCCTGGGGTGTTACATTTGTCTTGGAGCTCTCATTTGAGTTTTGAGTTGCTTCTAACACTTCTAAATTCTCATGTATGGTTTTAGGCCATTATTTTACTTTCCACACAGGACACTTTCAAAAACACTTTTGGGGATAGTAAGAAAAGAATCAGATCTATTTAGAAAATTGCTGAAATACATGAGGTAGAGATTCTTGCTTTAAACCTGCAGAAATTATAGTCATGAGTTTGAACAGCACAGATATGTAAGGATGGTCATTTTTGTGTCTTCCCTTGACTCTGACCATTGACTCCTGAGCTGCCCTTCAAATTGTTCCAAATATGATCTGCTGTATTTACCAGTGATATGGAGAAAGACTGCGGAAGTAGTCAAAACTAAAAATGCTTTTCCTTGATTTCAACCGAAACATGTTGTGAGAGATCTTTTACTGTAAATGTTCATTAAAAAAAAAAATCTTTTTTAGATGCAATATAGAAATCTTTATGAAAACGTAAAAAAAAAAAAGTGGGGTGGGTTGTTGGAATACTTCAATATTTGGATAAAGGTTACTTTGTAATGTAAAGGTTGTTTCTAGCTTCCAGTAGGCATAATGGTACAAAACTCAGTAAAAAAACCCAACCAAACAAATACAACAAAAAACGTCACTTAAAGAGATATTGATAGGTATTTATTTGCTCCTGAACTCCTCTGTTTTTCTGTAGAGCCAGTGCCAGCTAGAGGGGCTGAAGCTGAGTGTAGCTGATCAGGACCTGCTGTTCAATCTCCTTTGGTCAGGGGGTCTTTATGGTCCAGTGACTGAAGAAAACTTTGTCTTGGGGAGTGTAGAGAAAATTCAGGAAAGTTCATGGAGTAGTTTGAGACAGCATCAGTGTTAAAAGGGTTATGGAGATGAATGCAATATGGTAGAGACAAAAGAGCAATGTGATTCTATTAAATTGCATTTGCCTAAAACTCAAATCAGAAAGAAATGAAGGAATATAGTCTCAGCAGCAATAATTTTTTTTTTTTGCTTATTATCTTCTTTGGAGCTCACCAGTCAGAAATTCAGTTAGAGAGGGATGAGGGTTCCTTGAAGAAAAAAATTACTATTTTACTTATGTTGTGTCATTGAAGTGGAACCAGATAAAGCTAAGAATTGAGACACAAGACAGAATAATTTTTGAAGTCCTCCAGAATACATTTTCACAGAATGATTGAGGTTGGAAAGGACCTCTGGAGGTTATCTTGGTCAACGGCCCTGCTCAGGCAGGACCACTGAGAGCGCAGCTTTTGAATATCTGCACAGAGGCAGACTTTATAGCCTGTCTCTTTTCTATTACTTGTAGTTTGTTTGTTTGACTTGGCTTGTTTATCTGGCTCTACAGGAAAAAACCAAACAAAACCAAACCAAAATCATGTAGATTTTAACTTATATCCTCCTTTGCAGCAATAACAGAAGTATGTACTTTAAAACAAACAATTATGGGTTGTTTGTTTGTTTTTTTTTTCAAAGTGCATTATTTGTGTTTCTAAAGCACTTGTTGCAATATTTCAAAAATTTGTCCCAGGTGAAGCTATATCCGGGCATCACGGCCATGATTCCATTGATTAAGCTGTAAGTGAGAAATCCCAGAAGGTTACCTGGCTGAGAGTTCTGAATGCTTTATAAGCGGGAAAGCCCTGCGGTATCTGGTTTCTGATGAAGTAGTTGGAAGGTGATCACCTAGTCCAGAGGGAATGATTCTCCCTGGCTTTGAGCTGCAGATTGCATCAATCAAGGAAGCTGATTGACTTGTCATGTGAATAGGTCCTCTAAGCTACGCAAAAGGAGACTTCTAGCAATTAAGTTCTGTACCATGGTTTAAGGAAAACTGTGTGTTCTTTATATAAGAAAAATCTCAAATCTTAGTTGCTTTTGTGAATCTTTAAGGATTTTCTCTTTTTCTTCCTTCTATATCTTCCTTACAGTAGAAATGACCAAAATATGAGGCATGACTTATTCTTTCTGTTATGTGTCACTCCCATTTTTTACATTCTTGTGTTTTTTTGGTGGTTTTTTTTTAAGACCCTCTCAATAGCCTTTTGAAATCATAAGTTTGTTTTATGCTTTAAGGTAAAGGAAATACTTAATGTGTATGTTGGTTTTTTGTGTACATGTGGCAAGTGCTTGCCAGTCCTTCATTAAATTTTTGCCTTGCATTTTATGTTTCTGATTTCTCTTGCTTTAAGAAAGTATGAGAGGAATTTCAACAGAAGAAAAATATAATATATGGAGATGATAATCTATATGGACACAAGTGATTAGGACAAGTAAATCCATATTAGAAGTGGTGTAGCTGCAATAAAGTAAATGAGGAATGTAATTTTAGAAAAGATAAACTGACAAGTAATTTGTAGGTTTAGTAGAAAATGCAGTCAAGCATAAACTCTTTCCCATGCAGAATAAAATGCTTACTGTGACAATTGGCAGTCTCTAAGTGTCTATTCCTTATTTTTTTTCATCCTCTGGACTTCTAGATTCACATGGTGATTTATCAAAAAGGTGGTGGCTTTTACAACATGACAATTATATACTTGTACATGGTTTTGTTGAAGAAATTACAGAAGTAACTATCATATGTTTCTTTAAGCTGAAGAAATAGGTTTCCTAATGTTATTGCAGTGCTTACAATGTAGAGCATATATGTATGGGTGTTTAATTTGTCTGTGAAAATTGCCAAGTAAGGTTACAGGTTTTAAAAGATCATATTATAACTTTAAGCTTATTGCAAGTCTGACACCCTCCTAAAATTAAATCCTATTTGTTGCAGGATATATGACACTTTAAAGAAAGGTTTGATACATGTGGTAGTTTACAAACCTTAAATGTGAATAAATATTTTATATATGAGGTTTAGTATAAATAGGAAAGAGAATGGGTGGATTTAAATCCATAGATACCATTTACAGTTCATAGACCTTGCCTATTCTTCACAGTCTTTCTCTTTTCTTTCTGAGAGGTTCTAGTGTCAATGGTTATGATGGTTATGTATTTAACTCAATTTTGTATAATGACATTCAGCCTTTCTAGAGGTGAAATTCTAAAAAATGATTGGGAAATACACCCCTAGCCCCCAGGTCACCAGCTGAAAAATAAGCTGGCCTTTAGGGGAGACATTTTAATGTTTACAAGTTATTTATTATAATAGTTTATATTTTATTTTGCAAATATTCAAATTCATCAGGATAATTCAATTTGTATTTTCTACTTAGCCACATAGAGCTTGAGCCTTTGATATCATATATACTTGTACAACCTTCTAGTGAATAGTCTTTGTATCAGTCCCATTCCATGAGCAGGACTGGTAAATAGCTTGTTTATGGAACACTCCAACTTGCTCATTTGATCAGCTGAACAGTTAAAGTTTGATTCAAAAGAGTACTAGAAGTTTTTATAGGAATGTCATTGCTGTCATTGTAGTATGCCTACTGTAGAGGCAACATCAAAAGATAATTGATCTTGAAAGGAAACAGTAATATCTATATTGATATGAAAACCGGTGATCTTTATTGGAAAAAATATGTAATTCTTTATTTTGCAATAAAACATTTCAATATTTTCTTCTTTACATTTAACAAACAGCAGATTGATATTTTAACATAGCTATTTTTGATCAATTTTCTGTATAACTTGAAGGCACACTCAGAATTATTTTTTTTTCCTGTTTTTTAAAGAATGACAGCAAAAGCACCTTTATCTGACATTTAGGATGATTAAATTTTGAAAAATCACTTGGCATATTCAGCATGACTCCACAGGGTACTCTTGCTTTATAAGGCAATGGATCATGTTAGCTTAACTTATATTTAAGATTTGCTGGCCTGATATTATTGTGTTAGGCAGTATTGCTGAAATGGAAACATAAAATTTTGCTACCAGGAGATCAAGTCTGTGCCTGCCTTATACTGTAAATTAGTTCCATAAAGTTTAAAAATGTAATGTTTGCTCTAGCCAAACTAGTGTGGTAAGCCGGCAAATTAGGCTTAAATATAGAAAATTAAATCCTAGGCCAACAATGTGTGCATTTCTTTTTGGTATAGCCTTTATAGGTGCACTGCTATTCTAGAAGAAAATTAACTTCAGTTGAATATGTTTACAAATATGAGTAACTTTCATCTTTTCATCTCTGTCACTAATGTAGAAAGTGATTTGGGAGTCACAAAACGTTTTCTTCTCAGTTCCTAAATGGTTATATGTTCTTTGTGGTTTAATGAGGTGAGTCCAAAGCAACAGTATAGGCTAGAAATTAAAAAAACCCCAAAAACTAAAAACCAAAACCACCAACAGCAAAACAAAACCAACAACAAACACAAAACAAAAACTAAGAAAAATCCACAAAAAAAAGTAGTAAATTCTATTCTTCTAAGTCATGGATCTGAATTTTCTGTGGAGAGATCATGATCATATTCATCAGCTGAAAATACTGCATGAATCTTTCTCCTTTTCCCTACTTAAACACCTGAGGAATGCTAGCTGATGCTGTTATACTTGGGTTGTGCTGAGGATGCTCTGCATGGTACTCTGATACAGCCTCCTTTCTGGCTTCACCCTTCACCTTCTGAGGAGGTGAAACATAAAGCCATTGTGGAGGTTCCTACAGATCCCCTCTGTGTGCCTGCCCAAGGCAGCTGTAAATGCCATTTGAACTCCCTTAGTTTTCTTTTCTCCACAATGGGAACAAGTTGTGCTACTTGAGTGAGCAAAAATAGCTTCTGTTAGCTATGAAACCTCTGAGGGCCATGAAAAATATTCTTTTCATCAGAAAAACAAGTTTTTTCCCAAAGCTGGGAAACACTTCTCTTTTGTCCGGAGAAACAGACTTGCTGGGTTAAGAGAATGCTAGGTTTGCAGCTTTTCTAATCACAGAGACACAGCTTTTATAGCAGATTTGTGTAAGAAAGAATCTAGTGAGTTATTTGAATGCAGTAGTGTAGCAAAAAGGACAAGGAGAGCGAAAGTTACAGTGAAGCAGATGGTCTTGTAATCTTTGGTTAGGAAAACTCTCTTAGCAGACGGTCCATTTTCTGTTGTCTTTTTCTCCTACTCCTGTGCAGATTTAATACTTTTCATAATTTGACTGTCATATATGGTCCTTGGGCTATATTGATAGTATCATATTAAGAGGGTTTTTTTTTTGCTTAAGTGAAATGTTCATCAAAAGAACAGCTGCCACCTTGTCATGCCAGTCTGGGAGTGAGGGGACAGGGTTCTTGCTGCTTACTGCAGAATGCACAGGAACTTGAGGAGCACAGGGAATGGGTTCCCCTACCAACTACAGTGGCTGTGTTAGGAGTTTTACTCAAATTTCAGTAGTTGAAAGACTCTCAACAAATTGCACAGGAGCCTTGCAGGCTCTCAGATGAGGTACAGCAAAGGGCGTGGTTGGCCTGTATTGCCGAGATGCTGCTGTTTGAGCAGTGGAGATGGATAGAGAGGTTGCGAGAAAACAGAATGTGAAAGGGAGAACGTGCTGACTGAATTTTCTGTCTGCTCCTCTGCACTGTGCCACAATGCCCTTCTCCCCTGCTTCAGAATGGCAAAATATCTGTTGTCTCTGAGGGACATATTTTGATCATGATTTTTGGAAACTGAAGGCATAAAGCAGTATCATTCTTACAAAACTGAGGAAAAAAAAAAAGCATCACGTGCCTATAAGTGCTCCCAACAAAGGTGCTGACACAGATTTGAATGAATGGATTTTCTTCTGCCTGACAACAGCAATGGTGATGGTTCAGTTCTGCAGATGCACCAGTAAACAATGTACAGTCTAATCAAATGTTGTGAATTAGTTGCACTAATAGCTTGGTTATAAGGCTTTACAAATCTGTGTTATTGCCTGTCTTTTGTCGTGTTTGTCTGGGAGAGACAGGTGTGGGGAATACTGTTTGGGTTTGGAGTGTCTGAAGTGCGTTGGTTAGAGCCAGTGACTGTGCAGACCCTTAGAACGTGCAGTGGAAATGAGCTGCAGCTTGGGCAGTGACCTCTCTGACTCTTTCCTTCCAAGTGCTTTTTACACAGCACAGAGCCTGGCCTGATTAGCCAGAAGTTTACAGTGCGCCAATAAATTAATGTCTGCTTTGCATTATGGTTGTTTACAAATCAATTTGAGCAGTGGAGTCTTTCAGTTGTAGGGTTTCCAGCAGTTTCAATGGCTGTCTCTCCACTGTTTTGCTCTCTTTGAGTTTATTCTGGGAGAGATGGAAAATTTGAAGTTGAAGCTACAGTATTAGATTTCATAAAGGGTGCATCTTGGTGCAGCATTTGAGTAAAAGATAAAGCTTTGAGGTTCATGCAAATATTTCAGAGAAGCTGAGCATTAATCCAAGTGATAAATTGTTGAAGAAATGTATTTATCTGTTTGATTGCTTGTAACATTTCTTATTATTAGTTAATTAAATATCTTAAAGGATCAACACATTTTATGAAAGCTTGTTCACTGAACTAATTGAAAATAAATTACAGTTTCAGAAATGGACAGCTATTAGGATAAGTGCTAATAAAAACTGAAATCCTCTTCTCCCAGGCCTCTGAGTCATGACTGTACAAACTGGCACACATGAATGCTGCTGATATTGCCAGCTCTGACAGTTTGTTTTTGTTTCCTTTTTGTTTCAAAGTCTGTAAGAAAACTACATCATATTTTAAAGTTTATTCCATCTAAGGAAAGATACCTGATAATGACATGTCTCTGGATCCCATGAATCTGAGGTGAATACTGAGTACCACAAAGGTCTTGTGATAAAATCAAGAAAGATGGCCACAAACACTTAGTATTTTTTGTACAGTGCAGCCATCCAAAATAGAGTGTTGGGCTTCTCTGAGTTAAGCTGGTAACTCTTCAGACTGGATGTTCTGTTGTTGTCCATGGTAATAAATATGTTTTGGCATTGTTTCAGCAACAGTTAGATAGTCATTCCACGCTGTGGACTTCATATGTATGAGCCAAGAATTCAACCAATATAGAAGAAGCAATTTTATCTCAATCTACAAAGCAGCTGCTTTGGGCCAGCCATACAGATTGTTCTGTGTCGCTCTGTGGAACAGTTGTCTTCTGAGCCACTACTTTGCCAATGTTTTTGTAAGTTTTTAGTCAGCTCTGAGGGAGGCTGTTATTAGTGGCCACTTAATAATTGGCAAGCAATAACATAGTATTAGAATGGAATCTCTGTAGACTGATTAAGTTGTGTCAAACAGTACAGATAAAGGGAGTACATGTGAATGAAGATACCACTCAGTCTGAACGAGGTTATCAATAATTTAGCCCTGAATGTTTTGTATTAGGATTTTTTTTTTTCAACCTTATAGCATGTATCTGTATTTCATCAGCTTGTTTAGCAAGTATTGATACGCTTTCAGCATTAAGTATACATTTCAGTTACAAATTTCAACTATAACTGAATTATATCTACCCAGAGATAAAGCATATCCTGTACTTGGTAAAAAAAAAAAAAAAAAATCTGTCTTCTGTACCCATGATTGGGAGAGACTAAAAAATCCACTTAAAAGACTTTGTTGAATCAGGTTGAATCTTGATGTCCTTCCACCCTTCCCCAAAGCTGTTGTAGCTTATACCAGCTTGAGGTTTGTTTCTTGGCAGTCTGTCCACTTCTTCCTAATCCAGGTGACACTGGCTGCATTTGAAGTGACTTAAAATATATAAATGATTATTCCAGTGGTTATCTGTTGTGAAAGGAAAAGAGGAACAAGTGTTTGAACCAATTGGAAATACATATCTATGTCTCTTAATCTGGTCTATGAGTGCTAAGAAATGGTATTTAAAAGCACAGTTACATAGATTAAAATAACATATTAGAGGAAGCACTGTCTAACCCTGTAAAACTACTGCTTTCCCAGCTGTCTTTTTTTTTTCTTCCATATTCAACTTGTCAACTGTCTCTTTTTAGTAGTGCTGAACAGAAAGTACTACCAGCTATCTTATCAGATGTGTATTCTTCTGATGAAAAGCCTTCAGTAGCATGTTTAAAATTCCCTTAGATTTTTGGATGCCAGAGCACAAGGAAAATGTGTGATAAAAATCCTGTTGTTTATACCATGTTTCTGAAAAGGTAGAATTGTACATAGTAGAAGCACTACTGAAAAAATGCTGGTGACTTGAGAAATCAGTAGCTTCTTGTGTTTTCTTTTCATCTTAGGTGGTTTTTTTTCATCTTAGGTGGTTTTTTTTCTTGAGTATAAGATCAACTACTGTCTGCTTTGCAATGTATTCAGTATTATGTACCATGGCACTAGAAATGACAGCACAGTTATTTGCCATGAGAATTTAAATACTAAGGAACTAATTTTGCTATCTTGAATGTGAACAGTAAATGACAGATGCACAGTCGGCTTGGGATTTTTTCCATACTTCCATTTTCTGATGTTTCAAGTTTCTATTTTGATTTAAAAATTGAATATAAATCATGGGAATGAAATAATAAGATTTGGGGAACCAGAGTTCTGTGTGTTATATAATAGCCATTGTACTAGAAAATTAACCCTAGTAGTCAACTTCCTTTTAGGAAGGAAGTCATCTCTTCCTAGGGATCACTGTTTTGTGCTGAGACTTTTCCAGCTGTTCTGCAATGCCTCACTGTGACAATGCAGTAGCGCTGTATTGCTGAACACAACATGCTGTTGTTGGGATGGAAGTAATGAGGCCACACAGTCTTTATGGCATGGAGCGACAGAACACCCATTAAGATATTTTACAAAATACATTTTTTTTTAACTTTTTTTTTTTTTTGCTTAGGTTCATTTTTGGAGGCAATGTGGAATGAGCTCTGGTGCACAATGTAGGACTTTTAAAAGAGTTTGGCTGAGTATGAACTGTAGATATTGTTCTAACTTTTCTTATATACATGGAATGTAATAAATATTTATCAGGAAAGGTTTTTTATATTCAGTGTGATCTTTACCATGAAAACTGATAAAAATAAGATCTAAACAAAGTTAAGCAGAGAAACAAACATCTCTTTTACTATTTGTCTCTACTATTTCCAAAGTTTCATACTTGCAATACTTTTGTTCTGTCCTTTGGTCCTGACTTTCTAAGACCTTCTGTGTAAATAATAGTAATGCTAATAACCAGTGTATTCCTAAATGTTTGTTGCAGATTGTTACCTACAGCTAAACAACTTGCATAGGATAATCTATTATTTATGAATGCGGCTTCTGATTTCCCTCGCCCCCCCTCCTATTGTGTTCTCCAGGGGTGGCTCTTAACTTGGGCACAGTGAGATCTGTTTCCTCCAGTGCTTTATAATCCTTTGTACAGTTTTCTGAGTGTAATTTTCATCTTGGGCTAAGCATGGATGATGCATGTGCAAGCACCAAGCCCAGCAGTGAAACCTACTGGAAAAACAAGTATACTATATCTGCACAGTAATCCTCCATGGCAGCTTTTATGGCTGTCCCTGATGTTGCAGTGAATGACCATGCAGCAGCCCAGGCAGAGTGCAAAAGACAGCATGTAAGAAATATTTAGACAGTGTTGACTTGTGATGTCATTCCTGAGATGAGCTGTAAGGATTGATTGTATAACTATATGCTTCACTCCCTGCCCTGTTTTTTTTTTTTATAGTGAGAAAGCTTGTTAAAGAGTTCTTGTGTTTCCATTTAAGTGTGCTACAGCCTTTGGCAGGCATTTCACTGCTTAATGTCAAGGTTGAGAAGATAAGCATTTGACAAACAGAAATGAGGCATGTTGGAGGAAGTTACAGAATCTCTTGCAAGATAATGGTAATAATTTTTGTTTTCCTGCACAACTAAATATAGTAGTATCAATACTATTGACAATGGATTAGCTGTACCGTTGGGATCCCCACCAGCTTAAAAGCATTATAGTTGCCACTGTCAGCAATAAGTTCATGTGTTACTTACTAACAATTTACAAGATTTTTACCTTAGTGTTTTGTGATTCTATTGTTGTTAAAATAAAGCAAGATGAAAACAACACTGGCTAATGTGCTACATTAAGACACATAATGAGCTTTGACTACTGAAACTTTTTCCTGTTCCCCTTTGTAGCTGAAATGTCTACAGCTTTCAGGCAAAGCACATGTGGAAACTTGATTTGTAACTTTAAGCTAATTTATTGATTTTTCCTTCTTTCTTATGTTATTCACTGCGGTTCTATTAATTTTTTGGGATACTTTTGTTAATACAGAACATCTTAGTAAATCCTTTGTTTGACCTCATTAAGTAACTGACAAACAAGAAAGCTGAATAGTTGCATATGAATCAATATAATAACCACGGCAACAACAATTCTGCTTTAATAAAAGAAAAAAGTGCAGAATTAAGGCAGACCAATATTTTTTTTTCTTAAAAGATACATTATAAAATTATGTGCTGTTACAGTGAGGCAGGACCACCAATCAGTTATGTTACAGAACAGTACTGAGAAATAAAAGACGATTAATAGGAAAGAAAATATGACTGATAATCCATATTGACAGGGAGTTTCAAGGGGACTATCAGTGTGATCTGAATGAAGTATATAGTATTTAAATATCACTATGAGAATAGGTTGCAGTACTGCATCAACCATTTCTAAAGGTCTGAGTGACAATGAAATTGAGATGTAAAGCAAAACAAAATGTCAGGTTCAACTTGCAAAGTAACAAGGAGCAACTATGGCACCCTGGAGAAGCAGGTGGTTCAGTGTCAAATGAGTAACATATCTAATGAACAACAAACTGGGGGAAAAATATCTAGGAAGTAACAAATTTCATTGTGTATCAGAGGATTTTTCTGTGTATCACTATGTGATGTTCACTGTCCCATCAGTCCAGTGTTTATCTAGCGTTTATGATTTACCTACATCTTAGCCAGGAGCAGAAGTCGCAGGCTGCTGGAATTTTTCAAAAGACTGTGTAGCTCTGACCCAGGAGAGTGTCTGGGCATGGATCTCTCATGTGAATGAAATGTTAGTTCCAGCACCCTGAGGTTGCATACTGCTCATCATGTGGAGCACAGCTGTAGCCAGTGTGTTTTGTTAAATGTTGGAAGATGCCTTCAAGGTGGTTGTATGACAGGTATACTTGTTTACTATAAACAATGACCAGAAAAGTACAACCTGTTCTACTTAACCACTCCTTATAGAAAATTTATTTTCCATTGAGAAGGCCATCTTTCAATGGGAATAAGAAATCTTGTAATTCAGTTGTTCAGGTTGTTGGATGTCTTCCTCTGGGACACTGACATCCGCAATGCCAGTTGTCGTCAGCATTGTCTAGGTATTCCTTTGAGTGCAGAGAACAGTGCATAGCACAAGAAATAGAGGCTGGATTGAAAAGTGGAAGGGGTGGTGTGATGCCTTGTGGTCAAATGCTAAATGAAATAATATGCAGATTTCATTTGAACAATGAAGTAATTTCTCTAGAATGGTTTTTTAAACAAAATATTTTTGTCTCATCCAGTAGGGTTTATTTTCAGTCAAAGCTTTTCAAAGGGAGATTTTTCTGTTAGTTCGCTTATGGGGAAAAAAATAAGTTTTCTGACTGGCTCAGGAAAAATATTTACTGCAAATCTCATTATATAACCTATTGTACTTCCAAACAGTGCCAGTGAGTTTGACCTTTGCTGGAGTGCACTAAATCCCTTGAGACTTATTTGAAACTGGTAAGTTGGAGACTCAGTGTGGTGCCTAAAAGCTCAGTACTTTGAATATATTATTCATTTCAAGCCACTACTTGTGTTGTCTTCTCAACGAAACCAGTCCAAAATCAGTATGTCAGTTTAATCAGCCATAATTACATATGGTAACATACAGTGAAAACTTTCTTATTTTAAGTAAGTTCTTTGCCATCAGCTGTCACTTAAAACATAATAGAAAGTCTCCTTAAAAAAAAGGCACAACTAATGTAAACAATCTAAACTGTAAACTTTCTCCAGTCAACACGCAATCTCTGAAGTACAATCCAGCTTTATGGGTCAGAGAATTTAGGGTGTCTCGGGGGGGGGGGGGGGATAAGTAATATTTTGAAATAATACATAGAGATGGTGTTCTTGAGATTGTGTGGTTAGTAACTATCATATACCTATCACACCACTTTCACTCAGATCTCTTTGAGACATGGTTATTTTTTGTCAAGAAAATTTCCCTTAATGCTTCTCTGTTACCAGAACTCTGAGGCAAGACTGTTCTTGCATTTCACAAGTACTGCTGAAAGCCAAACTAAAAGAAAAAAAACCAAAAAAAACCTCAAAAACACTTGGGAGATAATTGTGTTAGTGGGGCTTTTGTAACAGGACCTCCTTGGGAAGCAGCTGGTTGTGTATCGAAAGGCAGCATGCAAAGTTTTTCTGCATTGTGCAACTTGGAAGACTGCAGGTGGGGTTTTTCTGATCTGATGAACACATTTCTGATGTAGAGAAGCAGAGATTTTTTAAAAAATAAGGTCCTGTGGTTTCTGTGCAGTATTCAATCCATAGTATTCTCAGGAAATACTAAGAAAAATGTTATAGAAATAGCTAGTGTTGGGAAAATATCAATAACCTGAGAGAAAATTGGAATCCATACTAGTGTTTACTTTGCATTGTAAACAACCTCGAGTAGTGGCTTGAAATTAATAATGTATTCATTATCTCCTGTGTATTAATGTACTTGTGTGTTGTGATAGGATGAGGGGCAATAGATCCAAGCTAGAGTACAGGAAGTTCCACCTCAACATGAGGAAAAACTTCTTTACCGGAAGAGTTGCAAAGAATTGGAATAGACTTCCCAGAGAGGTTGTGGAGTCTGCTTCTCTGAAGACTTTCAAGACCTGTCTGGATGCTGTTCTGTGTGACCTGCTCTAGTTTTGTCCTGCTCTGGCAGGGGGGTTGGGCTCGATCTTCGGAGGTCCAACCCGTAACATCATGTGATTCTGTGATACCTTTCATTTTTGTGCTGGCAATATGCAGTACCAAGTAGAATATAAATATGATCTCTCTTTTGGTTTTGTGTTTGTTTCAGGACTTAATAGAATGGGGTTATGTGGTTACACCTGTAACATTTGCAAGAAAATTATCTTCAGGTGGTTAATTTTACCACTAGAGCAATCTCTTCTTACTAGTGGAGTTCACCTAATGGGAGCAGCTTTTATAATGGATTAGATGACCAGTTGAGTTAATTCTGTAATTCTACATGTTCAGACTATCACAAATCAGATTAAGAAGGGAAAGTATTAAATATTGTATATATAAAACCATTACAAGGTTTATTAAGATCATGAATGGAAATTCAAAAGATGTCATAAGTTCAGAAGTTAAAATTTGAATTTTAGCTTAGTCTCTGAAAACAATTGGAAAGATTTATTGAGCCATAAGGTTTTCAAAAGCTGATCACATTTGCAGTTGAGCAATATTCTAAACACCAGAAACATCTAAATGTGACTTCAGAATGCCTTAAAATTATAAACTCCTGTGTGTTTATGAAGACAATTTACCTGCATTGATTTGTTGAATATTCAGCATAAGAAAATCCTTTGTCATTTTGTGTAGCCTGCACAATAATGACTTTTTCTTGCCTGCTATGAGCTTTAAACTAATTATAAAAGGATAAAACTTTATTGGTAATCTATATCTTTCACAGACTTGTGTTGATTTTCACTGAACAACAATGACAAAAAGGATACTGGCTTCACGGAACCAAACATTTAGAATTAAATCAGAGGTTTGGGGAAAACATTTACACTAATGAGGTGTATGGTATGGGTTACAGGATCTACATTTTTGTCCAATTAACTTCTGAATCTTTATATTTAGATAAAACAATGCTTGCAGTAGATAATGACTAATAATTGTCTTTCATATGTGAAATACAGCTTTGATGCAATACGTAAGCAGAATGTTCATTCAAGCTTTTAAGTAAATCAGGATTTCAGTCTGCCTTGTTGTGTCATTATACCATAGACCTGTTATCAGCCTGTATACTGATATATGGAAAGGTGTGCTATTTGCTTTTCTCCTTCTGGAGTGTGGCTGCAGTACAGTTACATATAAGGCGAAAGGAAAAAAAAAAAAATCTCTGCAAGAACTCAGTCCAGATGTCATATAGTTCAAAATTCTTTCAAAAAGGGAAAGAAGGATAAACCAGAGAATTATAGGCTACTGTAGTGGGTTTATCTGAGCTGCTTTTCCCCATCCAGCCCTCACGCTGCAGCACTGGGAGCTGGAGGGTGTTGGTAACACACCCGTGTTGTGACTGCCTGTGCTCACACGGCACCAGAGGATGGGGGGGCAAGATGGGGGAGGGGATACAGCCGACCTGAGCTGACCAGTGGGATATTCCATACCATTTGATATCAGCTCAACTATAAAGGGAGAGGGCAGGAGGAGGATAGCTGGACATTCGGCTTGTCCTTCGAGCAACTGCTATATGTGTTCTGGAGCCCTGCTTCCTGGACTTGGCCTGACATTGCCTGTGGATGGGAAGTAGAGAATAACAACTTTATATATCCTAATCCACAGCTCTCTTCTTTTCATCTTACCCTCTCCCTGCATGCCATGCTGATGGAGATTGTGGGGGAGTGATAGAAGGGCTTGGTGCCCAGCCAGGGTAAACCCACCACAACCAGTCAGTCTCACCTCCGTGCCTGGCAAGATCATGGAGCAGATTCTCCTGGAGGCAATGCTGAGGCAGAAGAATAATGAAGAGGTGACTGGGTACAATCAACATGGCTTTACTAAGGGCAAATCATGACTGACAAACCTGGTGGCCTTCTATGAGAAGGTCACAACTTCAATAGATGAGGAAAGAGCAACTGATGTCATTTACCTGAACCTGAGCAAAGCCTTTGACACTGTTCTGCATGATATCCTTGTCTCCAAGCTGGTAAAATATGGGTTCAATGGACGGACACCAAGCTGTGTGGGGCGGCTGACACACTGGAGGGAACGGATGCCATCCATAGGGACCTTGATAGTCTGGAGAGGTAGGCCCATGCTAACTTCACGAAGTTCAACAAGACCAAGTGCAAAGTCCTCCATTTGCGTCGGGGCAATGCTAAGCGCTGCTATAAGATGGGCAGTGATTGGCTTGAGAGCAGCCCTGAAGAAAAGGACTTGGGGGTACTGGTGGATGAGAAGGGTTGTTCAGTCTGGAGAAGAGAAGGCTCCAGGGAGACCTTATTATGGCCTTCCAGTATCTGAAGGGGTCCTACAAGAAAGCTGGGGAGGGACTTTTTAGGATGTTGGGTAGTGGTAGGACTAGAGGGTATGGATCAAAACTAGAAGTGGGTAGATTCAGGTTGGACATTAGTAAGAATTTCTTCACCATGAGGGTGGTGAGACACTGCAACAGGTTGCCCACAGAGCTGGTGGAAGCCCCATCCCTGGAAGTTTTTATGGCCAAGCTGGATGGGGCTCTGAGCAACCTTCTCTAGTGGGAGGTGTCCCTGCCTATGGCAAGGGGGTTGGAACTAGATGGTATTTAAGGTCCCTTCCAACCCTGACAATTCTATGATTCTATGGTTCAGTTTTTAATTCTCGCAGTGCAAGGCATACAAGAAACATTGAGACTTTTCTTTGGTCTTTTGATTCTTGGGCTGGAACACCACTTCTATGAAGGTAGGCTGGGAGAGTTGGAGATCTTCTGTCTGGAGAAGACTCCAGGGAGATGTTATTGTGACCTACAAGGAAGCTGGAGAGGGACTCTTTATCAGGGAGCGTAGTGATAACCAAGGAGTAATGGCGTTAAACTGAATGAGGGTAGATTTACATCTGGTATTAGGAATAAATTTTTCATTGTGAGCGTGGTGAGACTGGAACAGGTTGTCCAGAGAAGTTGTAAATGCTCCTACCCTGAAAGTGTTCAAGGCCAGGTTGGATGGGTCTTGGAGCAACCTGGTTTAGTGGATGGTGTCTCTGTCCTTTGCAATGGGGTTGGAACTAGGTGATATTTAAAGTGCCTTCTAACCCAAACCATTCTATAATTGTGTGATATAATGAGCCTCTGGTATTAGGAAGGTTTTGTCTGCATTTAGCCTGTAAACCTTTGATGACACCAACAAGAGGTGCTTCTGAACCTAAGATCTTTGTATTCCATGTAGTGTAACATGGTCCACCATATATTCAAGACCTGAAAACAAGGGGAGCTGCAGATCAGAGACCTGCATTTTGAGAACAAAGAGAGGAAATTCTATCTGCCATGTTCTTCAGATCAGCAAACTTTCCCTAGAAGATTATGGCTCTGTAAACTGCTTGCAACATTGTAATTTGTTTCTGTGATCTGTGGCAAAATAAATTGCTCAGATTGTCAAAGCCAGTGAATTTTTGACCAAGGCATCCAACCTGTATTGCAGAAGGTCTTCCCCTGTGAGATTTTAATTGGTGCATTCCAACAAATGAGAATGAAGTAATTCGTATGGCAGTAGAGGTCTGGATGCTTAGGAATTGCTACTGACTTGAGCAGCTGTCAAAGCTTACTTAAAATACAGTCTACTTTTTTTTTTTTTTAATTTCAGAAACTAGCAACTATGTTACAAACATAAGAAGGAAGGGGAGGTGCAGCACATGCATCTATCCTGCATGAAAACTAGTAGTCCCTTGCATCTGTCGCCTCTCATGCTGAGCGTCTCCCCCAGAAGCTCCTCCTTAAATTTTAGCATTGTTGTGGGACTGCTGTCTGCCTTGGTAGCACAGTGTATCCTTTCAAAGGACTGAATGATAATTGCTGCTGGCGCGTAATACTGAAGCAGAAGCCATTAGACAAGGGAAGGAGGTTTTTTTTTTTTGGCCATTGCTGTGCTTCTAATAAAACATTTCAATATTAAAAGTAGCGTGAGATAACCACATCAATCCTTCTAGCAAATCTACTATGTGACTACAAGTTGCTCAGAGAAGTTGTGGTTTCCCCCTAAGTGGAAGTGTTCAAGGCCAGGTTGGGGCTTTGAGCAACCTGGTCTAGCAGGAGGTGTCCCTGCCCATCACAGTAGGGTTGGAACTAGATGATATTTAAGGTTCCTTCCAACCCATTCTAGGATTTGTTGGACATTAACTTGCTGCCTGAAAAGACTGATCTCTAATTTGTTTCTAACTGTATCAGCTGTATGAGAAAACTATTAATGATGAACTCCTGTCTTCTTGATATGTTACTTCTTAGAAATGCTGATTATCCCTCCTACCTTTATCCTTTGTGCAAAAAAATGCAAGATACTTCTGATTTTAGTGCATTTGCTCAAATAAAGAGTAAAGTTTACACAAGTGTGTATGGTAGTCTGGATGACTGGGACTTACATTCAGTTGTTTAAAAGTTCTGTGTGGTTTGTTTTGGATTTTTTTTGTAGTTTGTCGTTGTTTTTTTTTGTGGCTGTTTTTGGTTTTATTTTTCTAAAGGGGGTAAATTCTTGCAAGGTCCAATGTGTTTTTTTCATAACTTAATTTTCTCAAAGCACTTACTTTCATTGTTCACAACTGTTAAAAATAAACAAACATACAAGAGCAAACTTATCCAATAGCTAAACTTGTGTAGGCAAAATCTGTTGTTCAAGCTACATGTTTTTTTTTCTATGTGAAAGCCCTGAAATTTTGCACATATGATCTCCCAAAATGCCCTATGACTGAAGACTTGTGAAAAATGTCCAACAAATATTTTTCCAAGGAAATTAGGGAGCAGTTACAAGGAAGCTAATAAAACGTAAAGAGCTAGAATCTTAACCATAAAAAATGGTCTTTCTGGAACTTCTGATGCTTAATACAGACTTAAATAATTTGACAATTTTTGTCCTCACTTGAGATATTTTTAGACCTCCCTTAAGAATGTTCTTAATTGAATTTGCATATATACTTAATGACAGTGTTATGATATGCTGTTGCTCTTGTTATCTTGACAATTCTAATATAAAGGAGCATCTATTTCAATTGGAAAATCCAACATCCAGAAGAATTTTACACAAAAATGAATTTTTAAAAGAATTTTTAAGCAAACCTTTCCAAAATAAGAGTCTAATAGAAAATACCAGCCCCCCAGTCGCTTTGTATCTGAAAGATCCTTAAATATTCTAAAATAATTTTTAAAAATCTACACAAATCTCATTTGAGCAGTTTCATAGAGATAAAGGCAACTTCAGCCAGTACTACTTTCCTTGAAGAAGTTGGTCCAGTCTGCTCAGGATATGAAAAGAGATTTCAGCTATTGTGCGATTTAGTGGAAATCCGTAATTATTTTCTGTTGTCAGATAAAATAGAATAACAGGTAAAAATGAAAGGGGCTGGAATGTATGTTACTTTCAGGGGCTTGGATTGTGGATTTTTTTTTTTTTTTCTTTTTCAAATATGAGGATGTCTGTTACATTATAATGCCTAAGATTGTTTATGGAAATGCAGTTTCTTAGACTGCAAATGTTTGCCTGAAGGAAGCTGGATTTGTTTTCAGCTGCACACAGAATATAATCATGAAAATATAATCAAGAGTTAATGAATGTGCAACATATTAAAGAGATCAAAGAACAGCATGGTGAAATGAATTTTTCGGATAATTTTTCTTCTGTTTTTTCAGATGATTATTTGTGAAGGTAGTTAACACACAAAGGATGAACCACTGCATAATTAATTTATAACTGTAATACTGCATATACCCTAAATAAAACTGTAAAATTAGAATATTAATATATGCACTGGTGATTATGTCAAATTCCTTTTTTTCCCCAAACCATGTAATTATTTAATGCAATGTTTAGCTGTGACTAACAGTATGAAAGGAAAAAAGAATATCTGAGGTTTTTAAAGTGTTTATAAATACATGCTTGTTATTTTTTAAAAAAAATTGTATTAACCTGAAATGATTTTTAGAGGCCTGTTTAAGTCTTGGTAAATTCCTTGTTTTTTATTTTATGTCTTTCCAATGATAGTATGTCATGAGAGTAAAAAAAAAATTGAAGGGTTTTTTTGGGGTATGTTTGGTTTTTAGAAATTTTTGCTGTTTGTATTGGGTGTTTTGGGTTTTTTGTGTGCGTATGGTTTTTGTTTTTCTTTTTGTTGTTTGGGTTTTTTTAATAAACAAGTCTTGCTCTTTTCAGGTTTCCTTGTCCAGTTTTCATTTACTGCCTTCTAAATTCCTTTGTAAATTTTTATTAATTATTTCTATAAAGATGAATGAAAGTGAAAACAATAAGTCAATACATTAATTTTGTGCTGATTGCAGGTCTGGATAGAAAACAAAGTGGGAGTAGGGAGGAGTGTGTGCTACATGTGAGCTTCAATTCTTGCTGATAAAAGCAAGTCATATGTAATAGTAGGATGTTTAAAAAAAAATGTGTCGAGTAATTTTGTCAAAGGTGTCTAGTAAGGGACCAACATCGAGTTTTTGTGAGGGGAAAGCTTGAAAATAGAGCACCTGCCACAGAAAAGCCACAATATTTCAGTCTTTTCTTCCTATGTTAGTGAGGAGAGAGATGCAGTTTTAGTTATGGGAATATTTCAAATGCCGATGTTGTGAGAAATGAAAAAGTCAACTATCTGGTTTCGTCCTCAGTGTAACGGAACAGATAGGGTTTCTCAAGGTCCCCCATTTCCTTCCTTCTGTGAGTTCTGTGCTCATCAATATGTGCAGTAGATTGTCAAGGGCATGTGCTCACCTGTGCCTCTCTGCCACCCAGCCACATGCGCTATGGTCACCCACAACCTTGTTTACTAATGTCCTCAGCAAACAATGAGTAGCTGGATTGTGAATTAAGACCAAAGACAAGAAATTAAGTATGGAAGGAAGCATGGGGATACACTTTGAGGAAGATCTTACAGATTAGGCTCTTCCTCTTGTTTACTCATGCTTCTTTGCCAGGCTAGGAGAGTTTTGTTTTCCTCAACCCTAAAGCACATGGGAAAAGTCCTTTGTGCCCGGATAGGCCTTCTGACTGGAATGACAAGCAGAAAGTGCAGCCTTCTCTATAACTCAGCTGTTCCTAGGACATGATCATGACTTCCTTGCAGTAGCTGAAAACTTGTCATTTTCCAGCACAGAGATAATTTAAACAATCATTTCGATAACTAGAGGGATTTATCTTAAAAAAATTGCAACAGCTTAACATGAAAGAGTTAGAGTAGTCATAACTCTTCAATTAATTTAAGCTTTTCTGGTTTTCTACAGACAGATCTTGGATACCCTGCAGTAATACTGGGCCGGTGGTGCTTTTATCAGTTGTCTTGAAATATGTGCAGAAATCACCAAATACAACAGACAAGCACACAAATTTGAATCCATACTCATAATATGAGGCAAAAGAAGAGCTTTTGTTAGGCAGAATGTTTTGAACTGCTCCATTTCTGCAACAGTATACTTCAGTGGTGACTTTGCTCACCAGTCCTACAATGTCTCAACTTTTAAACTTTCAAACACTGGTTTTACCAAGGGGTTTCTGTCATGTTCTTCACAATCCAATTAACCTGATCAAGGTACCTTGGAAGAGGACTCCCAGACTATTAAGGAAATCTTGAATTAATTGTAAGACCTGTCTAATTAGATTGTATCATTTCTATTTTGACTTCTGTTTTCAAGTATTTGCAATGTAAATGTTCTAAATTGCTCTCTATACATCACATCATAAATATTCAGATCATGATTTAACACCTATTGCTAGTTTATACTCTACAAAATGATTGTAAAGTGCTGAAGCATTTTCCTTATCCCAGTGGAAGACAATACAAAAAATAGCATAACTTTCAAAAAGGTGTGAAGGAAAAGACTCCAAGGATTTTCAAGAAGATCTAATTAATTCTGGTGCATGTAATATTGCAAAATGCACAGTATAAGACTTCCTTTAGCAAATTAGGTTTTAGTTTTGATGTGTAAATATGATGATGCATGCAAATTATCTCTCCAATAGTAATTAATTACTCTGGGATGTTCTTAACATTTAAATACTAAATTATGAAATATCTCGGAGAATAAGGGAGAATTTGCCACACTTTTGCCTGTAGCTCTGGTTTTCTGAGATCCAATAAAACTATTGTTCAAGGACTACAAAGATTATAAAGTGTGAATACCAATGCAAATTATTTGCTTTAGTTGTCTAAAGGAGAGGTTTCTGTTGCTAATAGCTTAAGAGCTGGTTACTCTACACCTTTCCACTCATTGGAGAAAGATGAGAGCACAGTCTCCAGCTGAGGCTTATTATAATGAGTTGAACTAAGTAATCAGAGGACCATCTAAGATCAAGAGCTTTGCAGTAAAGAGAGTCCAGCAAAGTTCATACCTTGAAACAGATGCATTTAACTTGAGAACTGTTTTTTAATCAAGTTCCTATTTACTGCTGCCACCTCTGCTGTGACGTGCGTCTCTGCTTCCTGGTCTTTTCATGATTAAGCCCCATATCCATTTCTACAGGACTTTAAGGAGCACCAAGCTACTGTTGCAACTGAATGTATGGGATTACAAGTTTTGCTACTTGGATGCTTCCTGTGTGCATATTATTTCTTCATTGGTGACTGCCTTGTACGGGTACTCATGGAAAATTGTCTGGCCTGTGATTATTTTACAATATTATATCCTGGATCAATTATCAGTTGAACAAAACAGGCTTGGTGCTGTGATCACTTCCCTGTGGACCCTGTTCCATTGAACAGTCACTCTTTCAGTGAAGAACCTTTTCCTAGTTTCCAATCTGAACTTCCCCTGATGTAGCTTTGTTCCATTTCCCCATGTCCTGTCGCTGGTCACCAGAAAGAGAAGATCAGCACTTCTCTTTCCACTGTTCCCTTTGAGGAAGTTGTAGACTGCAAGGAGGACACCGCTCAGCCTTCTCTTCTCCAAGCTGAACGAATCAAGTGTGCTTACCTGCTCCTTGTATGTCATTCCCTCAAGGCCTTTCACCATCATGGTCACCATCCTCTGGACACACTATAATAGTTTGATGTCCTTTTTATACTGATGGGCCCAAAACTGCAGGTGCTACTCTGAGTTAGGGCCACAGCAGTGCAGCTTTGAATTTGTTCAAGTGAAGTACAGTTGACTTCAGCTCAGCAAAAATGCTGAGGGATTTTTATGCTTTTTCCCCTTAAGATAAAAGAAAAAGTAGTTTGTCTGAACCTGGTATGATGAGCCAGTTCAGTGGATCCAACTCCATGCAGGAGCAGGGCCTCGTCACTGCAGGTTTAGCTGGGATTTGAAAAGATATTTCAGGATTGTAATTCTTGAACAGGTAAATGTTGTTTATCCCTGTATCTTACTGTGATAATGATTGCTTTGGTGTTACTGAGTTAGGAAAAATGGAGGGCAACAATTGACACTATTTCTGATAACTCACTGGAATGTTGGTTTTGGTTTTTTTTTAGCAAACCGGTGATCATTTAAATATTTTTAAAAGTTTTGTGTGCATTTTTCTAAGTAAACAGATAATTATACCTGTCTTTAAAAGTTGTTGCTGCAGAAGAGTATCAGGTAGGGTTCTGGAGAAGTGCCACAGTAGACTTGTCCTGTCATTGAGCTTTTCATCAGACACTTGCTGTTTACCACTATGGAAAATTGCTGACAAAACTATTAATATTTTTTTTGCTGGTAAAGCGCCTTTTTTTTTTTTTTTTAAATCTGAATTCTCAGTGGCTTCATAATTTTATGTAACTCGTACATTTTTACTTTGATTTTAATACTACTGTGAAAATCTTAAAAATTTTGAATTGGTAAATTGTGAAGAATGAGAAAAGACAGATCCAAAGAAAGAGAACCTGAAAATCCTAAAGGCTTTTCTTGTACTGGGAAAGGATTGCCTGAAAAGTGAAGAGATTAATTTCTTCCTTTCAACTTAAATGCTGGTACATAAAACAGGACATAAACCAGAAAGGTTCAGATAATAAAACAAATTGATTCCAGAGAGAAAAATTAACTAAATGAGGAACATAGCTCTTGGGGATTATCAAAGTGAATGTTTCATCATGGGACTATATAACTGAGAAGGCGGTGGCATCTTCCTAACATATACCAAATGTTACACTGAACATACTTCTGTGTTAAAAGGATTCCCACCCACATTTGTAGGAATTTATGAGGATTGAATTTTGTAAGAGCAGGATGTGTCAGAGGCAGAAATATCCTATTTGGTTTTCTTTCTGTGAAGGGAAAATTGCCTCCTCAAAGCAAAGTGAGGTAAATTCATGGAACACCTTTTAACGAGGGTGATATAATGGGAACAGCAGGATTTACAGTATTCAAATTATCATTCTAGTATATTATAAAAATATATATGTATAGTTCTAGAATTTAAGTATGTATGCAAGCTCACAAAGTTTTGCTATTCTTTCATGAAGCTGAGGATAAAGATTTTGGTATTCAATTTTTAAAGACAAAATATATTTAATTGGTGAAGTTATTCTATTAATTGCATTTATATTCAAACAGTTCCTTCCCCTGCCTTAAAGGAGACAGAATTGCTTCTTTAAATATTACGCAATTACTTACTGAACGTTTACACTATGAAATCTGAACAAAGTAATACATTTTACTGGACCCTATCCTAAATGTCTGATCTCTCTTCTGCTCAAAATATTACAGAAGTTTCATTCTACAGATCAGGAGATTTTTGTAATGTAGCCCATTACTTTGTTGAGTACAAGAAAACTTCAATTTCTGCATTATTAACTTTACAAATCTGATTTTGTTCTTATTCATTGTTTGTACCTCAGGTTTTTTTGTTTTTTTTTTTCTTTGATATTTGAAGTACTGGTTTAGTTTTCATCAAAGTCAAGTGGAAATATGACCTGAACTTCAAAACGGCAGAGAGTCAGCTCTTAAACAAGGAAAGCATTAAAGTAAATGTGTATTTAAAATGTCATACAAATTTCAGCTGTTTTCTCTTACTATTGTGAAGATTGTTTTCCTTGTGGGTAAATATTTATTTATATAACTTTAACTTAAGACAATTAAAATACAGTTTGAGTGATCTGTTGGACTTTAAGAACTTACATTTCTTTATCAAGCTGAATCTTAAGAGGTCAGCTTCACACCTAGGTTTTTTTGTTTTGTCTTTTTTTCATACTACAGCATTATGTAGTTATGTCTGCAGATATGTGTAAAAATTTGTTATAAAACATGGGTTCTTTCAAGGTTAATTTTTATTTTGCTGTCTCAGAACATTTTTAAAGTACTTGGAACAGCAGTTCCAACCCTCACAACCCTGAAACACTGTCTTCACTTTATAACAGATTCTGGAAATCGCATTTGAAGGTTTTCTTTGTGTTTAAAAATTATCATCCATGTATGCTTGTCCATTGTACTTGTGTTCTGCTCAGCCAGAGAGATCCGAAAATTCTATCTGGAGTGAGATTGTGGTGCAATAATCCATCTCTCTCATTTCTATAGGGCTTCAAAATCAACTTTTGATGGAGTATGAATGCTAGCAGGTGAATGATTAGATAGGTAGTTTATTTAGGTTTGGAAAAACATGTGATAGAAGTTGCCCTGGACCCTTCTTTGATGATTCATTGTGACTTTTGCTATTTGTAGGTCTGGTTCCAGAGGGTGAACATGACTGACATATCGTTGTCAGGTCCTGCATAGTTTACAGCTACTGAGAAAGAGAAAAATGAGAAAAATACTTGCAGACTGTCAAACCTCTCACTAGGGCCAAAGGCTAATTTTGCACTTCTGAATACCAGGAGGCAGAGTGGTAGGCCTGGGTGGAAGGGTGGATTAGCCTATAAACACAGGCCTGCTCCATGTTTGCACAATGAATTTGAGTGAGAGACTTCAGTATCTCCCTCCAAAAGAGGCATGATACAATGCCCCTGAACTCATGTGCTGGACACAGAAGTGTCTGAGGATTTGTACCTAAATGCACGTAAATGCACGATTGTCTATCATATTCATGTCACCCTTCACCTGTGTGATCAAAGTAATATTCAGATGTTCAGGAGTTGTTTCTGTTATCGGTGAAATCCCTGTGCTCATAACCAGCATTGAGCAGATCTAAGAATGTGATGACTAAAGCTTGATTGTGAATGGCACTGGCTTTGTAATATTCCTCCCAGAACACTTGAAATGCAGTGGGTGGCTGTAGAAGTGATTTTCAGTGATCATTGCCCCCCTTATTCTTACTATCAGTTTAGCGCTCGAGCTCTTTCTCACTATTTCCTTCCCATAGTACATACCTACCACACTGTGGATTTCTGAATGAGTTGCTCTGTTTGATAGACACTGGCCATTATTTAGCAAAGGTTTAGTTAGAAATATGTTCTGGATTTTTTTACTGAAATATCTTTAAAAGTGATAAAATCTGTGGTGAAACTGAAGTCTTCCTAATACCTAGGTCACTATCTGAAGAAATTCTTGTACTGAGTAATAATTTTCCTCTTACTAATAAAATATTTTTCAAACTAACAGCCATACCTTGCAGATGTAATCACATTGTAGAGGGTGCAGTAATAGTCAACAGTGAAAGTAGAACAGGTACTTTTCTCTTGCTTTAACTGGCCTCTGTTTATTGGCCTAGTGGGACATGCTCCTTACACTTTCTTGTAGGTGATACCTGAAATGTCTCAAACTGTAGAAAACCTTGTGGATTAACTTGTGAAGAATGAGAAGTGATCAGATCATTTTGTGGTTGAGGGTGGTATTTTCTGGGCTCTTCTGTGTTAGCATTTCAGTTCACACCAGTACTGCTCTTCTGTGGTGAATTTTTCTGCTGTTCCTCACCACCTTCAGGTGGTTCACGTTGTAGGGCAGTCCTGGAGCGTTCTGAAAGGGATTTCTTCCTGATGATACTAACCCAGAAGATCACTACAGGGTTTCACCACTGGTGGCAGTTCAGCAGTTTGTTGTCAGCAGCAGGTCAGCACTAGTCTGAGATGTATGTTGGGTGGACACTTCTTCCTTAGCAGCAATATTTCAATCTACAGAACTGCTTTTGTAGCACAGGACTGCTTGGCAATGCAGATTTGACTGCCCCATGAAGTTGTGGGGTTTTTTGTTCGATGGGTTGGTTTTTTAAACTGCTGTTGTCTGCAATTGAAGCTAGACTAAAAGTCAGTTCTGCTATAACGTCAGTGAAGTTGGCTGTGAAATAAAAGGCCTCTTGGGGAAATGGAAAGCCCAAACCCTTGGAATGACAGACACTCATGTTTTCATTTATGTTAAGTGTCTTCTTTTTGCAAATTGCATACAAGGATATTTACAAGGAAATTAATATGCATTATATGAATGGAGCTATGTGTAGCTTCATTTACAGTCTCTTCCATCTCATGAATGCAATGCTCTACGCCACGTGATATGGGAAATACTGGTAACTAATGTGTATTTTTATAGCATAGCAGAATGAATAGGCACATAAAACTTTGCAGTGGTTACTGCTGCCTTTCAGCCATAGTGACTCACTGGGGCACAATTTCAAAGAGAAATGTCGGGTCCAGAATCAAGCACACAAAATCTTTATATGTTTGTAGAATTACCATGATATTTATTTATTTATTTATTTTCCCCAGAATGCTATTTAACTTGCTTCATTGTGGAAACTCTTTTTTTTTCTCTCCAAGAAAAAAAAATATTCTGAATTTGCAGACTCTTGTTTTCCACATATTTTCAAGACCTTTGCTTTCCTAAGCCCTTCTTTCTAAGTCTCATACTTACCATAGCTATCCAGAAATAAACAATATCCAATTCCAGTGGTTTTTGGTATATTTTAATTTAGATGAGGGTGGGGGATGGAGAAGATGAAAAATTTGCATTTTATAGTTTTCCAGATTTAATACTCAATACATACCTTACCTCAGTTTGCAAAGAAAGAGATATTGCTAAGAACATTTTCCTTTGATTCTAGTCCAAGATTTAGAGAGAAGGGCAAGTTATTAGAAAGAAATATATTGCACAATGGTTAAAAATGTTTGCTTAAGAAATTCAATATACCAAAATGTCATTCTTGTCTCTAGAAATGAGCATGACTTAGGATAAAACTTGCTACTGTGCTCTGGTGTCATGTCCTACACATCATGTCTACAGAACCACCTGAATTCATTTATACAGTTAGTGTGATGGGAGAAGGGTTTGTCATAGAAAAATAGTTATAAAAATCACTGTTAATAATCACTTTGTGTGAAACTGCTAAATACCTTTGGGTGTATCTTATGAAAGGCATTTCCTGTTCCTTCAAGTGCATGTCAGAAAAAATGTCACTTTAAGGGAGTTCTGCTCTTTATTGTGGCCAGCATGTAATCCAATTAAATATCTGAGCTTTGAAGAGTCAGTCTTTGTACCACATCCACTTACATATGACTTATTTCCTGTTACTTTTTTTTAGTTTGTGACTTCCTTACAAGGTAGTTCTCTCAATGGACATTTTATTGTTTTTAGAGCAAAATTTCCTGTATTCTTTTAGGGAGATTTTATTTCAGGACAAACTGATGAGAAGGGCTGACTTGTACTTGAGTTCTCCTTTAGTCATAAGCTCCATACAGAACAGGAATGGAGTACCACAGAAAAATAGGGAGACCAGGCTGCATTTTTCAAAAATTTGGTGCAACTTCAAGGCCATAAGAAAGACAGTGGTCCCTTTTCAACACTGACTTACTCAATTCATGAAGAGATGGTCCGCATTGGGAGAAATTTGCAAGCTAAAATCTTGTTTCTGCTGATTATTTGGTAAAAGGTGGTGTTTCATGGATGAAGCTCTGCAGAGGTGTGCATTTCTTGTTGCACATTGCTCTCAGTAGTTCTTTCACAGTTTTAGCAAGAGTGATTGTGTATTGTGGGGACCTAGAAGAGGACTGGTTGATGTGGGTTGTGTAGACAATGTATGTGTATGTGCATATGCATATGCATGTTATAGATAAAGTAGTCCGGCTGATAGTTGCTTTTCTAATTTGTTAGTACTGCAGATATCATGGCATGCAGTCACATTTTTAGTTTTATGCTTTTAGGCACTGAGCTGGGACTTATAACAGTGCTTAAAATAGCTTGTTATTAACTCTCTTTATTTTCCTGTTTGGTTTCATTGACAATTCTGCCAATCACAACTTTCTGAAATAGTGGCAATTTTCTCTCAGTTGAAAGATGGTACGTTTTAGAGCAATACACATATATTTTGAAAAACAATAATTTGAAAATAGTCTTGAAGGACGCATCCCATTAAATACCATTGACTTCACAGTAAAAAAAACCTCTCTCTTCTAACAGTAATAGCAGAATCCTGAAGGATCTGAAGATGTGTAAAAGATTTTCTGAGAGTTTCTACTGTGTTCAGTTCACCGAAACATAAGTAGAGTGGTTTAGAGTTTAGAGCTTGGAGTGACAGAAGGTATACTGTTTACAATATGTTTAATTGTGTATCTTGAAAAAAAAGGGCACAGATTAAAAAAAAAAAAAAAATTCTATCTCCTTAGTGCAAAAATAAAGTACATCTGAAGTTTTCCTCATGATAAAGACAGTCAGTTGTGCTCTAGTTTGCATATAAACTCAAATGAGTGGAGAAGTGCTGTTATGTGTTTACGTGAATATCAAACTGCTTCTGCTAACTTTTTTTAGATGAACAGTTTTCATCAAACTGAACTGCACAGGATTCCTCTAGTAAGGAGCATTTCTTCTCCATTTTCATGATTGTATATATTCTGAAATTTCCATAGAGATAAAAAGCTAAATGTAGCAGATGAATTATGTTAAAAGACAAAATAATAGAAAAATTCAACTGGTGTTGAAGTACCTTTGGAATCTTTGTTTTGAATGGTGTTGATTCGAACAAAACTGTATTCATTATTTTCTACCAGTGTAGCTTATGATGTCCAATTTACTTTGTTTCTCAAGCCTGATGTAATATGCTGGAGTTTGATATTGGCTATATAGCTGTCTTTGAAAATGTTTAGCAGTATTCAAAGAAGAAGCCATCCATCTATATATAACTCAGCAATTTAATTTTAAGAACTGCAGTTGGTTTTTTTGGTCAGTATGCTTTTTCTTTTGGTGACTCATTTGTTGTGATGAAGCACTGTAGTTACTGTCACAGTAAGATGAACTGAGGGAAGCAACCATTTCTGCTAGTGTTACAAGGTCAGCTTCATGAAAGCTACTACTGATGAGTGTTTTTTGTTTACAGGTTTGTTTTTTTTTTTTAATTAATAACTAGTTGGATATCAGGAACTTTGTTTAAATTATTTGTTGATAGGCAGCAGAACATTTCAGAGTTGTAGTAAAATGCCAATTGTAAACATTATTGAACTTATTAACAAAGACACTATCATTGTTTCCGATTTTCTCTCTTTCCAGTCATTATTTCTCAATATTATTTTGAATTCAGTCAAACAAATGTACTGTTAAGTATGAAACTGATTCATGTGGGGCATGGTGATACCAGGTTGGACAGCTTTTGTGCAGTGTGCTTTTAGTCACAAAGAATT
The DNA here is from genome assembly GCA_025345505.1 of Todiramphus chloris collaris. Classification (NCBI taxonomy): domain Eukaryota; kingdom Metazoa; phylum Chordata; class Aves; order Coraciiformes; family Alcedinidae; genus Todiramphus; species Todiramphus chloris. The sequence goes on from JANVCC010000034.1 coordinate 11,878,240, forward strand.
ACAGTAGGGAATAGTCGTGCACTGTAAATGTAGTACTGCATGATAATTGCATGGTTGTTTCATATGCATTTTATTACAGTGTCTGCAGTCTGAAGAAAGCTTTTCTAGCACCTGATGAAACCTTCTGTCATTTATCATGATTAGATATGGATTCCTATGATGTTGTCATCTCAGCAGAGAGATATCTGGGCCTGACCTGGCATGTTGTTGCTTGTGTCACAAGAGCTGTTGAGTATCAGGGTCCCAAGCATACAGGAAGCCTCCATAAGCCTGAATTGCTCTGAGCAATCTCACCAAGGTCCTGCACTCCAACTCTACCTGTTTAACCTCAGGTTCAAGCCCTGGTCGTTGTCCAGGCTGTGCTGTAGGTACATCTGTCTCCTGATGGCTTCTAGAGAATTCATGGCTGGTGTCCTGCCTTCCCCAGGAGAGGGCTGCAGCCACCACACCAGGTTAACAGGAACCCCAAGATGAGTTTCTGTCCTTACAGAGAGTAGTGACAAGAGAACATGATGGCTGAGGAGCAGTAGTTGGGCAGTCATCCTCTCTGTGTTAGTAGGAACTTTCTTGGGGTGGATACTTGGTGCAGTCTACTCCCCTGTAAAACAATTACATAACTTGCCCCTCACCTCCTTCCTCAACATTTTGCTAGGTTGGTTGGGATTTTTGTTTGTGCACTTTTTGCTTTTGTTTTGTTTCTACAAGCTACCACTTGCACTCCTGGATAATTATAGGAGCTGGGTAGATACCACCAAAGGGTACAATTCAATTTAAAGAAAAAAAATATGCTCAGGCTCCTACGTTGCAGATGGTCATGCTGGGCTGCTGAAGGCCTCTGTGGCATTATGTGGGCTATTCTAATGTGGAAGCCAAACATTGTTACTGATTTGAGAGCTAAATGATTATTTAAATTTAAACTGAAGAAGAGATTAATTTCTCTTTAAAGTATGCTGTCAGAATTAGTGCAGTTTCATTCTTTTCTCTGGTGTGCTTTCTTGTTGGAGAAGACCATCTGTTGGTCAAGGGAAGTCATAAAATAATATTCGACATGAGATTTGCACTGAAATCCTGATATCTAGTAACTGCAGTTATGAAAACAATTATCTATAATGTGCCTAATTCATTTATATTTTAATTTAATCCATCAGTGTCAGATAAAATAAGTTATTTTTACTTCTATTCCTGGGTGGCACCTATAATAGCTTAATGGTGTCTGAATAGTAAAATGGTAAGTTTTGAAGACCTGCTGCTAGCCAAGAGCCTTTTTTGTTGACAAGGGCTGCCCAGATGAAAGCTGTTTTTAGAAATAATTAAACTTCATGTTTCTGTAGTTAATGATTGTATTTCATGTCTTTAAAATGATTTGCCTATCACAGTTTTTGGAAGTCATGTAAAAGGAATATGAATTAAGGATAAAGCAAAAGCAGGTTAAAAATGCTGTTTGGATATGAGGACAGTGATGAGAGTTGAGAAGAAACAGATTCTTTTGGCTTATCCAGTTGAGACAGTTTCCTTTGTATGTTGCAAAACTGGTAAAATACATGAAAAAATAACAAAGCAATTGTGTGCTGTTCCAGGTTTTCTAATTTGATTCATCCTATTTAATTGGTGATTGCACTGTTCTTTCAAAAAGTATGTATGTACCTCATTTCTTTATTTGCCAAGATTTACTACCAACCTTTGAAAATATATGGCTCAGATTCCTAGGTTTACGAGGCACCCCTAAATTCCTTAAGCATTTCTTAAGGAATTTCTATAATGTGAGCTTTTGGTGACTTGCAGAAAAGATGTTGTTTTCTTAAGGTCAGGGAGTAGCTCTAAGAAGAATCCAAGTTGTCTCCTTGTAGCAAGAGTGAAACATCAGAAAACAGTGTCTGTTGCATGATTGTGGGTTGGGGCAATCACAAGCACAAATACAGGCTGGGCAATGAGTGGATTGAGAGCAGCCCTGTGGAGAGGGACTTGGGCATATCGGTGGCTGAGAAATGAATATGAGCTAGCAATGTGCACTAGCCCAGAAAACCAATCACATCCTGGTTGCAAGAAGAGAAACATGGCCAGCAGGTTGAGGGAGGTGATTCTCCCTTCTACTCCACTCTCATGAGACCCCACATGGAGTACTGCATTCGGCTCTGGGGCCCGCAGCATAAGAAAGACATGGACCTGTTCAAGCAGTTTCAGAGGAGGGCCATGAAGATGATCAAGGGAATGGGGCAGCTCGCTTATGAGGACAGGCTGTGAGAGAGTTGGAGCTGTTCAGCCTAGAAAAGAGAAGCCTCTGGGGAGACATTCTTGTGGCCTTCCAGTACTTCAAGGGGGTCTACAGGAAAGATGGTGAGAGACCCTTTATCAGGGAGTGTACTGATGGGATGAGAGGTAACAGTTTCAAATTGAAAGAGAGTAGATTTAGATTAGGTATTAGGAAGAAATTCTTTACTGTGAGGGTGGTGAGACACTGGAACAGGTTGCCCAGAGAAGTTGTGGATGTGCCCTCCCTGGAAGCATTCAAGGCCAGCTTGGAAGGGCCTTTGAGCAGCCTGGTCTAGTGGAAGATGTCCCTGCCCTTGGTTTAAGTAATGACATCATACTGTTCTCTACAATGGTTTGTACAATGATGTCTTTTAAATAAATTTCATTTTAAGCTGCTATCCCACTAGCCTTTGTTCATCTGAGTCTGTTGGCCCTGCCAAATAGCAAGAGGCATATGTACTCATGCACTTTTGCCCATAATAAAACATCAGGATTCTAACTCAAGTTTCTAGAAACAGAAACCTACAGAGCTTATCTCTTTAAGTAGTATCTTCATATCTTAAACTAATTTTGCCATCAAGTTCCCAAAAGGTATGCTCTGTGTTTTTTCATAGTCTCCCAGATAAAAAGTGACAAAAATATATGAAGTTCATGGTCCATTAATTGTATAAGCCCGTCTTTTAAATATTATATATCAAAGTGAAAATTGACCCTTTTATTGCCACAGAAATTGCAGATACAATTAACTATTTCTAGAATGTAACACTGCTTAAAGCTCCCATTTGAACTCCAGTTATTTTTACAAATGAAGACTTGACTCCTCAGAAGAGCATACTTTCCATTGATCTCATTATCAGCCTAAACACCTTTGAAAGTGTTGGCCCAATTGTTTTTACCGTTTGCAAAACTGCTTTGTGTATATGTGAAACAACCTGTCCATTTCAGGCTAAACTGGGTATGATTTAGGCTTTCAGCAGTTCCCAAGTAGTCATGAATAAACAGGCCTCAAGTGATAAACAGGGAAACAAAAGAATCCTGCTTTGTTTCATGTCTGCTTTTGATCTGCTATTGACAAAACAAAGGAATGTATTGTAACCATATTCTGTTTTAGACAGTAAATGAAAATACGACAGCTACATCACATAGATTAATTCAAGAACTTTTAATCGGTGAAATACTTTTCTTTCTATTCTTCAGTCTCAGGTGTTTTCTTCATAATGCCAAAGGTTTTACGCAATTTTATTTTTATAGAATATTCAGTGACAAATCCTTTAATCTGAAAGCTTCCTTTATAGAGGACTGTTCATTCCATTTCATTAATTTGCACTATGAAAACCCAGAGGTTCTGACTTTTGTTGTACAAGAGGAAAGAGAAGTGTGTTTTATCTGTTGGTATGCTAAGCTTCTTTTCTTCACTTGTCGCTTTACTGAAAATAATGCAGCTATTCTTCCTGTAAAATATCCTTGTGTTACTAGGAAGCAAGTGTGTGGCAAGCAGCTTTCTTCTGAGGTGCTGAAAATGTGTTTGATTTTCAGTAAATGGCTAATTTGATTATGAGTGTACTAAAGCTCTTCATATAGATATGGTTAAAAGAGTGTGATAAATTAGAGTTCTGCAATTTTAACTTTCTGGCTTTCATGTGCACAAGGAAAGACTGTTTTCCATGCAGCTTGAAGATAAGCATATCTGATAGCAAGACTTAGGACAGACAGACCCATAGGTATTCAGTGCATCATACCATGATGTACTGGTCATTCTGATCAGTGCAGCTGCCTCCTTTCCTTTCTGTGGAAGAAGAGAGACCCGGTGCTCATTTGTGTCTCTCTCTGAGGTGGACTTGGGAGTGTATCAGGGCACACACCTGGTGTGGGTGTAGAAGGACTAAAATTTGGCTTTGATACCGGTTTCTATTCTACCAAAGAACAGTAAGTTGGTAGTTTCTTGAATATTCAGACAATCACTTCTCATATATTGTTGTTCTACACTATTGTCAAGAATTAAAAGAGTTTATTGTAAAAACCTGCAAGACAACAGTTACTCTCTTTTAGGACTTCAAATAACTTTTACAATGCCTTGGCATCCTGGTTTTGCTGGGATAGATTCCTAGGCCAGCCATGATTGGCAGGCTGTTAGCAGTCTGAAGTCATCCAGGGTGGCTGACCTGAATTGGCTCACAGGTGTATCCCAGCCCATAAATGTTTCCCTTTACAGGGAGAAGCTTGCTGAGGAGAGGGGCTCCTCCTCTTCCTTCTCCTTCTTTTTCTCTCTGCCCTTGGAAAGACTTACTTATCATTTGGCTCCTGAGGCCTACTTTCATGTGCATTGTGACTGCTGTACATTTTCTAGGCTGTGTATAACTTTGTATACTTTATATTAGTATTAACATTAGTTTTGCTGTCTCATGAAATCTATTTTCATTTGAACCCCCAGGTCTCCTCTCTCTCCTTTACCCAATTCCCTCTTCTCTGCTGGGAACGGGTCATCTGGTAATAGAGCAATGGCTATAGTTTAGTAATGGATGCAGGCTAAATGTAGACACATAGCAGTCTGAAAAAAACATAAGCAGAAATAGAACTTCATTGTTGAGAGTATGATTCTATAGTGGGGTGCTGTTTCTCATCACACTCATCAGGACTTTATCCTTATTCTCTCTTAAGCTCCACAGAGTAAACCCCCGCTCACTACCTAAATTTCATTATTCAATAACATATTCCTTCTAGCACTAAGTGCCAAATTTTCAACAATTGTTCTCAAAAAAATATCCCCAATTCTGTCATCAAATTGGAAAATACCTGCTGTATAGCTGAACCTATAGCTATGGCAGAAAGAAAGATATTTTGGAAAATGGATGCGTGTGGGATATTAGTACACATGGGCAATCCAAACTATAACCCATTGTCTGAAGGATAACATGATGGAGATCGACTGAAGGACAGTAGGTGGTGTGCGTGTCAGGAAAGGGAAGCAGGGCAACACAGTTTCAGGTATGGAAAGCTATTGCAATAGACTGGTTGCTGCCTGACCACCTGCAGGGAACCAATCAAGAAAGGACGCGTGGTCACTTACAACCAATCGTGCTCTGTTTATGGGCACATGGCAAGTTGCCTGAGCTATATAAATCGGGCGTGTATCGCAATAAAGGGTCATCATTGTTTACTTTGATCACATTGGTCATGTGTGGTGTCCATTATTCCTCTGCAGATGCAGACTGCTGCAGAGAAGGGGGTGCCAAATACATGTTTTGTCAATTATTTCCCTCCACATAAAAAAACCCCAAACAAACCAGAACAACAACAAAAAACCCAAAAAAACAAAAACAAAAAAAAACCCAAGAAAAAACCCACAAACAAAACCAAAACAAACGAACAAACAAAAAATACCCAATCCAAACCAAACCTTAAGATTGTTTAGTTGTATTTCTTTAGGTCAGAAAGAAAATATAATAGTCTTTTCCAAAAGGCACAATAAAAGTCCTGTATGTTTCTTGGTCTGCTTTTTATGTACTTCTGGCAAAACAAAAGTATGTGAAATAATTTCTTCTGGAAAACATCAAGACACCAGTCTTAGCTATATCATGCATATAAAATGGAGAACTTCTATTCTCAATAGAAGTCTGATCTCTGCATTCCCTGAAAAGAAATGTTATTTTCCATTGCATTACCTGTTGCTTCATTTCTACCATTTCAAGAACCAAACCTATGAGTCCAAGAGTTCAGTTTAACTAGACCTGAGTTTGAGCTTGGTCTGTTTTGGAGGTTTTTTTGGTAGCGTTTTCTCACATTTCAATGTATTTCTTCTGTGTGCAATCCATATTATTAAACTATGTTAAGCAATCCAAACTGCAGTGAGTGATTCTATTTAAAAAAAGTCAATAAACTAAGTAGCTTTATCTATACCCACTGTAAGGTGCTTTTCTTTGTGTTTTGCTGAGAGAAATCCCTACATTGTGTCTAGAAAAGATTTTCAAATACCGTGATATTCACTAGATACTCTTATGTTCTGGTTTTCCTTCCTACTGTTTTTCTATTTAGACTGTAAAAACTTTAAGGCCAGACCACTCCTGGTAGCCATTTTTTCAGTTTCCGACATGGTGAACCAGTTTTGGTTGCAGACTGTAAATTTGACTGTAATCAACTAATTACCTGCATACACGCACACACAATCTATTAAATGTAAATAAGAAGTAGCTAAACATAACTCAATCATTTCTTCCTTTTAATGTAAAGTACATAGACAATCTAATCATAGACATTTTTTTTTTCATACAGATTCTGTCCCCTTGCTTTTACCATTCATAGAAGGATGCTTACTTGGCCAGTATGTTTATTTCTGCATACTCTGGTCTCCCCAAAACACTAAAACATAGTTTGACGTGCTTGTGATGTGGCTTTTCGTAATCTTTTTTCACATCAAAGGAGAAGGCTGGTAGATTATTGTCTCTGCTTTGTGGTAAGGAGTCTTACGGGGATGGTCCTGCTGCACTGAAGAGGTTACTGTGTTGTAGTTTTGGTGGTGACTCTTCTTGGTTTTGCTGCATTCATTAGGATTGAGAAACATCAAATTCATGATGTGATTAAAAATCAGAAAGGTGTTGCGGTATTCCTGTTAGTTTTCTTGGAGACTTTCTCTTTTACCACCTCTATTCCTACTTTTTCTCTGGCTTATCCATGTCTTTGTGTCTTAAAATGCATTGGGGTGCATAGCATAGCTCTGAGACAGCACGAGATAAAATACTGGACTACCTATTAAAAAATAATTCATAGATGTCTTGAGGCATTTCTAACATACATAGGTCAACAGATAAGTAAATCTTGTTTTGCTTTGTATCTAAATCTTCATTTTCCTGTAATTTACTGACAAATTTTTCTATGGTCCTTTTGTGACTTTCAGAAGAAATTGTATGTTTCATTACTGTGTTTCAGTAACCTTTCTTTCACTCTACTATTCCCCCAATATGTAACTGTTACTGCAGTAACTGATACTACATCTTATCGAAAAAAGAAGCCTAAGTCTAAAACATCAGGGTGTGAGATTTATGAATTCTATCTTTGTCACAGTATCATCAGGGCTGCTGCTGTAGTTTCTACTGAACAATGTAGGAAAAAGTCTCTGCAGAAATGACTATCACATAGATAAAAAGTGGGGCTAATGAATTGTTAAGTACTTATTTCTTTGAGATAAAGTAAATTAGCCCTAGATCCCATTGAGAAATTTGAGTAAAATTAGGTGAGTAAACTTTGATAGCACAAGCCAGTTTGTTGCTTGTACCACTAAGCCAATATATGTAATGGAAGATCTGAATTTTTTACTTTCTTCCTCTATCTCAAGTCTAGTAGAATATTTTGGAATGGGGTGTGAACTTTGTTATCCATAGATTATGATTTTAAAAAAATGTGTGTTGACTTTCAGCTTTGCTTTCACATCTCACTCCCACTGCATACCTAAACACCACCACTTTTCTTCTGTGAGAACCAATGTGTTGCTGAAGGGAGTTTTGTGTAAAATGTGAATTTTTCAAACTTTAATAATGTCAGATTATTTTCTTCAGCATAGGTCAGAGCTCAAAGTATTCCTCACTTCCTTACCAGTCTTGGTTTAGAATCCAGTGATAATAATAGTAGAATCTTCCAAGTGGTCGGTTTATTTGGTTGTTTTTTTTTTTTTTTTTTGTTTTTTTTTTTTGGGTTTTTTTAAATTATTTTTATTATTATTTTTACTTTTATTTTTTTAAATCTAAATTCGTCAAGAACTGACAAGTACAGAAGCAGAACCTGCTGCTAAGCAACAAAGCTGCATTACCCGGAGAATAATATTACACTGTACTGAATACTGACAGAATTGGCAAATGGTCTGAAAGGAAGAGGATCAGTTACTATTCTGTTACAAACCTATAAATACAGATGGTAACTGGGATTAGCAGTCTAGGGGTTTTCTGGTTTAATAATTCGCAGCCTGTGTCTTTTCAAAACATGTATGTCAATTGAAGTCTGACTCATCACTGTCCTTTAAATATATTAGTGTTATGAAATCTACAGACTAGCAATTTTGAAGAATACAGGTAAAATGTTTCCGGCTATGAGCATTTTAATATAGTTTTTATAGTATTAGGGCAATTGTTTAGAAAAGCCAAAGTTGTAAGTTTTATGATTGCCTAACCCCTACATTAAAAATCTTTTTAGTTCTGTACTCAGTGATGTGTAGGTCAAAAATAAAGGCCATTTGTAATGATAAGATTATCCAGTTATTCAGAGCTGTATATAATTCCATAGTAGATGAAATATCACTGAAGAAAAAAAAAACACCCTAAAAATGTGTTTTTCTGACATTTACTCAAGAAACTTAGATCTGGTAATAGGCCATTTTACGCATTTCAATGTGTATTACTTGGTAACATGTTTTCTATGTTTTTCTTTTTTTATATATGAGATTTCTTAGCTCTATGATGTCAGGCTGGATAAGCCTCAAATCCATATATTTGTCTTCATGAATGCCCATATATTTTTACGTACAAGTTAAAATGATGGAGATTCCATTTCTGCTTTCTGCAGCCTGGTGTTTTGTGGTAGTTAATTGTCTGTAATATCTCCACGAATAATAATCATCATCTCTCAGATAAATGTGTTGCTGCAGTCTAAGCCTTTTCCCCAAAGATTTAGGGAACAAAAAATTTACTTACTCCTGGAAGTGCTCTTTAATGTGTTGACTCAGTTGTGATATGAAGGGAAGATACAGAAAGTTGAAGCAGAGTTTGAACGGTGCAACACAGCTGTGTTAAATATGAACTAAATTAATTGTTATAGTCACCTGTTCTGTTTCATGAATAGCCAATGCTCAGTGAAGGACGCCTCATTCTCATCATGCTGTTTAAGACACAGACAACCAGTTCCATACCTACTTGAAAGTATAGCACCTCTTTTTCAGAAAAATCTTTGTGTCCTCCTGCTCAGTGCACTTTACTGATGCAGCTGTTGAGCCAGCAGGTCCATCAACCTGTCCTGCATTTTCTTTCAGAAGACCAGCCATTCACATCTGGCTCCTCCTGCCAATACATGTGGGATTGTGTTTCCCAAACCTGCGGGGCCTGGTGCCACACCTCCCCCTGCTGCTGCATGCCACCAGACACTCTAGGTGCTCTCCAATCCAATCTGCAAAGGTGTTCAACTAAATATAACCTCCTTCATCTAAATTAGTGATAAGAAAACAGAACAGCTCATCCATATGTGTTGTGTTTTCACGTCTGTCACCATTTTTGTGATGTTGTAATGGAATTTTGTGCATAAGGTGTCCTGCAAGTATCAGGCACCACTCTGTGTCTCAGCAATGGCAGCCAAGTTGTAATTTATCCGACACGGCTGTGTGACTTTCCTCTCAATTCAAAGTAAGTGACTTTCTTGTATCACTCATTCAAATTCACAAACAGGTTATCAAGTAGCTGCTGCTTCTCAGCCTAACAGCACAAAAAGGACATAAATTGTCTCTTACCCATACCACAGCTCTTTATGTGCTTTTGTCAGCCTGCCCAATGGTGAGTATTCTGGCTTCCCCTTATCCCAATTGTGAATCAAACTCACAAGCTAGTCTTTGCACAGTCTTTCCTTATGACTAGTGGAAAAGGAGATGAGGAAGAATAATATTAATTGTAAGCAGATCCTATGTCCATTTAATGCCATTCGTGGGTCAACTAGACAGAGAATCCCTTTATAATTGGTCTTTCCCAACTTCATTTGTTTGCTCTTATAATACATGTGTTTAGTTTAAGGTAGAGTTAGCTCACTCATGCAGATGTACTGGTGAAGTCTATTTACAAAAAGACTACTTGAAGTAAAGCCTCTATGTGGTTGCAGCCGTTATAGTTGTATTTACTTGATGTCTTGACCATTTTGAATTCAGTTCTGTAATTGGATATAAATTTTCCTTCTTTATGCTGCTTCTTTGTGTTTGACATCACTGGCAGACAGTGATAAAAGCAGGGCAGACTTGACAGACTTGAAAACTAGGTGAAAAGGCACAATTGTTTCTGAGAGGACTATAGGATTTTTTTTTTTTTTTTTGATCTTTAAGCAGGGGATTAGGTCTAATTCAGTTAACTGTTTTTCCTGTTAGCTGTTGAATAAAAATCATTTACCATCAAAAACTTATTGCTACCATCTTCATCATTAATCACTCAAGATTTGTTGTCCAACCATTATTTCATGTTCTTAGTGTAGACTACTAGGTATTTGCACTAATTTGTTTTCCTTAGAGTGAGAAACTGGATATATTTTATTGTATCTGTACTGTGACAACCCCACAATCCCACACAGGTTTTCTAGCCCACAGAATGGGTTCTTAGGCACTCCATAATGCAATGCAGGAGGTGAGTGAACTGTGTGTGCATATACTACATCTAAACTTTCTGTTGATGTGTGTGGAGGGGTGGGGATGTCCTCAAAAAATACTATCAGGTAGGAAAAGAAGAACATCTTGCTACCTTGAATGCCTGCCTACTATATTTAGCTGTCACTGATGTAAAACTGATTCTAAAACTCATCACAGAGTGGGGTTTGAGGGATCAGGTGTTTTCCTGATATCAGTGCAGGATTATTTTAAGAAGTTTCTGCATGTGATACTTGTTTTACAAAATTAGTTTATCCTCCATAAAGTACTGTATTTTGAGTTTAGGGTAAACACTAAAAGTCCTTATTTTATCTTTTCATTACTGACTTGTTGAAATATTTTTAAAATGAGCTTTCTTTGTCTTCTGCCCAGCACAGGATCCTGTGTCTTTGTATGGTGCTCCTCCACAAACTCTGGATTCTCAGAGCTCAAGCTTTCTTACAAAGGCATGTTTCCTGAGGAGAAGTAGGTTTCAGCTTCTTGTTGGTGATCTTTGGCTCATACCTCTTCCTTATTGCCTGATAAATTTCAGTCTCTTAAATTACGCATCTCTTAAACCTTGCTTCTAATTCTTGCTTTTAAAAGAAGAGTAGCTACTGTGATAAGCTGGTTGAATTAAGTTTTTTAGGGTATATGTCTGAGCACATGGCAGAAGATAGTGTTTTCATGAGACACAGGTGTACACAGCTTTCATATGGGGAGCTATTTATTACCTTGGTCAAACAGAAGAGTTGGTAGTAGATGAGAGTGAACAAGACCTGAGTGATGCAGGTGACCGTGAAAACTATCCAGTTTTCACTTGGAAATATTTACAGCTTCAGAGAGAAAATAGATTAGGACATGCATCAAAAATGGAACAGGAAGTCTGAAAGGGACTGCGCACAGGTGTCAAACCTTTGTTTTGTTACAGTGCCCAGTCAACTTGGCAGGGCTTTTGGGAGATGTGCCCGTAGTTGATACCCTAAGCAAGAGAGAGAGGGAATGCATACTGTTATAAGCTGCTTCCAGTGCTTGTATTCTATAGTCAGTCTATGGCTACATCATCTGGGGGCTAGGTTGGAGAAGGCAGGTGTGTAATCTTTGAAGAGTTTCACATTTGTCTTTAGTAGGAAAGTGATATACTCCACTGTGTCTGCACTAAGCAGATTTTACCCTATTATAAGCCTATGAGCTGCACTGGTTGGCAGTGTAACAACATTGCTATAAATTAGGATATTCCCTGCATTGACTATTATTTATTGACTAGACGTGTACCCATTCATTATGTGTCATGTGCATCAGAAGCAACAGCTTTTCTACATAAACTGAAAATTTCTAGTGTGGCTTTAGTATAGCAGTATGATAAAAATAGGTGCCAACTGCAAGGTGTCTGGAAAGAGAGGAAGCTAAATATTTAAGCAGCATAAGTAGGCATAATTCTTTGAAATATATAGAAAAATGCTGACTTTATACAAGCTTAATCCTGCCCTTTCAAACTTTACCTTTCAAAACTGTACAAAGTTTTCAGAAAACTGTGATGAACTGTTTCTTTTCAAATAAAGTTCATGATGCTGTTAGTTAACTAAGTTCCTCTCACCTTAAATGGACCATGAAAACAGTAGTTGGGAATTCTTTGTCCCTTCTTTATTCAGTGGCTTCTATGCATACATACAGGGCAAGGATATGTAAGATACAGGTATTTCTGCTCTTTCTATTGCACTTTGTAAGGGTTTGGTTTTTTTTTTCTTTGCATTTCATTTTGATTTCTGACCTTTTTCAGAGACACTGGTTTAGGTTGCGATTGTGATTCTGATAGATGGTGACATTTTTCAAGTTTCCTGGTGGGGTCACTGAAGGGACATCTTTTTTAAGTAAACATTTAATCTTATTAATTTTTGGGGGCTGTTATTGGTCCTACAGTATACGCTGCAGATGGACATATGAGGAAAGGCTGAGAGATCTGGGGCTTTTTAGTATGGAGAGGAGAAGACTGAGAGGGGATCTAATTAATGCCTATAAATATATAGGGGTTGGGCGTCAAGAAGGCAGGGACAACGTCTTTTTGCTTGTGCATTTTGATAGGATGAGGGCCAGTAGATCCAAGCTAGAGTACAGGAAGTTCCACCTCAACATGAGGAAGAACTTCTTTACTGTAAGAGTTGTAGAACATTGGAACAGACTCCTCAGAGTGGAGTCTCCTTCTCTGGAGACTTTCATGACCTGTCTGGATGTGTTTATGTGTGACCTGCTCTAGCAGGGGGTGGACTTGATCTTCAGAGGTCCCTTATAACCCCTAACATTCTGTGATTATAGGGAGTGGCTTCCAAGCGCGAAGAAACATTCCAAAGCTATCAAAATAATTCTTTTTTTTCTTTGAGATGTATTAACATCATAGCTTTCCAGTGTTGAGTTGCTAACAGACAGTCATGTGAACAGTACTGCATCCAGCAGTTTATTCAGGCCAATGTCTGTGTACAATCTGAGGATGACGGCCAACAAGACTATTTCATTCTTCTTTGTCTTTTACAAACATATACTGCATGGACAGGTCTATACATTATCATAATGTTAGTGTTTGGACTCACTAGTGCAAGATTGTCCGCATTTTTAAATGAACACAAAACCAGTTCAGGACTGCAGACTTCTGTAACCTTGGAAACTACCATATATGTTCATTTTGGAGACAATTGATTCATTACAGTGTCCAAAGGTTTTGGATAGGAAGTGAATGACACTGTTTCATTTGTTAAAATATATTTGTGTTACTCATCTGCTGTTGTTATCACTCTTAAGCTGTTTTAATAGTAGAAGTACATTTAATGAACACTTCCCCATTTTGTAGCACTTAAGAACTTCACTGAGGAGTGAAGCACAAAGTCTTAGATTCTATTCAGAAAGGTAGTCTTTGCTTTGGAGAGATCATGCTCAAAGCCCTAATGGAAATAGGTGGTGTTGTTACGTGCTAAATACAGTTCAGGGGACTTTATAAGAAGTGTCCCATTTATAGTCTGCTCATGGGAGGACTAAAACAGTTTGGAGAAGGCTGTGGCCAGTAAGTAAATGTAAAGATAAATTGGGAATTTATTTTCCGTTTTTCTTTGAAACTACAAGTATTAATATTGCATGACATTAATTACACTATTCTAGGGAGCATACCTTCAACCTTATTTATTTATTGACATGAAATTCTAACATTTATTTAAAATGGATACATGTGAAAAATTATGACTCTTTTGGAGGAGTGCCCTCATCTTTCAGTGTTATTGGTAGTTACGTATATTCATCAAGACCAAATTATACCATGTGCAGGCAAATAATAATGATAAAAAAAAAAAATTCTCTCTGCTTTGAAACAAGAGTAGAGTGTATTTATAGCTTTCCTCAGCTGTAATAATGTGTGTATCAGACACAAAATATGATCATATTGCTTGTTAGCACATGTGGAGCCACATTCTTCTAAAATCCCAACGTTGTTTTTTCACTGTTCTATCTGACTTAACCTCTATTTCACAGCTACATATGGCTGCTAGCAAGAGACTGAACTTTAGCAGGAACAGTAAAAGCAGCTATGTGGGAAAGTCTTCTGGGGTCTTTCAAAATATTTTAAGAGCTCTTTTATAGAAGTTTTGCAAAGCAAGTCTGAACTTGATAAATACAGTTGTCACTAGATGTACCTTTATAATAGAGGTGCTTTGCTGTTCATGCCCTTAACACGGTGTTTTCAGAGGGGGTATTTTGCTGTTGCCTCCAGTGAAGAAAGGGTTGGGCAGTATGTATACAAATGCTTTAGATAAATAACTCATGTTTAATTTCTCAAGAGGTTTTACTGAAAAGTGTTCCTGACACTGTCAGCAAACTTCTTTTAGCTTTTTGGGTTATGTCAGTTCTTCCACACAACAGCTTTGATGTCTTCCCCCCCTTCCCCCCCTCCACTGGACTGAAAAGAAAGCATTTTGAGTATTTTCTTGCAATAGAATTGTGTCAGAACAGATGCTCTCAATTCAGAAGCCTTGATTTTTCTCTTTTTCTTCAAAAGAGTTCTAAAACTTCTGTACTAAAAAACATTGTGGGAAACCAAAATGTTTCCATTACAGTTTTGGTTTCAGTGAGATACCATAACACCGCCTTCTATGAGTTTTGCAAACTATTTAAAAGCTTTGCTTGGAACAAGAGCTTACTTCTAAGAAAGACTTAAATCACTATGACACAAATAGAAATTTCTCTAGTAAAGATAATGCCAAAAATTATATGGATAAGGAAACAAAAGTTATCATTGCAAAAAATAATAGTAAAATGAAAATTATTTATGACAAAGTAAGGAGGTAAGTCTTAGTAGTGGGATATTTTATTATTTAGTACAATGTTATTCAAGTTATTAATTAAATTCACATCAAATACAATTATCAGTATGTAGCTGAGCATCTTGTTCCTATATCTTGTTTCCAGATATTGAAACAGTTTTTAGCACTGGGAGTGGTATGTGACTCAACATAAGATTGGGAAGGCTGTGGTGTCGTGAAGTGGAGCCACTCCTTTTGGATTCATGTCTTTCATTGTACCATGCATTCCTAATGCGTGTCATTGTAAATAGGTGTGTGAAAGTCCATGTGACATTTAGAAGAGACAGCAGGAAAAATATGTGAAAGCCTTCCTTCTTGTTTTAATGTCACATACAGTCATAGGAAAAGGCAATACACATGAGCAACAGAAGTACTTAATAGGTTGTCCTGGTGTGACATAGTTTCCCCTTAAAATTGTTGCTTGATGTTAGTATAACCTGGAATAGCTTTTAATTCTTCATTATACTTGTAATTATGTAAATTTTTCAAACACTGTTGTCATGTATAAATATTCATTTCCTTATACGAAGGTATTAAGATACATAGAAGCCAGATTATCATACTGCAGTGAATCACAGCTGAGAAAAACAACAGTGTAGCTCAATGTGTTTTTAACTGGAAATGGGCAGTGAGAGCTGACATAGACTGAAAGGACAGCTGGCACGACAGCATTTGATGTCCTGTGTGTAATTGGTTTTGAATGCTTGACAGATTTTTATAATGGTACAGAGGCACTTAGACCAGCAGGTAACTGTTGGGAATAGATTGAGTGGTGGTGAGCCCATTTTCATATTACTCTTACTTGAGAATTCTTTAGACACACTGGACATCAAAGATATGTTTTCTTTTAAGTTCTTGTCAACTTTGTCAACCCCCTTTCATCAAATTCAAGAAAAGCAGAAAAACTTTAAACACCTGTATGTTATTCAATTAAGTGATCATTGTTAAAGATTAAATTTAAAGTGCAGTTTATATATAGTAGGGGTAGGAAAGAGAGTATTGTCTGGGCAGCCAGACTTTAAATTTTATGTCAAAACTATTTTTGTTGGCAAACCCTAAGCAGAGGATCACTTGTGAAACTGATGCCAGAATTGGATCAACCAGCTCAACAACTACAATCAGGGACAAGACAAGCTGTTTCTGTCTGTTGGAAGTGATGGCATTTTTATTTTTTAATATGTGCTAAATGGGCTGATCAAAATAATGTGACAATCTTAGAGAGCTACGGGTTTTGTTTTCCTTTTGTGTTAGATGATGGTAAATTGTCAAGTAAAAGAAAATAATCATATCTCTAAATAGATTTGATTTTCACATTCAGTCTTCCCATTTGGTTTTTTTTTTTCCATCTGTATTTCTGATTGAATGAAAGAAATGAAAGAATGAAAGGATTTTAGAAAAAGATTAGTGGGATTGAATGTCTTCATTCTGAGATACTGAATTTACTACATCGTAAAGAAGTTTGTATTGCAAATAGTTAAACATAATGTAGGCTCCGAAAATCAGGCTACCTGGAATCAAGCACTCAGATACTAAAGATTTAAAAATGACCAGTTGCTGTAAAATCTAGGTCATATATTTCTAGACTGTTGGTCTTTCAACTGGTGAAAAAGTATTTTGTTCTTCAAGGATATTTTTTTAACTCTGCTATCACTTGCTGCTGAAGTTTTGGCATTTCATATGAAGTCCATTAAGGTCTGAATCTGAGTGGATTTTTGAATTTGGCACTGTAAAATATCTCACATAATACACTGTAAATATCCAAAGCAACTGCTATATTAAATTTAATAGACTGTGCCAAGCAACTTTCATAATATTTTATTAATGACTGTGGATTGGATCTAGAAAATTTTACAGTGGTTGGACTGACCATTCATCCAAAAGATACAGGCACTTAATTGTGTCTAAGCAGCTGTCAATTTTGTATGCCCTTAAGATGTCCCTTTCTCACTTGGCTGATCACATCATGTTCGGAGCTTCTGAAATGTTCAGACTTGAACCAGAAGGGAAAATTTTACTTGTGAAAAAGCTGCAGTGGCTTAACCATATTGGTGCATGTCTACATCTTTATGTTTGTCTGAAAAAATACTCAGTTCTAGGAAAGGACAAAGACAGTTGAAATAAACTTCTATAAAAATCTGAATACCTACTTTGCAGTGGTTTGTGTGCTTGCAAAGTAATTTGTTCAGTAAAGAGATAAGCCATTTTAGTAGTAGAACAGAAGTCTTTCCAAGCTGAAAGAACCAGCATTGCTGTGCTACTTAAAACTCTTAATTTCATCAGAGATTATATTTTTGAATACTGCTATGAGAAGATGGCCCACTGGCGACCACAATTTTCACATGAATAGAGGTTAATGGTCTTGGCATTTTATTTTACAAAGTTAATCAGATAATTTCAAGTCTTCTACCTGTATCCCCTCACTTGTACAAACCATTCATCAATTTCTGTTGTAAAGATCTAGGTGGTGTTTTATGTCATATTAAAGTTACAATGTACTCTATCTTAGTCCTGTTTGCGATTATTGTCCTAATGGTGGTAAAAAAAAAATTTATTTGGGAGACAATTTTGTGGTAGAACAACATCTTGTGTGAGCCTACAAAAAATAATTTAACATGGCAAAGCTAAAAAGTGGTGTGGTTCAAGTACTAACTACAGTAGCTATTACAAATTACTTGGGTGATTAAACATTTTTACCTGTTCAAAACTCATTAGTTTAGAGCTCATAAACAGTCACTTAAGTATTTCAGTTAATCTTTTCAACACTACCTTCATCATCATCTAAAGATTATTTGGA
Source organism: Todiramphus chloris collaris (assembly GCA_025345505.1). NCBI lineage: Eukaryota > Metazoa > Chordata > Aves > Coraciiformes > Alcedinidae > Todiramphus > Todiramphus chloris. The sequence continues at coordinate 11,895,980 of JANVCC010000034.1, forward strand.
TACTAGAGAGTTCTTGAACCATTGGAGGGAGACATTTCACTGCCATTAGGTATTTGTTACAAATGTCAGGCAAAAAATTTCTTTAAAATGCCTAATACTGAAATTTTTTTTAAGAAACCTAATATTTTGCAGTTATTTAGACATTAATTTCCTGGTAATTTAGATTCTCCAAAAAAGACCTATAAATCTCAGCTAAAACATTGCTGTAAAATAAAAACTTGAAGAACACTTATTTAAAAAATAATAAAAAATATGTATATTTGAGACACTCAAATCTAATCTAACTTTAATCCCCTAATTAAATCTCTAATGATTCCAGTGTTTTCACAGAACAAGTAGCTGTAGACAGCCCTGTGATTCTAGATGGGAAATGTGTTGATCTAGTTAGGTCTAAGAGACAGTCCATGGATATTTAGGACTAGTCCATAGAAGATTAGCTTATATTAGCCTAAAATGGCATAAGATAGTATTTCCAACTATAAGAGTAACTAATAAGATTAAATAATGCACTCCCAAAAATCTTGTTAAAGTAAATATGCATAAAATGCAAAATGTGTAGTGTAATGCATTCTAAACTATGTAATGCTGGCCTCATTCTTAGCCATGTTATGCTCTATTTAAATACATAAGATGGATGAAGTATTTTTCCCTTTTCTAAAGCAGAAATATATGTATATTTTCGTTTGTTGCGAGCCTTTTTTTTTTTGTGGGGTTTAGTCTTTTTTTCCTGTTGATTTTTTTTTTTCTTTAATAAGGGAAAATCTTACTGTTCATCACAAAAAAGGAAGAAGTTCTTTACTTTGAGGGTGGTAGAACAGTGGAATAGGCTATCCAGGGAGGTGGTTGAGGCCCCATCCCTGGAGATATTCAAGGTAAGGTTGGACAAGGCTCCGAGCAGCCTGGTCTAGTTGAGGGTATCCCTGCTAACTGCAGGGGGGATGGACTAGATGACCTTCCAGTCTATGATTCCATGGAACAAAAAAGAAACCAAAAGTAGGACGTACATGTCCTTTACAGTTAAAAACTGAGAAAATCCTATGAGTGGAGACACTGTTTCTTGCATTAAAATGTGACAGAGTGGTAATTTAAATTATGAAGGAGGGCCAGTTCCCACTGAAGCCTATCTAAGCAGAATTTAACATACCTGTCATAGTCCATTTCATTTTCAGAAGCATTATACATCTGCTGCTTCCCAAAAGATAGTCTTGAAAAACCAGTTTGTATCAATATTTGACTTACATATTTGAAACTTCTGTCCTGTCCTAACCACTACACAGGCTGATTTAGATATACTGAGTTATATCCATGTTGCAGCTGTGTGTTTTGGATGATAAAAGTAAAGATTGTCTAAATGCATGGCTGCAGAATTTCTCAGAAGAAAAATGTCATGTGCTAGATCCTCCCTAAGGTATTTTTCTTTGTTATCACAAAACTAAAATAAAGATTATTTAGACCTTATTTACATATTAAATTAGAGTATCATTTTAGAGGATTTGAATATCCCAGTGTTGATGAGAAATTATTAATCTCTGTCTATATGTAACTATATATGATTCTATTTTTGACAGTTATAAAAAATATTGTTTTTCTTTAGGGGGAAATTTTGAGTGCTGGCTCATGGGAAGCACTTCAGACCTGAGATAACTTTTCCTCTGTGACATGTTAAGACAGATCTATACTTTTGATATTCCAGGCATGCAGTCAAATTTTCAATTTTTCCCAAATGGTTTACAACTGTCATATATGGTCAAAAGCAGCAGCTGACTCCACTTAAAGCAGTTGAGAATATGCCAGATAAGTCTTTATTTAAATCAGTTTTAGAAGGTACATTTAATACAGTTCTTCCCAGGTATTCATAGGTCCTACAGCCTTAATACTGGTGAAAGTGATTCTTGCAGGTTCTGGTGAAGAGCAACCACAGTTTCCATGCTGCAAGACTGTGCCTGTTCATTAATGCCTTTGCTCTTACTTGATAGCAGCTGTAAACTGCAGAAATAATAGATCAGCTTTTCCATCCCTTTTCCAGAATCTTATCAGTCATTAAAGCCTAGTCTTTTTCTTCTCACATTTGCACTTCTTTGTTCTCGGTGTCAGGGAAGTTAAAACCTGGTGCTAAGCCTCCTACCCCAAATTCTCTCCTGTTGTTTGTATGAAGCTAAATAAATGTAGAAAACACAGATCTGCAGTATCAGTTAATTTTCCTCTTTCCTACCTTCTACATGTTACTTATTTTTTTTATATATATAAAAAAGACAGGCAGTTCTCAGTACTACACAGGCTTAAGTGTTCATGTAGTTTGTACATAATATCAGTAGCTGTATCCATGAATATTGTTATTTTTAATTGCTGTAAATGTTCCTCTGACTAACCTTTGATCTTAGTTGGAAACCTTTTCTGATCGTTAAATGGAATTTATTGCAGTTGTATCACTTGTTATATCAAGGTGATTGTTACTTTCCCTATAAAAACCATTAACTAACTGTTCCATATCAGAATGGCCCTATATCACTCAGGTTTCAAAATTATTTACTTCACATGATTATAACACAGTCATTACAGTTTGAGGAGATATGAATTTCTGTCATTACAGGTGGTAATTGCTATTGATGGCTTTTTTTCAGTGAAAAGGGTAGGAAGCTTCTAAATTGCTTTTCTACCAAAAGTCATGCCTTCCCACTCAACTTTATTCCCACTTGCTAGCAAAGGCAAATTTTTCAAAAGTTGCTCTCTGTCTTGTGCCAAAAGAAGTGGCCTCACTGTAGCAAACGTGTAGTTTAATGGGAAGCTCACCTTCATTTTCGGTGTAACGATTTAAACATTTCTCTGAACATTTTTGGACAAAACCTGTTGCCTGGGAATTTGATTTTGTTTTCATCATGACCCAAAGAGTTGGCATCCAGCTAGTTTGGGATTTCAGCTGTCTGTGGGCAGCCAAGAGTAGTGACTGTATCAGTGCAACTCATATGGCAGCAAGGCAAAGCTTCTGTAGTCTGTGACTCGTGTATTGTTATTTGCAGTAGGGGAAATTACAGGTTGTATAAACTCAGCTAGTCTATAGTAAGATTCTACAATTTGCAGCAGTTCTTGCTGCTCTCGCCTCTTATTAGGGAAATTCCTCAATGGAGATCATGCCCTATCTTTGAGCATGCTAACTGATGAGGCCCCGAGATGTTTTATCTTTTTTGTATTCAGTCTTCAAGTTACAATTTTGGCAATGAAATGTTATATTTATCCCAAGGGAATCAGAGGCCTGTTTCTCAGGATAGCGATACTGTCAGTGCTATTTATTAGACTAAAGAAAATCTGACCACTTTTGCTATATTGATCGATTAATGTAATTTACTACTACAGATGTTTAACCTTGAACATTTGACTTATTATCATGAATAATTGTTTAATATTGACATCTGTAGGGGCTAATATAATTTTCAAAAAGCTGAGCTGTGCTATCGTTGTAAACAAATTTCAAGTGCAAAGCAGCAATAGGAGAGTTTCTGCAATGTGGTTTTCATTCAGAGAGAACAAATACATTTGTGTCTGTTCCCAGAATATACTGGACAGGAAAATGCTGCCAAATCAGGTGATAAATGAAGGTGCTGTATATTATAACAAGGGCTCAAAAATCCTGATGTACTTGGAAAAGTAGCTGTAATGTTAAAATTGGACTTCTGGGGACTGACTAGTGTCTTCAACCAATGCGTGAGTTCAGTGATATGCATTGCCTACTTGATTTTTCTTTAGGGTGCAGGCATAGTCATGCTTCAGATCTTACTTACAGAATATGCCAAAATCTCTTTGCTAAAGGACGTTGTTTAATAGGCAGTGGAAAGAATAAACATACTGGGTTTTACTGGAATAACCTGATGCATAAGGTAGAAAAGAGAGATTTTCTTGTTTTAAAATTTGATCAGCAGAAAAAAAAAAAATCACAGAAGAAAGGCAAAAAAATGTTTAGAATGGTGAGAAGGGGTCTAGAGTTAACAGAACAAAAGAAAATATCTCTCCCAGCCTGAGATGACAGTAGAACACAATACAACGGTTAGAAGTGATAATTCACAACTGAGCAGTTTTCAAAAATATTTTTTATCATCACACTCTTAGTTTTCTCCAATATTCCTAGAAACTGAATCCTTATTCTACTCTTTATAAGATCTTTGTAACAGTATAACTTACGTGATCAAATTGACTAGGCTTCCGGTATTTTTCTCCCCATCCTTGTGATCTGTGATAACTCCAGCGAGATCAAATTATTTTGTTTCATTTACGTGCATGTAGTGCTGGTAAGTTCTGCAGAGAAACATTCATGCAAAACTAATAAAGTGATGAATGAGGTTCTGAAAGTTAAATTACTGTGTTAATCTATTCTAAGCAAGTCTTCCTAACATAAAGGACGCAGCACTGGAAATTTTCACATTAAAACAAACAAAGACCCAACCCAAAGACCTAGCAAATGGGTTGGCAGTTATGAGGTGATGAATCAATAGCTTTAACCTATTCAACCCAGTAATCTCACAGCCATTCTTGTCAGCATTTATTCCTTCATATCCTTCTCTACAAATACAACCCAGGAATTAGAATATATACTGTACATGCTAAGAGTGAGTATGCAAGTAATGCTGTAGAGAAAGTAGCCATTCTTAGTAATCAGCTTTAATAAGTGATTGATTTTTTTTTTTTAATGGTGTGATTATTCCATTTATTTTAGTCTATTAACTGCTGATAAGTATTTTATTTAAATAATGTTGTTAATGAAAGAAAGCTAAAACAATATGAATTCTCTTATTGTATTCACTGTCTTGGTTAACTTTGCTGTTATGTGGGACTAACACTTCTTTTGAACAAGGATATCACTGCATCAGTAATGACACTTTCTAACATAAAAAATAGATTCTGCCAAGCAAAATATCTGTGTTTATCATCTACTCTAGGGGTTATGTGATATTGATGATGAGCTTTGTCAGTATTGTTTGTCTTGGAAAGTAGAGTGAGATGCCTGTGTGGATTTATACTGTTTAACGTAGTCAAAAGCCTCATGCTGAGTTAGGAGTTTAGGTTTTGCTTGCAGGTCTTCGCCAGAAGCATCTGTTTGGCAAATGCCAGTAGCTTCTTGTTGATGGTGGTGTTGGTGGGATAATTGTGCTACTTTTGTACACCATAACTGTGTTACTTTGTGCTGATCTTTCGAGAGTCAAGTTAATTACAAGACCTGATTACAAGCATACTCATCGTGCATCCCAGTAAGTTCAAAGTTTTATGTACTTCATTGGTATAATCCACCACTGAACGGGGAACTCACTGTCTGCATGGGTTGGAGGCTGAATACATGTCTAGGGATGCACTGCACAGCTACCCCTTGAGCAACACAAGTGCCTGGAAATTTGTGGAGCAGTTGTCTCTGCGGTGAGCATCTTCCTGGGCTTTTGGTAATGAGTCATGTGTGGCAAGACTACAGTTAGAAAAAACGACTGTATAATCTTACCATGGTTGAGACCTGACTTTATATTTTGAAGCAGTCTTGTTTAAGCCCAATTTACGATAGTGTTGAGTAGACAATTTTTTGTTTATAGTGTTGAATACAAAGAAGATGTGGATGGATTTTCAGAATACTCATTGGTTTAGTTAGTGTGTTGTTCTACTAATCTGTGAAGATGCTACATACTCTGTCTAGAGCAAGCAGCAAATGTAATTGTCTTAATTTCCATATGAAAATAAGTATCAGCACCAAATATTTAATTTCTGTGTTGCAAATATTAAGGGCTATCTGGAACTGAATGGATGAGTATGTCTCTGCTGGCTACCTGCAAGAAGAACCATTGCAAAATTTTGTTTAACCTCTGAGCCTTCTTACTGTTGTTCATGCGAATTCACTGCAGTGATTAATCATCCCATAGCAAAGAACAGGAAAAAAATGTTCTGTAACAGTTCCATGCATTTCTTCCCTGCACCATTTTCATGGTGAGGAAATGATGTCTAAAGAGTCACTGAAAAGAGGAAAGGAGTCTTCTAGAGCTGGTGCCTTCAATTTTGCATTTATTTTTTATATATTGTGGTAATATAAAAATTTATTTCTCATAGGAATTAAATTTTAATCAGGAAAAAAAAATGTACTGAAGAATAAAACCTGCCAACATTCTTTAGTCCTTGAATTAGGAAAACACATAAGACAGAAGTCTTAAAAATTAATGGGCGTATGGCAGCGTGGGTGGATCTCTGAACTTACAAAGGAGCATCACTGAAGTCAGGTGTAGGATCAGAACAACTTTATGAATGCAATCATTCCCACTCTTAACAGCAACATCTTAAAATTATGTAGAATTTTCTTCCCACATACTTCAAGTGGTATTTAAGATTTTTTTTTTTTCTAAAATAATTAAAATACTAAGGAATCAAAGTGGCTGGAATCAATTCCTGTTGTGTAGAGGTTTAAGTCAAATGATACTGCATGGTTTTAAATTGCATTGTAGATCCATCATAAATTGCTTCAGAAATGTATTCCTTACTCATTGCTAACAGATGGACAACAATTTAGAATTTCCTTTTAATGAATCCTTAGCCAGAACACCCATACTGCTGAATTTGCTATCAAAAGTAGTGCCTACTATGTTTGACTTTTCTTAGTACACTGAACTTTTATCTATTTCTTCCCCTTAAAACTGAATTAAATGATCCGTTGAGTTCAGCCAGCTGTTAGCCAGCCTCCTTTGAATCCTAAATGCCATGAACTAATTTTTCTCTCTTAATTGTTGAAATTTGTGAGACCACAGATCTCAACTGAACATGACTCCCAGTGGCCAACATTTTAAAAAATAACCAGCATGAATACCATCTCTGTTCCAATTTTTTTTTTGGTCATTAGGAACTAGCACTGCTGAGGTTGGCATGATGGCACAACAGTCACAAAACCGATCCTTCAGGAACGTTTGCAGCTTTAACATATATAATTCTTCAGTCTCTTGAAAGAATGTCCCTAATTAATTCACTACCATATATGTGAGTGGACCTCCCAATACAATTTCTAAGAGAACTGTGTCTCATGGTGGTCCATTAAATACATGCTTTAATAAAGGTCTTCAAAGGACTTGCAGAAATAGAATGAGATGTTTGACCCACATTTAAATTGGATGGAAGATCTTGGTTATTTATGTATTATTTATGTACTGCAATGACCATGTTTGGAGTAAGAGAATCAGCAGGATTTGAATTTGAGGATTTCCCCTCCCCTTGTTAGAGAGAACACTTGAGATGTGAGCAAGGAGATTTTTCAACCATACCTCTGCCTTATTCTGCCTACATTATTCTCTGACTGTAGTAGGGTAATTTTTCATGCTATATTGTGTTTGTCTCTCTTCCTCATTTTCTCTTCTGCTTCTGCAACCCCTTTAGCTTTCATTTCTTTCTAGGTACTAGCTAAGTACTTATTTTATTTTATTATTATGAATCATCTTGATACCTGGACAAGTTAAAGCTTGTCCCTTTGTTTGCAATAAATATATGTTTCATCTAATCTATATTTCTCCCTGTTGTTCCTGTTTCCTGTCTTGTGGTATTTCAATTGTGGTTTCAGTTTGGGGGGGGAGGGGGAATTAAAAAAGCAAGTTTGGTGACAAAAATTAGGATCTCTTTGGTCACTATGGTTGCTCTCGATTTCTGCCCCATTGTTTCTGTAGTCTTGAATCCTGAAGCTTTGGACAGAGATAATGATGGTCTGTTCATGCAGCACTCTTCAGTTTGAGCAGAATACTCCTTTATAGAGGAATAAGGTCTTAGTATTTCACAACAAACTGTATAGCTGCTTTAATCCCTTTAATATCCTTCCATAGTTCTCCATATCCATTTCTCTTCCTTCTTACTTCAAGTGCAGTAAAATTAAGTTCTTCCATTATCATTCTTTGTTATATATATTTTTTTTTTTTTTGGCAATTAAAATGGTCAAGTCCTCCAGTTAAGAACACTGAGCGATCAAGTCAGTAGTGTTATACCATAAATGAAAGAAGTTCCTTCCCTTCAGGACCTGATATCTGTCCTATAGTGAAGGCTCTCATGGGGTACCAATATTTCTTAGAGTTGTGCTTTTAATCACTAAGCTTCAGGTGAAGCTTTCTCAGTACTTGATGAGCCTCAGACACCTGGAGAACTTTGAAGACCCCCGGCACTAAAGATCTAGTATGCAATATTAATGAGATGTATTTTCTGCTAATGAAAAAATTACTACAATCTTCTACATTAAAACTATTTAAAGAGAAATTCAGAACAGTAGAGCATGTTTGTTTGCTTTTAAATGAAATAACTTTGTCCTAAGAATTTCTCCTTTCAAACATATAATAAAAACAGGGTAGTGTTGAGTGAAAACTGTTATAAAAATACAGAGATTTCTCATGTCTCGATCATAGTATTATTTCATAAGAAATGAATATAAGCCTCTAAAATTAATATCCTATTGTGTCACTGAAGGCAAATTAAATGCAAATGATACTCCTCAAATGAACGCATAATGCTTACTGCGTTGAGGTTTCAAAACACATTTGTGATGCTGAGTAGAAAAAAATCAAACTTACATTGAATGTACTGTGCAAATGCAAATGTCATCATCCATTTCTTTTTATGCTTTTCTGGTTTGTGTTTTTGTTTTGCAAATATGGTAATTGTAATGCGATTGTATTAAAATTGGAAGAAGTCATCAAAATTCATCCAGCAAGCATGCTCTTCTTCCAATGTTATTTGTCTCAAAAGTATGAAGTGGATTTGAAATTCTAAATCACTAGTTTTAAACCTTATCATGTTATGTTTATATATATTATACTACTGCATGAATGAGATCAGAGATATTGACACAATAGTATGGAAATGCAAAAAGAAAAACAAAATCCAAAGGATGTGTTAATGTGCAATTACTTTTTTTTAAAGGAAAGGCTGCCTGATGACAGTTTTTTGTTTTGTCAAGACAAATGTTTTATTGTAAATACTGAGGCCTTTACTAAAACTTTGAATGGTGTACCTATGTTCCCATATTAAGTTTTTTCCTTCCAGTATTTTAATTTCAAGGATTACCTTAATATGTCAGTTTCTCCATATAAATCCTTTAGGAAATAAATTTTAATCAAAGGATTTAAACAAAGGATTACCTTTGATTTTATGCATTTTACACTTCCATTTATCCATATCCAGATACAGTGTGACAGTGCTGGAAGGAGCTCTCATGTCTGCTATGCCACCACTGGCTGCAGTGCTTTGTGATGCAAACTCAAGGAATTGAAGAATCTTTCTCTGATACAGTTGAGTTTGCTCCACAAATAAACATGCATTATACTAGGCATTTTAATCTAATGTTAGTTGTGACTTTGAAATTTGCCATTGTGGCTTGCGGGTAAGGAAAATTGAAAATCTCACTATTATTAACACCATGTACTGTTGACTTGCTGTCACCAAGACAGTTGGGATGATTCCACAGCAGAAAAGATCCTTAACTTTGTCAAATTCAGAAATAAAAACAAGTTTGGAAAAAAACCCACTAAAATCACAGAGTTCTGACAGGTCGTAATTAGGGACGAGGCAGGTGGCCCACAAAGCTTGGATAGAAGGCTTTGGAAACAATGATTATTGTGTAACTAAACAAGAAGCACAAGAATTCATTTCATGCACAATATCTGTTGAACAAGAAAAGCAGAGAAGCTTTAGAGAATTGATTGTCAGAAAAAAAACCCAAGGGATAATGAAAGTTCAAACATTGTATGGGAGATTGAAGTTACACCCTGTGGTGAAACAGGCATGCAGTCAAAGAAAAATACTGGTGTATTTTCATTTTGCAGCATAGATGCAAAATCTGTTTTGATCTCATTTGTCTTGTTAAATGTTTCAAACAACTCTGTATAGATAATCTTTATATCCTGTAAGAAACAGGTTGAAATCCTGCATACCATTTGTCAAATCTGAAGATGTAAAGCAATGCTTTTGGAGGCTTATCAACTTTAGTTAACCACAGCAGCGTTATGGTATGTTTTTGAGAGGCTGATTGAATATTATAAGGCAAAGCAGATCTTCAGTGATGTGGCATTTGATTAGTGGGGAACTGGAGAAAAAAAACCCAACCCATTTTGCAGTTGCTTTGTTTTCACATTTGTCATCAGAGCCTATGAGTAGAAGGAGATTGTCTACTCAGTGCACACAGGTACTAGGTGAAAGTTTTGTGAACAGTACAAGCTACATCTGCGGGTCTGGAATCAGACTGATTACTTGGAAAGAAAGAAGATTATGTTCAGTTTATGGGAGTTTCCACCATAATTTGCAGAGGATTTTGGCATTACTGTTGTTCTTGGATAGAAGAGGTAGAAGGAGGTATTTCTGTGTGTATGTGTATTGGCTAGGGTTAAAACCTCAATGCATGTATAAACAGAAATACAGTTTTGACACTTTATTGTAATTTTTTAGTTGTGTACTCCAGTCTGTTATGAATTTGTTTTAGCTACTGACAATCCCAGATGCTAAGTCTTTGTTCATCATATGCTTGCTTCAAAAAACATCTGTAACTCTGATGGCATAGGAACACAAATGCCTCTGTATGTCCATGATACTGAGAAGCATAAATTTTACATAATATTGATTGACACAATTGTTATAAAATACTTAATCATATTTGACCATGAAGTAAAATGTGAGTATATGTGATCAGCCTCTTAACTTATGCAGATGCAAATTAGGATAATTATGTGAATCCATAGAATTGTGCTTGTTTGACCAAGAGGACTTGGCAGAAAATCTGTAAAAGTTGATGTGATTTTTGATCTATGTTGGTGAATCTGTTAATTTTTTTTTTTATTCATACTTTTTTAAATGGAGGTGTTGTTGCTATGTGACACTGATCATAGCAAACACCAAAAGTGTTTATAAATGAAGTGGTTTCAGGTGCTCCATACACAATGGTGCTTAAAACTCAACAATGTGTTTCATAACAAGTTCCATCCTCAAGTGTGCCAGCTGAATCAACATCAACCAGTAAAACCATTGCCAGGCAAACCCAGGTGATGGCCACAAAACAGGAAAAAGTTTGATGCTATGCAAGCTATGTGCAGGAGGAGAGTGCATTGGCAAATACAGTGTTTATGCAATCACAGGCTGATGGTTTTCAAGAATTCGAGTAAGGTCCCTGTGTGACAATTTGCTTTCAATAATGTCTTTGATTTTTGACTCTGTTCCTTAGACTTCTGTTTATGCACATGTCTCTTTCTTAATGAATCTGTGCATGTGAGGCCTGTAAAAATACATTCTAGTTACATGAATTATGGGAACTAAATACAACTGGCTGTTTAGTCAGTATGGGCTGTAATCACTAAAATACATGACTGTTGCAGGTAGCAGTTCTTCAGTAGACGAAGTTTTTTCTCTAAGTCACTGTGGGTAAATCAATTTTCCAGAATGGTGGGTCATAATCTATCCATGATTCTGCTGTCTTCAGAGGTATTTTCAGTCAGTTGAGATTTAAACATGAGGGGAGTTCAGTAAAGATTTACTGCATAGCTTTCCTCTCAGTTTGTTGGGTTTTTTTTTTGTTTTATTTTTTTAATGCAGATATGAATGGACTAGAGCTGTTTGCAAATAAGTTCATGTAAATATAGAAATTAATGAGATTCTTCTATCCAGTATAAGCAGGAAAGTTAAGAGCTTTCAGTTTTGTCTACTCTTAATGATATTGTTTTTTTTCAAACCTGTTTTTAAGGCCTAAATTATATGAAAAGTGCAAGATTGGGTTGGTAGGTGCAATGAATTTCAGCAATATTCCTTTTCAGGTCTATCTGAATCCATGATTTTTCCTTGGTTTTTTTTTTTGTTAATCAATACTTTATTCATTTTTGCAGCACTAAATCTGAAGTTCAAATTAATAGCATTTCAGATCACTCTATAGGCAGAAGTGTGCACCAGGATTTATTTAGGGGATTCAAGCCCTGTTTTGCAGATGTGTTGACATTTGTGAAACCATCAAGCTTTGATCATATTGGTTAATCCAATTTAAAGTTTTTTACAATTCTTGTTTAACTTTCAGCTTGAGATAACCACTGGTGATAGTTTCAGAGAGAAGCAGTGATAGTATAGCCATGAGAAATACTGTATGTGAGCATTTGCAGCTATTACCATTTAAATAGCCTGTGTCAACCTAAACAATACACAGGGGTCTGAAGGATATTTTGGGGGGGATTTGATTCCAAGGATCTTTATGGTATAAGTACATTATCTAAAATGACATATTATGAAGATATTCTCAACTGGAACAAGCACAGATTTCAAGCAATGGGTGATGGGAAAAACTGCATCCCAACACAGAAGGAGAAAGAAATAACAAATAGATGGAAAGCACTTCATACTGTCTTCCAATATATACATCAGTGTATTGTGACATTCATTGGAGAAATCTCATCTTCCCAAGCTTTTTTCCAATTTTCTGCAATCTATTTGAATAGGTCTACTTCTATTAGGGCCATATTTAATAGACAAGTAGAGTTTTTGTTCTAGCTGCATAGTACAGCTGTACAAATCCTGAACTCTGAGTTTCTTGATCTGGAAATACCATACATTTGCTTACATTGCTTACGTTGCCCTCATTAAGGTTAGTGTTTCAAATACAACTAGAAAAGAATCTTCAAGACTGAAGATTAAGGAAAGTTTTTTGTTGTTGTTTTCTTTATTGCTTTAATTGCATAAAGACCTTCAGTGGATTTTTATGATAACTTCCAGGAGAATACATAATATAAATAAACCAAGGTCTGGAAAATATAAGGTCCACGAAGCCTCAGAGTTACAACATAGACTTGGAATGCAAGGCAGGAAGAAAGAATGCTTGCAACCTACTCCTGCAGTGCTGGGGTGCAAAGAGCTGCGAGCACAGGGCTGGAGGAGTGTTAATGCCCACCAGAGACAAGCAGGGGAAAATCAAGAAGGAGAATAAAACTTTTGATATCAGAATCTTCTGTCTAGGTTGATTTTTAGAATGCTGAGTTTGTGTTAAATTACAGCTTAACTCTTAATTGTGTAAGTGTGATACTTTCATAATAAACACCTGCTGCCTGGGTTCGACTGAAAACAATCTTACACGTTTGGTTCATTTTATACATGGGGACATTTTTTATGTCATCTGCTGAGTGGGTTTGGTGCTTTTCTCCCTTTTTTCCCAAATCTAGTTTTGAGTGCTTGCAAGGAAAAAAAGAAAAACAGACACCAAGAGGAACTGAAGTTCTTCACTGCGGAACTGTGCCTACAAAATTTGTCTTAAAACTTCAAGTATTTTATTTTTGTAAAAGAAAAAGAAAAGAAGTCTCAAAGATTGAGGAACCAGATATTTCTGTCTCTATTCTTTCTCTGCAAAGTTGTCTAGATTCTTTGCTTAAAAAGATTTGTTCTTTTAAAATAAATTATCAGGTATGGATTGATCAATACTAGCATTTAGTTTTTGTTTGCAAGCAGTTTTTTACTTAATGCTCCAGTCATATGAAAGGTGATGTGTGGCACAGAGTAGTACAGACATCATAACTTTGACCTTGCATTCAGGATACCATAGGAGACATAGTGCGACTGACAATGTTGACAATGTTATGATATTATTGTTACTAATTTATGTAGATATAGTCTAAAGTGATCTATGCCTGGGAATCTCACTAGTTTAGTATATTACTGGTACTTTGTTTAACAGGGCTATATACTCTTGATATACTCTGTTACCTGTTCGTGTTCTTTGTATAGCTGTCAGCTCATTACTTGCCTGTGAAGTACTGTGTGAAAAAACATTTCCTTACTTTTCCTTTTCTTTTCTTGTTCAATACTATCTATGGTGAGATGATATATGGAGAGATATGTATGTGTGCATACATATATACACATATATACAGGCATATGCACAGTATGTCTGCATTTGTGTTGGCCATGAGGGTTGTTCACACTTCAGCTACTTCCTATAAACTGATTATAATTTTAAAAGCTCATAGTAATATGAAATATGCTTATGATGGTCTTCCAGTTGAAAACTAGTCTGATGTGTACTGATATCTTGCTAATAGATGGTGTATGACACATGTTCAAACAAAAAAAAGTACCATTTAAAAAATGGCACTCAACTTTACTGACAATGTTAAATCATGCAACCCCATCAGTTTTGAATCAAGTTAGACTTTATCATCATTTATAATTCATCTGAATTCCTCTTTAACTCTGCTTCAAGCATCTCCTAGGTGTTTAGACTGCAGAAAGATAAAATGCATAGATGTATATTGCTGCCTAATAAATCTCTTTCGTGTTTTTCACTTGCAGAGACAGAGTAGCCTGACCTTGGAAAAGGGCTATAATCTAGTGTCTTTATAGAGATGAGGAAGTAGCTTTGACAAGTAGAAATTAAACCCTAGATGGTCCAGGACTATCTAGCCATTGCTTAATCTTCTTAATATGGTAAGACAAATCCCATTCTTCATTTTTATATTAACATATTTCAATTTTATTATAGTTTTTAACTCTTAAGCAGAGCTGTAGGAGCTTGGATAGAAATGCCAGGCAAGCACACACATTAAAAAGAAAAAGAACTCCTCATCTCAGCAAGCTCACAAGTTTCAAAAAGCTTATTTTAAAGGGCTGTGAGTGAGGAAAAATTAGGGCATAGAGAAAACCCACATAACTACTGCAGAGACAATATAATAAGGAGTATAAGATGAGAATTAATTGCTATTAACAATAAAGTACATTTATTCTGTGTAGGACTTGCTGTCAAGATAGGATTTGTAAGTGGGCACAGACTTAGAAACATCCACTTCTGATCATTACCTGCATCATCAGCAAGTTTCATAGTTTTGGGGGCAGGATATGATTATCCTCAGTTGTTTCTGAAAAGGAATGTACAATGTCAAGTTTAATCTTTTGTGAGGTGACTGCCTGTTGTTATAGTCTGTTACAGTGCACAGAGACTGACCAGAAGAAATTAACTTTGAAAACTATTTCTGGAACTGCAACTCTCTTCATTCCCACATGTCTTTTTCATTTCTCTCTCTCAATCTAGCATAATAGATATTATTCTATATTTGAAGAAATTCTTTGCCACTGAGTGGATTACATATGCCATTAAAGCAGTTACATAACTGAGTTGTGGTTGAAGTTGGCCAGATTAATGAAGGACATGAATAATATTTTCAACAACCCATACCTTTTATTTGAAGAACTGTTTTATGGTTAACTTTAAAACATTGTCACTGCTTTTGCAAATGTAGAGATAGTCTGATGTCTGCTCGGTGTACACTTTGGATATTTTAAATTTGTTATTTGAGCTACAGTTGTCTCTCTATGTTACGGTTTGTGATTGCTATCATTAGATTACATTACATTTTCTAGGAAACATGTCCACTTTTGGGTTCATTTCTTCAGTAATAATTGTTTGTCTTCTGTAAAAAAAACCCAACCAAATCTACTAATAATACAAAATTCAATATTTGAAAAGATTTGTGTGAAAATTCACACAATGAGTAATATATCATAAGCAGTCCAAAATAAAATTTGTTCTGCTTGAGTTGTTCTGAAAACATTTCCTGTGTTTCATTCTCTCTAACACTTACAGTTTCACATGGAATAAATTTTTAGAAAGTGAAAGTTTTGCAATTCAAGTCAAAACACCACATATCAAGCTTTGTACCTTCACTGTAAGGGTTACAGTGATATTCGGGAACCTGAATTTTGAAAAGAGGATTTTCAGTCTAGCTGCTCAGGTATTGAATCTGTTCAGCATGCTTGTAAATAACCTTGGAAAGAGGTGATTAGTTGTGAGAAACAGGCTGCTGATTGATTAAGTATTTTTGAATACTCAAAAGTAAATCTGATTCTGAAGAAGTAAAACATGCTTTTTTATGACGCTGAATGACAGCTGAAATTCAATTTTAGTAAATGCAAAGTATTGCAGATTGATTAGTTCAGTAAAACTGTTGCCTCGATGCTAGTTAAAGAAGAAAATACAGTTTTACAAAAAATGCAGGAAAAAATAAGAAAAAAAAAATAGTACAATCCTTTTGAAATCTAGTTGCATTGTTAGTTTGATTATACAGACAAGACTGGACAAAGTCCCCAGAAGAACTAGAAGAGCTACAAAGAACAAGAATAATAAAGGCATGGAAGGGTTTCTTGCTGAGGACCAAGTAAATGGCTTTATACTGTTTTGGAAAAGGGAGAACTAGGACTGTGGTAAAGGTCTAATGACAAATGGTGTGGGAAATGTAGCATTTTTTATTATATTCTTATAATGTATGATGAAGATGTACTGAATAAGATAATCATTCAGCAGTTTTAAAACTAACTAAAGGAGATATTTGTTTGATAAACATGTAATTAAATTGTGGAATTTTCTGTTAGAGTGTATGATGGAGATCTGAAATGTGAATAGGCTTAAATGGGATTTGATTATCTTTGTGGTTTAATGAATAGGCCTAATTTTGTGGATTTTAAAGAACATGCAATTTTCAGATACAGTTCCTGACTCTCCTTTCAGATATAATATCCTGCTGGAACAGAGAGCAGAACACACCAATGTAGTATTTTCCTAGTTTCTTATGGTATTTCCCAACTGTAGACCTTTACTTGAACAAACTATGGCTGTTCTTGTGATCTTCAGACATTTGCGAATAGAATTAATTTTATCACTACAAACAGTTTCTCCATGAAGTGTGATATTAAATGCTTGCATATGTTTACACTTTAATCTTGTGAAGTGCACCTGCAAGACATCCGTGCTAAAATGTGCTGTGCTTGAAAAGAACTCGTCAATGGTCCATACTTCTCAGTATGTTCACGTATATGAGCTTTGGTTCACACTGTCACTATTTTTGGCAGTCATGGGTGATCGTACGGACAAAACTGCAGGTGCAGATTTAGGGACTGGATTTTGCTGCTATGTGGTTGGTTTTGATTTTGTTTGGAAAATTTGCTTCTGATAATGTACTCGTATCAGCTGTCATCTTGAACTTTGGGCTAACAATTTCATATGGATGGAAAGGAAAACCAAAGAAAGAATAGCACAGAGCTTCTCTTTTCCTGCCTGGGCTCCTGTACCCTTTGCAGCATTCTGTTACTGAGTTGCAGATCAGTCCTCAATCAGGAGCTGAAATTTACCCGCTTTTGTGCACCCATGTGTTTTCCTTTCCTCTGAGGAAGCAATTTAAATTATTTTTATGACACATGTGCTGCTAGTGACTTTTTGGGTGGTGTGTAGCCTGTTTTCACTCTGTTTGCTAATCAATTTCAGCACCAATTAATTATTTAAAGTTCATATTTTTTGTTCTTTGCTTTTGTGATTCATAATAGATGTTCTGTTTCTTTATGGTAAATAATGCAAGTTTGTTGATATATGTCATGCCTCTCAGTTTACAGGGTTCCATTTCTTGTCTAAAGGATTCCCAGGGAATGGAGGAAAATGGGCTAAGAAAGAAATAAGGTAACAAAACCAGAAGGATAAGAAAATAAATTCACTGGAATTTTGAAATAGCCTACATGAGAGAATGTGTTGTCAGCAAATTCTACAAAGGTTTTTTTTCGATACAGAATGAGGAAGAAACATATTTCAGAATAAATGCACTCTGATTACCCTAAAGCCTCTCCTTTTTGCTTTACCCTGAATTTGACATGGCTGTCATGTCTTCCTCATAGCAAAAAAATCCTGGAAAGCCAAGAATTGTGCAGCTGGTGTCCGACTAGTTCATTACTAAGAGAAAATCCTAATTAAAGCCTTGTTCATTATGTATTGCTGTGTCCTTGGAAGGGATCAGATGTTACATAGAACATTCAATGTCAAGGACAGCTTCAGAGAACTCTGGGGAGGAAGAGAATGCAAGTTCTCTTGAGAATGAGGTGTTTTTAAAATAGATTATTCTATGCAGAAGTAGAGTTTTGGGTAATTTGGCCTTTGGTTTGGATTTGCAATGTTTTGGGTGCTCTGATTGCAACTGTACAATCACATCCTGGAATTTCTGCCAGTCACCTGATGTGGTAACATCTAGACATGCTTCTTGTCAAGTCCCACAGGACTCCTTTTTGGTCTATGCTCAGAGATTTAAACCAGATTAAAAAGCAAGCATGAGAACCAGAGCATGAAAAGAACCCTTAAATATCTGGGAAGTATGCACTGGTCTCTAACAAGTCACAGCACTCATTGGCATCATAGAAATGACATAAGTGCCAATGGGCATCAGCTGAGAGCAAGAACAAGCTGGTCATGCATACTTCAGGCAGCTTCCGTGAAACACTCTGGCTTGGTTCATAGCTTAAGCAAAATGTTGCATTAACTCAGAATATTTTGTAGTATTGTAACTGCAGTATTTCAAGCTGGGATAATTCTACTTGAAATTTATATATAATTTTAATTTTCCCCATGGGAAAGTGAAAAAATGTTGAACAAACCATTCCCTCACACAGAATACTGAAACTGCACTTTTTAGTAAGTGGTTTAATAGAAAAATGTTCAACTTCATATCTGTGAGGTTGAGATTAATATCCTTGGCTACAAATTGTCTCCTCATTCAAACAAGAATTCTTTCACTCTTAGGTCTCTTGCAGGCTATTCACATTGTCTCGGGCATGGGTGTGTTGACATAAATGAAGAAAGACTGTTTTTATAGGCTTCTGAATTTATAAACCATTGATTTATATGGGTAAAAGAACTCCCCTTTCATAAGAAAATCATAGGGGTGAAGAGCTTTCAGTAAAATGTGTCATATTTTGCTACAGAAGTTTTACAAAATGTTCACTCATAGATTAAACTTAAAGGATTTGTAGTACGCAGAAATGTTTGACCCTTCTGTTTCCTTTTGTGGGTACAGTCTTAGCTATTTCTTAAATCTTATAGCTAACATATTTGTAAAATTTGTCTCATTCTGATATAAGACACGGCCAATTAAATCACAAAATGCATCTATTAGGAGAACTAAGCGAAGAGATGATTTTATTTTATATTACTGCCGATACCATTGTCTCATGCTGAGAAACAAGTGAGTCTAGCTAAATACATAAACAGATGATGCTATTTCTGTGGTGTTTGTTAATGGTATCTGTTGGAATATTTTGCTTCTATTTTAGAAATAAGAAATGTGCAGTCATTCTCAGGACTATTTCAGTGGATATTCTGTAGCTCAATGAAACAAAACCTGCAGTATTTCCATCTGTTTTTTAGTTAATATGTCCATGTCTCCATAAAAACAAATGCAGTGGGATCTTACAGACACAACTAACTCTTGTGAGAATATGCTACATATCAGCAAACTCAAAGGGAATTGGAGAGAGAAAATAGTTACATTTTTAATTTATACAGATAAATTATTTATCAGTCTTATCAGTTTGGCAGTGCATTAAAATATTTTTCCATTTTCTTCTTGGAAATGTTTGCACATTTGAATACATGTACCTGCTCAGATATAAGTAGCTTGTTGTCTTTTATTATAGCTTCTGTTTAGCTTATTCTCAGTATTTCCATGGTCAAACCAACAGCAACATTGAAGAACTCCAGAATTTCATTCTGAGTTGAGACTCAGCAGTGTGCAGCTATGATAAGATATGACATTTCAGTGGTTTACTTTGACTGTATTTTTGAGAACATATTCTATCTGAATATGACTTCTGTTATTAAACCAAATCCAGTTTTGTATGTTATAAAAGAAAAAGAAAAAATTAACAAGCTCAACCTACTTTATAACCTTCACTTAAGAAAAAAATTAATTAAAAAGAAATTCCACAGAAGAAATCCTATTGGCATTTCAGGCACAGACCGTAACTGAAAAATGCTTTTATATACAGATTCATACCAACAGCTTTCTGTCCAGCAGGTGACTTTCTACATTAAAAGGTTTGTAGAAGTGGAGATTGTAATAGGATGAACAACCTTGATAAAACACTTTGATTCTTATCTTTGAAATTTTTTTACCTGTCACATTTGGTGCTGCTGCAGTTAAGGGGGATATCAATGCTCCCATTGCAGACTCCTTTCACAGGGTTTTATGACTTCATGGTAAAAAATACCTTTTTTCTGAAATACAGCAGAATTTAGTATTTTTTTTCAATAACTCTCTTTTCAGTTAAATAGTGGATGTTAACTTGAAAAAACACATTTATTGTAAATAAAAGGGCAATCTTCAGCTTAGTAATATCACCCCAGATTAATAAAAATGACAGTATTTTAAAAATCCAATTTTGTTTTCACAGTTAAGGTTGTTTGCTTGATTACCTTTTTTGCATTGCATTTTGATTAGACAGGGAAAATCAATGAAGTTAGTTTCAGTGTGCTGGTAATCATTTTCACACTCAGGTTGTTAGTACCAGAACACTTAAGATGCAATAGCTGCAAGGTAAGTTTGAGGAAAACACCTGCATATATTGGAATTTTCAGAAAAGCTATAACGTTATACCCATCAATTTTTGGTTACATCTATGTGCCACAATCCAGCAGCGTTCCCCTGCTCAGCTCTGATTTCTACCCTCTTGCCTGTGAGTCTTGCTGCAAAGAGCCCAGCTTTCGAAGATGCTGGCTGCAGTTCCTTCTTTCTCCCGATTCTGAGGGGCTGTTTGCACAAACAAGAGCTGGAAGATGAACAAGCCAGGAATTCAGAGGGGTGAGCTCCTTTCCCTGCCCTCCTTGTCTTGTTTCCTTGCAAGCCCAGGCTTTGCCCTTTCTTGTTGCCTGACTTGTGACAATGCACCTGACTTGTTTGTTGAGTTCTCCTGGCTTTTGGGTTTGTTCTAAGCAGTGACTTTGCTGTTGTGTAGCTTGGCAAAAATATGTTGTAATGGAAATGTCAGTCAGTTCTATCACAGCAGCCTTGGTGCTGTAACAAATAACCTTCTGTGCAGAGGTATGAGTTCAGTGTTAACAGTTTTTATTTGGCATAGCTATATGAGAATGGCAATGCTTTTTTTTTTTTTTTTTTTTAATCCTGGGGTTTTCAAAGTGCTTTTGTTATTGGGTGCAGGGCTAAGTGAGGCATTGGGGTTTAAAAGCTTTTCCTTGGGAACCTACTATAAGAATGCAGGACTTAGGAAAAGACAAGTCAGAGGCGCAGTGGTAACTTGAAGGTCTTTGGGCAGTGAAATACAGCTCCCTTGTGGAACAGGCTAGCATATGGAGGGGTTTACTCTTCTAGTGAATGCTGGGAAACTGATACCTTCTTTTTCCTCCTTGATAAAAACACAGCATAACAAAGGCCCATGTTTATTCTGTCTTTAAAATTCTGCAACTCAGATCTTCAATGTCCTGTGAGTTCATTATTTTTCTTTATGTGCTAGTTTATGCAAGGTATGTACTGTGAAATAGAGGAATGAGCAGCTAAATACTTAGTAATTTGTTACTAAAAAAGTATCTTACTCTTGGTTATACTGTTTTTCCCTTGTTTACAAGGAATTACCAAATTCCTTCCTCTGTTGGAGAGGGCCCAGTCAAAGGGTAATAGTGGTAGTATAAGGAATAGCCTGCAAGCACTTGCAAAGACAGCACCAAATACAGCATGAAATTGTGTCACTACTATTGCTGGCAAACAAAACCCATTCGATTTGACTGTGAATTTTTTTAAAATGTGCAAATCCTTTAAGAAGAGATTTTCAAAATTACTATCTCAGTTTATTGAAAACTACACTCATTTGAAACTTGTAGACTGAATATATTACTTTTGTAATTCAAAACAGGAGACAAATTTGTTTTGTTTTAGGAAATATTAGAACCATACAGAAGTGATATGAAACCTTTAGCTAGATAAGATTTAGACTTGTGATGCAAATGAATTAATGAAAATGATCCACTCACAGTAGATGAATAATGGAGCTAAGTTATTGGAAAGTAAAGATAATAATAGCATCTCTGGGATCTCATTGTTCAAGAACTGCCTATAAATATAGCGCATCATTGCTCAAGCATTACCAGCTTATCTCCACATTGCTCAAATTTATATGAAAGACTTTTCCATATCTGTGGAAAAATGGTATAAGAAGACTTGGCTATCTTGACTTTTAGTTATTCGTGTTTACCATGTACAATGCAGACTTAAAAAAACCCCAAAAAATCAGAGTTGCATTGCTAGAGTCAAGTAACATGGTTATCTAAAAATGAGCTCGAGACAGGATTTCTTTGTTATTCATTCCTTTCAAAAATACTGTAATTAATCGGAAAATTCAATTCAGCTGTGAAATGAAGAGACACACCGCCTTTGTATATAGCCTCTGCAATCCCTAACACCCCGCTGACCTCTTTGTATTACTTAAGTGAAAACTATTCTTTCATTTACAAACCCTACTCCTTCCACCTTCAGTTTAAAGGAAAGGTTGAAGAGCATGTTGTGGCCAAGTACAGTCAGGAGGAACTGTGACAGTAGCCAGGAGTGAGAGTCTCAAAGTACAGGGGTTGTCCCTCTTACCTTCATCTGAAGAGGAACAGCTGGGACACTATTCCTCTTCCAGGAGTTGCTCTCTGAAAAATAATTTTTACTAGAGGCCGAGATATTCATACATGCAGAGAAATGTCCTGACCACTTTTCTTTCCTGTAGCTCATAAGTTCTAAATTTCTATCTTGTGCAGTGGGATGATTGCAGTACAATTGTCTCCAACCAGTGACATCTTATAACTTGGGTGGTCATGATTTTCTTTTCCTGATAAAAGAAACAGTAGTAACTTCTTCATCAGAGAAAGAAAATGTACATTAATATTCTATAGTCATTTGTATGATCATTTTATCTATAGAGCTTTTGGCCAGAAGAGTGCTTAATAAACTCCCTTCTCATTTACATGT
Source organism: Todiramphus chloris collaris (assembly GCA_025345505.1). NCBI lineage: Eukaryota > Metazoa > Chordata > Aves > Coraciiformes > Alcedinidae > Todiramphus > Todiramphus chloris. Next base: position 11,918,746 of record JANVCC010000034.1, read on the forward strand.
GTGGTTTGTTTTGCTTGTTTTTAATGTAAGTTTTGCTTAGTTTTTTGCTGAGAGGCTGCTTTCAGGGAGGCACTTCAGACATACTGCAAATGAAGCCTCTCCTCAGCCATTGATGAAGCATGGTTGAGGACCCATATGTTTTCAGCCTTTCCCTTTTGCCAGGTTTCTCATGTTGACTGCAGGCAACTCTGCTCACTGTTCTGTACTGGGTGCTTTTCTGTGTGATATGGGCCATTGTTACAAACTATGTTTGGATTTAATGAGAGATGGCATTTAACAGTTAGTAGTAACAATTTATTTTTATGGTATACTTTTCTTTTTCAGTATAGCACTATATGGCAAGGGCATTTGTTCATTCCAGGTATGATTAGGTGACTTCTCCATCTTTTGTGAGGCTGAAACTGCAGATATTTTAGGCTATGTATGCAAGCCTGTATTCTTTAGGGAATAAAGTAGAAGAGTCTGTAAAAACTCCAGCTAATGAGCAGTAAATTTATCTAGCAAGTTATTGTCCTTTTTCCTTGGTTTATTCTTAGGCTACAAAACTTAGTTGAGAATATGAATTGAGAAGAACAGATTCCCTTGACTCTCATGCACCATCTCCCTGCTTCTCTGTGATACAGAAGAGTTAGTATTGCATACAGTTTTCCCTGTTTCAAAATAAAATATTGGCCAGTCTTGTCAGCAGGAAAAGCATCATAGAGCATGTAAGAGTTTCTTTTCATAATTTTGCTGTAGTAAGTGTCTGTGCAAAAAGAGCAGTTTTGAGGCACGCTGGTATTCTCCAGCTCCTGAAGTTTTACTGGTATCAGCCATCAGTAAAGTCAACACTTAAGGCATCTCTAGTAATGCTGCACATTCTAATACTATTTCTGGTTTTCAGGGACTTAATTGTCCTGAAACAATTCAGAGAGGTTGATGTGGGTGGATGTTTTCTTTTTCAGGCAGCAAGAGAATAAACAATATAATCAACCTATTAGAGTGAGGGAATGCCTTCATTCATCAGGCAAGTGTTGCAACAGTGCGGAGTGTGTGCAAGAGAAAGTGAACATAAAGTAGAGTCATAGAATAGTTTTGGTTGGAAGAGACCTTTAAGATCGAGTCCAACCATTAATCCAGCATTGCCAGGCCACCACTAAACCATGTCCCTCACCACAATATCTGTGTGCCCTTTAAATCCTTCCAGGGATGGTGACTTCATCACCTCCCTGGGCAGCCTGTTTCAGTGCTTTACAACCCTTTTGGTGAAGAAATTATTCCTAATATCCAACCTGAACCTTCCCTGGTGCAACTTGTCCTATCATTTGTTACTTGGGTGAACAGATTGACCCCCGCCTCTCTACAACCTCTTTTCAGGTATTTGTAGAGAGCAATAAGGTCTCCCCTGAGCCTCCTTTTCTCCAGGCTAAATAACCCCACTTAGCTCAGATGCTTCTGATAAGATTTGTGTTGACCTTCTCTGAACACACTTGAGCACCTCAATGTCCTTCTTGTAGCGAGGGTCCCAAAACTAAATGCAATATTCAAGATCTCACCTCACCAGTGCAGAGGTGCAATCACTTCCCTGGTTCTGCTGGCCACACTGTTTCTTATAAAAGCCAGGATGCTGTTGGTACGCTGCTGACTCATATTCAGCTGGCTCTTGATCAACACAACCAGGTCCTTTCCCATGGGGCAGCTTTTCAGTCCTTCTTCCCCAAGCCTGTAGCATTGCAGGGGTTGTTGTGACCCAAGTTGTTTTTATCCAGTGAAGGGTGTGCCCATCCAAGCCATGAGCAGCCAGGTTCTCCAGGAGAATGCTATGAGAAACATCATCTTACTGCTTGTTTACCACTGTCTAACTCCCTCTGACTCCATTTGACTTATTTTCTCTTTTCCTCTTCACTGTACCATCAAATTTCTGTTTCAACAATTATTTACATATATTTCAGTGTTCCTCCAATGTATCAGTTTGGCTATACATGAAGTATTTTATTTATCTGTAGAAGTAGTATAACAGAGACATTTGAGAAACTTGTGGTATCAAAGTGTACTGGCTTCACATCCTATTCTAGTTTTAGTTTTCCTCTTTAACCTCTGTTTACTGGCATGTTGTTGTAATGCTGATGTGTGGTGGTTTCTCATTTTGTTTTTGTTTTTGAAACATATCTACCCATATGCTGTCCTGTCGTGCTGCACGTCATGACTCATAGGCCATCTGATAATAGTGTTTGACTTCTGTCAACTTAAGCACACTTTCAAGTAAGTGTTGCAGAAAACCAAACATTAACTCCTAAAATTGATGAATTGTGTTCATAGCTAGTTTGGTGGTGGTTTTTTTGTTGGGGTTTTTTTTTCCCTCACGAAAAATGTTACATCACAAGCTTACATTAGGTAGTTTTTTTAAGTTTATTTTTACTAGGGGAAGGAAAATACTTTTTTTAGATGTAAATTTCTTTCTGGCTATACTTCTTCAGTCAGCACTTCTATTCTCTCCTTATGCAGAAATTCCATTTTAGCACTCCTTGTTTCTCTTTCTCTAAAACATGGTCACAGATGAGTTACATGGCTCTTGCAAACCAACAGAAAATTACAGAGTTCAATTCAAGAAGAAGCCAGAATGCTACTGCCATGTGCTGAAGAATTTCACTTAATTGCTCACCCCTCTCTCCCTTCAGACTTACTGTAATGTGCTTTCATATGTAGAGGATTTTCAGAGGAGTTAAGTTACGTCAAAGATTGAATAAGAAAGGGTATGCTTAAAACCTGTGTGATGAAATGGCTTTCTTATGGTTTTGGAGACTTGGTTGAGGTGTTACAATTATCTGTTCCTTATTTTTGTGTCTCAACCTTATTCTTATCTGAACATTGTATGTAAACATAAAATGTCCAGAATTGTGCTATGAACCTGATTGTTCACTAAGTGCTGTAATATTGGAGGGGTTTACGTGTTGTGTCACATCTTTAATATATAGCCATCAAAAGTTAATTTAGTTCAAATGCTAGAAATAACTATATTCTTATCTATTATTAAAATATAAAAAAAAACCCCCACACATTAAAAAAAAAAATGCAGTGTTAATTTACTGATCATATGCTATTTAGAATAATTTGTTTCATTTATTTCCATGCTTATTACTTATTGTCTTTTTCTATCTCTGATGTAATTGGAGCCTGTGTATTATAGCTCATCTTTGTATTTTAGTAATGTTCTTAATATATAACACATACACACATCTTAGACCCTATTACTTTCTGCATATTCTAAAACAGAAAGACTTGTAGGGTTACTGTGTGATTAAATACTGGTATGTCTGTCTCACAGATCTGTTTAAGACTGTAGATTTATTAAAATATTCAGTGTAGATTAAAACATATAATAAACTGCAGTAACCATCTCCTTGGAGTATTAAGTAAATGCATATGAATAACACATTATCTAGATGTACATGTAAACAAAAAAAATAATTTCAACAGTTTTTGTCACCAATAGCGAAAGGGAAAAAAATGCTTTATGGTACTTAAGATCTGCAGTCCTGAAACAGACCTTGCTGCCTCACTTCAAGCATAATCCATATAATGGATATATTGCAGTGAGAAGATCATCTTATAAGTACCATAAAAGTGCAGTCTACTGTGGTTTCTCAGTTTTTTCCCTTTTTTCCAGTTCCTTTTTAAAATCAGACTTAAATAGACTCCCAGCAGCAGTTTATCTGTGCTGCATCAGAAGATAGGTATTTCGGGTTAGTGAGAACAAAAAGCTCTACAGGTAATAATTGCTGCTCTCTTACAGACAGCAAGCAAAGAACACCTCATTTCTAAAAAAAAAAAAAAAGCCAACATCATTTTCAGACACCCTTGCAAACAAAAATCATCCTAAACTATGTAGTTTAATAGGGAAATACCAGCATATCTAATTACAAAGTTATTTACCTCAATGATAAAAGAGATTTTTTTATAATGTTAAAAACCACTGGTGTTGACAAGGACAGCTTTAGAAAGCAAGAAATGTTCCATTTTAATATAAATTTTGGCATTTAGTAGTAATTTAGAAGTCAGGGAGCATGTCTGTAAAAATCAAATGTTTTAAGAAAGCAGTACTTTACCAAATGCTTCCTAAAGAAGGACATAGCTATGTATGGTATGGGTGTGCCAGTTATCTGAAACATGCACACAATGTATTTGTTATCAGCATGTCCAAATGCATTTAAATCAGTGGTAATGTAGGAAAAGTGCTTTTTAAAGCACTGAGGAAGAGATCTGAAGCTCTTATTTGTATATGCTCCTCAACAGAATGAGTCTGATGAGAGCAGCTAGAACTTTCCACAGCTATACATCACCCTGATAAATAAAGGTATTTCTCCATCCCATGTTTTCTAGGTGTTATTCCCCCTTCTTCACTAGCTTCTGCAGAAACTTGAGAGTCAGTGTTACCTGTTGCATTTGTCTTCTAAAGAATAGTGCGTCTTCACCAATTCAATCAAGCAAGGAAGTCTGTTATGGAAGGTTATTTAACATTACTGTTACCTTAACAAGCAGTAGTGAGAAGGTAAGAAGGGAGGGGGTCTTTGAGACAGGTATAGAAATGTAGTTTGCTCTCATTGCTCTCTGCTAACCCAGGCAAACACGTTTACTCTTGTAGTATCTTTCTCTAGCCATTCATACCAGTCCATATGAGTAGTACTTGTTGTAATAGTGCTTATTCCATCTTTAAAGAGTTCTCACACATGTAATTTTTCTTTTCTTTTTTTTTTTTTTAGTTGCAAACAGTACAAATATAACAAACCAATAATAGAATGGGGGCTCACCTGCTTACAATCCATCTTCACAAAAAATACAACAAGGTGCACCAGTGTTTCATCCCAAGCTACTTTCTCCCTGCAGTACAAACCACAACCCATATAATTACTGCAACTCTTTCACCTATAGCATTGTCTACAGACCTGAGATGCTCAGGAAATCTTGTTTCAAACTGCGGACAGGAGACACAAAACCAGAAAATACCAGGAGGTTTTTCCAAAAGGACAATATTAAATTATAATCTTTGAAATGGAGTTGAAATTAATTTAGTTTAAATGAGACTGCAGCAAACAGCATGGCCTTCAGTTATTACAAGGTAGATTGTTGTATTCTGAACATCTGACAGCAAAAGAAGACCAGTTTCAGAGACATATCACTCAGGAGCTGATGCTTCAAGTAGGAGTAGCATTTTTCTTCCCATTATATGGGATTTTTCTTAGATAATTGTTAGCTTGTGTCAGGGAAATATGTCTCTTTCACACTGTGTGGACCTGTGTTGGCATGAAGGCAGTTTTAGAAGCATCTGAATGCATGCTCGATTTCTGCACAAAATTCAAATGGAGTAAGACACATTAGGCATTTAATTTCCCTTGCATGCTCCCGGAGGACCTGCAGTTGTCCTGGAGGACCATTGTCAAAGTTCACCAGCACTATGTGGAAAAGCCATCTTTCAATATCATTTTGAGAAAGCACCTGCTGGGGAAAAACAAACAAACAAACAAAAACCAGCACAAAATAATAGCAACTTTTCAACTCTCTTCACCAGTTAACAGTGGCTGAAGCTCAGAAAAAGATTACACTTAATTTTACTCTCTTCAGGGAGGTTTTTACTGAGCTTGAGGTCTGCCACCACTGATGTGTGTTTCAGTATCTTCTTTTGACCAGACTGGTGTGAGGCATTTACAAGTGGATAGCTGGTTTAGATACGACCTTGAAGTACATTCAGGATCCCAAAGCATGCCTTGAATGAGCACTGCTTCCACAGCATACCAGTGTGCAAGGATGATTGATTGCATCTTGGAGGCAATAAATAGTACTGTCTGCAGCCTAGGTTTGAGCTTGACTGCTCAACTCTACCTTTTGACTAAGCTCTTCCTGTGTCAAGTGCTATTAGTCTAACCAGTAATCAGTTATGCACCCTACCAGTACTGTGTTAAGAACTTGTTTAGCTTTGTATTGGATTCTTCTGATTCTTTTCAGTTTTGCATTTGAGTGGGGGAAACAAATAAAAAAGGATCTTTTATTGTTTAATTTTTATAGGAAATGTAGTTTGTTTCAGATTTCTGTCATTACTAGTGACTAAGTTCTAGCTTATTTCCCTAATAACTTACCTGTGCACTAGGGACAATCAGTGTTTAAACATTCCTCAAGCATTGCCTTAATTTCCACAGATTTTTTTACTTTTACTAGGAATTTAACTTCTCCCTTATTCTGTTCAGGATTTTATTAGGTCATTTTATTTCTACTACTGAATCTTTTTCCAGAAATCAGTAAGAGGCAGTATGTTGGTTAGGCAAGCCTTGCTCAGGTTATGAATTCTGGACAGACCCTCAACATAGCAAAATAATTGACTCCAAATTAGCTTGGTCCTATGACTCTGAAAGATACAGTTCCCCATCTGTGCCTTCATTTCTATTTCTTGTTCTCTTACAGCTTCTCAAGAGATGAAGTATAAGGGAGCTATTATCCCTTATAGATCATCTATGTTGTTGGGTACTTAATACCAAACCTGTGACATATATGAAGCTGTATGTCCTAAAAAGGTAATTGAAATATGGAAACAGCACATTTCCTTCTCTGGTTTGTAAAACCAAGGAAATGCATTTTGTGTTAGAATTACTTTACATGTTCATAAGTACTGTGAGGTGCCTTGTTGCTCTAACTAGTATCAATTTCCAATCTTTCTAATAGGATCCTCCTCTTTAGAGAGTGATTTCTTGAGACAACAGTTGAACAGAAAATAAATTATTTGCCCCTCAGAGTGAAAATAAAAGTTCTGTTTATTTCAGTGTGTAACTCACCATTCTGTCCTGTTCTTTGAGCTGACAGGCATCCTTTAGAAGTCTGTGGTGTTCCACTTTGCGGATTTCTTGGCTTCTTGTGACTGTCCCTGATTTGACTTGAGAAGAACAGAAGTTTTCATGCTGTGACATATTGGGGAAATAACCCAGGCACTGGACCAGAAAGTCTCGATATTGGGAATGTTTCTTGATATTGGTGATGAAAAGGCTTAAGCTGGAGAAAGGTAACTCACTGCGATCTGAAATTCTTTCCCTGCTTTCTGTTTAATAGAACTAGTATCACTCCTGCTAGTGACTTTAGAATTTTGAGGGATGTACTTTTGCTGACATGAATCACCTTGTATCCTTTCAGCAACCTGCAGTATTCTCAATGCTTTGGAATGTTATAAACCAACTCTCCCAAACTTCTTTGTCTGGAAAGATCTTTTAACATCTGTTGTACTGTAACTGCTTTAGTTATGTAGACAAAAAATAAAATAAAAAAGAAGATCTGCTAAAATCGTGAGCTCTCACTGAGCTGAGTGTTTCGAAACTCTTGGTTTCATAGCCAATTTCCACATGTTCTATGATTATTGGTACTGATGAACCGAATTACAGTATGGTCTGCCAAGCCCACCTGAGATTGCTCTGCTAGCACCTGTATAGACACATAGAGGATTACTTCTGCTTCAAAGAACTTGCAATAAACTATTTTGTTTATTGATAAAGGCACAGATTATATTATTTATCACAACATTATTCATATGGTCAATGAAGAAGCTATGCAACCTCAGTTTCCACTCCAGTCTGGTGTCATGTATGTCATTCTGCCTAACCATTAACCATTTTGTTCCCAAATGGAATATCATGGAAATAAAACCTTTATTTGGCCTTTTCAGTGACTGGCCATTCTCTACCAGTCTCCAAATTGGTGATGATGACATAACTGTGCCTCTGCTGAGTTCCCCATCCACCATATATATATTCTTTGCTTATTTACCTTATTTCCTCCTGTGTGTTGCAGGGGTGTGAAAATGTAACAAGACATTTCACCTTGTTACTTATTACAGAGCCCTAACCAAGGCTCTACTTGCTGCAAAAATGAGTGAAATGCACTTCAGTCAGATAAAAGCAGCAATATAATTTATTAAGCAAGAGTAACAGTTTGGCTAATTAGTAAAATATAACAAAGAATCAACTAAGTTAAATGAGATTCGATTGATGACAAGGTCACTACATTACTTCCTATAAGGCAATTAATCAAAGATACATGAATGTAACTAGAAGTAGGGTGATTATGTGATGAGTAAACTTGTATGCTACTAATAAAAGCAGTATGATTATAATATTTCTACTAATGAACCTACAAGCAGTAGAATGATTTTGTGCTGAGGTTATTGATCTTTATATGGAGATTGTGAATGGGCAGAAGGAAGGGGATAAGGGCCAGCCCTTCCATTCAGTCATGAAGTTCAGAATAGATCATCTTTCCCTCTGAACTCCTTCAGAGAATAAGGTAAGATCTACACCTAGTCCAAGACCTGGTCAACAGTTTATGGCTAAGGACACTGGGAAATGATAGAATACAAGGTGTTGGAGTTTTGTGTAGTGCTTAGTGTAACACAGTACCTTAAAGTAAATGATAGCAGCGATCCATTAACATTGATATATCAATACTAAATCCCAATAAATACTTCATTATGATAAATGCAATAATTTCTATAAGATCTACAAAACAAATCACACACATACACACAGAAAGCTATTATATCTCTATAGAGGTTAACTTGTGAATAAGATGGATTTATTACACAGATTGAAAATAAATTTGACAGCCTGTCATCTCCAGGGTTTTGTAAAGAAGTCCTGTAGAGGAGAAATACTCACAGAGACCTTTGTTGGTCTTAGCAGAGGGACGATGTATCTCTTCATTGGTCTTTAGCAGATAGATGGTGTATCTGTCTTTGTCAGTCTTTGCAGATGGTGTTACCTCCCTTTGTCAGTCTTTAACAGATGGACAGTGTAGTCTGAGAGACATCCCAGCTCAGGGGAGATGCCAAACTTGGGCCTGCTGAGATCCTGTGGAGCTCCAATGGGCCTCGCTTAGGATCAACATTTATAGGGTTGCGAGATGATAGACTTTGGGCAAAACTAGGCTGGTATTTTCTACTGTGATCAACAGTCTCCTGGGTGCAGGGGGGAGTGTGTGGTCCCTCCTTGGCCCCCTCCATTCAGAGTATTCAGGAGTGATGGATATGGTCAGGGGAGGCCCAACTGTTCTATCTCACTGACTCGTTCTCCAACCCACCCAGGGAGATTGTTTTTTGGTTCCAGGCATCACACAAGATCAAAATACATGAGGAACCAAAATTGGTTTTGGTTTCAGGAGGCTGTACACAAGGATGAAATTTGCTGGAAGGCAGGGCACACCAAGTTTCCCACATTCCTGCTCTCCCCAGGCCTCAGCAGTCTCTGATAAGGTTGTAATGCAGTCCTGGAGCCTCTTGTAGTGCAGCCTGGGAGTGAGACTCTCTGCAGAGCCACCCAAGTCTGGGGGGTCTGTACCAGCACACTGTGACACAGGCCGTGAGTTGTGAATAATAATAAACTTTGTGCTTTTTTGCTTCTGTTCTTTGTTTTTACCTTATTAGTCCGGCTGTATGATACCGCTTTCTTCTAGTCCCAAAGGAAGTACTTGCTGTCCTCTTTGCATAATTCTTTTTTGTGCTCTTCTGTTAGTTAGTATTCTGTTCCTTGGTAGAGCTCTGTACCACCTAATGGATTTCTGTTTGCAGAGGTGAATCAAACCTGTAGATGAATGCAGATTTGAGCCCAGCAACTCCTACCTTGCTAACTTGCCTTTTCACCCCAATCTAATCACTACGAGGGACGAATCTTACTTCCTACAATCTCAAAAAAAAAAAAAAAAAGCAGTCTTTTTTTGCATTAGACAAGTTTACTTGCAAAAACATGTTGGTTTTTGTTTCTTGAAGGGTGTCATGAGCTTTCCATCATCTTGAGAAATCCCAACTCTAGCCATGCAAAGGATAAACCTATTGGTGCCTGAGGCAATACAAGTAAAGAACTTACCAAACTCAAATGTTTATACATTTGGGAATGTATCCTAACCACCGTAATTTCGCAAGATGATTCAGTTGCCCCATGGCTTATTTATAAAATGTTAAAATGTTAAACACAATTAGTAAAAGCATCTTAATCTCTCTAGAGACTCCTTGCTCATAGTATTGCTTGGAGCCTGTGTAAAATAGTCTGGAATATTTTATCTTTTTTTTGATTTTGATTGCTTTTATTTTTTGAGACTGACTGGGAAAGAAAATCTCGAAGATAAAGTATTTTCTTTCTTCTTGCAGGCTACTACACTCTTCTGATGAAGCTTAGATAGACTGGTTCTATCCTGGAGCAACATGATACAGTTTCAGTACCTGTGGATTTAGTTGTGTGCAGTGATTGGTTTTTACCACCATAGGATGAGAACATTGTAATGTCACCTGTATGGGTCTATTGATTGTGATCAGATGGAAAAGGAAACCGTCAGTTTAAAGAAGTCAGTGAAACTGGAAGAATGTAAAACTAGTGCTCTGCTTGCTGCAGTAGTGGTCTGCATCCTCCTAAGAAGTCTCAGAAAGTAGGTGAAGGTTAGTTTGTTTGTGGTTTGGTCTGTGTTTGTTTGTTTTGTTGTTGGTGAGTATTTTTGTTTTGTCTTTTTTGGGGGGGGGGGAATGTTGTTTGTTTTGGGGTTTTAAGTGTTAAATAGTTTGGGACCTGGTCCTGTGAGATTTTTTTTCCATAGGTGATACTGTCCCATTTATAGTCAGCTGAGAAACAAATGCTACAGATTCATTCCTGAATGTATGGCAGATGTCTAAGAATATAGCTGCTTCTGTGAAGAATCTTTGATGGTAGAACCCCTTTTCCCTTTAGTGAACCTGTTGGCATTCTTCAACTGCTCTTTTAGTTTCCTAAGTTTTGCTGTTAATGTTGGTCTTGGGTGATTATAACAACTGAATGAAAGGTGGAGTGGTTATATTGGGGTTTACCATAGCAGCAAGAGTGACGTGAAGTAATAATGAATTTGGATTTTAGGTTTAGTCATATGTACTTTCATTAATGTTAAAATATTTGGAGTGTATTTGATATTTACTAGTCTTTTAAATATTTTCACTTTTCTCATGGTTCACGCATTGCTAATGATTAGTAGAAGGGGGTGGTCTTTTGAAGTGGGATTTCTAGGCTGATGAATGTAAATCATACATGGACTCTTACACAATTTATGGCGTAAAAGGAGTGATTTTAATGGATAGACACTAAAAAGGACCTCCTAGCCTCTCATCTATGGAAGAATGTCAGCTTATGGTTTCAGTGTAAGCTGTTTATTTCTTTATTTTCATGTGTTAAAGTAGCAAAAAAAAATGTGGGCATGAGATGTGACAAGGCAGAGGGTGTATATTCTGTTTTAATAACTACAATTAATAAATCACTCTATGGCCCTAGGGAAAATGGTATACTATGTGGATGCATTTGCCTTATGATCTGCGTTGCTCTTGGGGAAGTTTAGGATCTTCTGTGTGATACTCATCTGCTCAGAAGTGACAGTGAATTTAAAATACTGCCTTTAAAGCCTCCCTAGATTGGTGGATCATCAGATTGGACAATACAGTTGTGAGTCAGTGTAGGTGGTCTCTATCTCTGTTGTACTCAAAGATAGTAGTAGAAGTTTTGTTGAGGTTTCATGAAAATTGAATGTAATAGAGCAAGATGAAAACTAGTCCTTTTAAGATTTCCTTTATAATTACATATACTTAGTTATATGAACTGGGGAATACAGACAGAGAAATAAACTAGGTGGACAATTTAACAGAAAATCTATCCAGGTGTATCTTTTGTAGAAATCCTAATTTAGTCTGAATTACAGGTACAATTATGTTTTCTTCTCAATGTTAAACATGATGTTAAATGTAATTCGTCTTTGAACTTAATGAGTGATTCCTTGCCATGAAATATTGGAACCCTGCAGGATGAACTGGATGGTAAGAGTTTTTTTCTGATGGTGAATGTTTTGACCCATTGACAAATAGACTCTTTTGTTTGAATGGATCTTGTAGAAAACAGTCCGATTAACTAATTCTGTATGTATCACCTGCAGTCTATTTTCATTTGTTTTTTCTGTAGATCTTTCACAAATAACAAGATCTTTACCCCTTATTTCAGCTTATCTATTCCTGCTTTTTTTTTTCTCTCTCACCTGGAGTAATAATTCTCTATTTGCAGCACTGTCAGCATCCCCACAGTAACCAGCTGTGGTGTCACAAATAGCAGTGGATTATGATTTCTATTGAAGAATATAAAAAGCTTTAAGACCAGTGTATTTTCATGACCCAATGTACATACTAATGAAAACCTAGTCTCACTGTTTATCTAGGTAACAAAATTAAAATCCAGTTGCTTTGAATGTCATGGTAGATAAATAGAATGAAGAATTATTCCCATGGTGTGAGCAGTATATTGCTGACAGGATGCTGTTATTTAGTTATGATTTTAATAGATTTAAAGGTTAGATAACAAAGATGAAGTATCAGCAAACTGTATTGCTTCAAAGAAGAAAAGACAGTGTACAGTGTGGAAGACCTAATTCTGAACCACTTCAGTTTAGCATTATTTTGTTTTCAGTAACACTAGTGGCTCCTGCAAAACCACCTTGCAGTTATTTGCCCCTTAGTTAGAAGCACAGTTCTGATTTTTTTAGGAAAATCAGAGACATATTTTCTCATATCCTTTCATAAAGAGTACAAAGTGTAATTTGAAAGGTTAACCCATTTTGAATGTGTAAATTGGAAAATCTACACAAATCAGCATTTCAGAGGATAGTGTTTTACTAGGATAAAGTAATAAAAGTGTATTAGGAATACTAAGAAAAAGATATTAAAATATTTTCCTTTGTTCTTTCCTACATTTGTGGAATTTAAAGTCTGTCTGAAATTTGAAACTCCATAAAGTTAAAACAAGGAAAGCATTACTGTCACGTGTAGCTCAGAATTTTAAGGTATTTTCCTCAAAGAGATCTTATGTATGTGATCAGTGATAAGGAAGCCTTGGAGGCATGTAATTTGGTCAGTCTTCAGTGTATTTTGATCTGAGCAAGGATCAGGTGATAATTTGTAACATGGCTTTCCAAAGATGGAAAGGGAACAGTAATAACTGGGGAGCAAATAAAAGAAGAAACCAGTCCAAAATAGTATTTACTTTTCTGGAGCCTTCTTAAGCTTGCTTATATACTGTTCAAGTACTGGTCTGCATCATAAGTCATACTCCATATGAGATGGTTTGTCAGATTCAGCACCAAATACTGTTTCTGTAGAATACATACAATCACTGCAGCTGGTGAGTCATCAGATTTGTCAGTCAGATGTCAGTATGGCCATCTTGTCTGTGTCTTTCTTTCAATATAATGTAAACATCCAAAGGTAGTGTAACTACAACATTTAATAGAGAACTACCAAAACTCAGTATGTATGATATGCCAGTTAAAAATTTATGGACCAGATCAGGTAGTTACAGTAGTTTTACTTCAATAATTTGAAATGTATACAATATGCTTGAAACACATACAATACGTACAATAATTTTATTGGAATTTGAACACAAACTGTGTTGATTTACATCAAGAATGTGGTTTGGTCCTGGAGATCAGTGAATAAACAGAAATAAATGTCAGACTGATTTTATTAGTTAAGGAGACATTCTCTGAGAAATTATGGTAAGTACTATCAATATGCAGGTTGTGTAGAAAACCAGACAGCTTAAATGTGAAGGTTGGATTCATAATTTCTGTGCTTGAAACAGACCAACTCATGACATATTAGAAAGACTGCTGTCACAAGAGCAAACGGCCACTAGTCAGAAGAACTAAACAATTTCTCTAAATTCCAAAACAACTTACTTGTTTTACCATGGTATTTGAGGGTATAAGAAAAATAACTGGGCTGAGAGGATAATTTGCAGAAAACAAGTTATTTGATTATTTTAGCCCTTGGTTTTATTTACTTTGCTAGTTGAACGTGTCAGTTCAGTGGTATGAAATTTTAACTCTGGAATTCTATTACCAGCTATTCAGGCATAATTCAGAATCCTTGTCTACATCCTGTTAGTTAGGTGTAGTTGCTTGGATACACTGTATGATCCTGTTTCTACTCTTCCTCAAGTATGCAAATGCTATAGGCTATGCAAGTATTTTTTGGTCTTGAGTATTTGTAAATAGAACTCTGAAATTCTCCTTCCATAGGAATGAGTGAAGAAAATCATGGTTTTATAAGTGTTTTCAGAAAGTATCAACAAAGATATAAAAATAAGTGAATTGGAATGGTTATTATTACTCTTTTGTGAGTGAAGTGGTTCATTATGTTTCAGCAGAAGAGTGAATGGCTGACCAGACTTTCTGACTGGAAGATTTTTCAGGGCATAGATTTCCCCTGCTTTACAAGTACAGGATTTCTTTGATTTTTTGAAATAAAGTGAAATGGTGTGCAATTTCTTCTACCGTGAAGAATTTAAGAGAAAAACACATTAGGGAGTACTTGTGGTTTGTTTTTTTTTTTCTCTCTGCTAGCCCCAAAACCATGCTTGAAACAAGAAAATATCCTCTAGTCCATAATGACAGTTTTGGAGCTTTGACTGCCTAAAGCCTGGTACTAAAATCTGTTAATTTTTGAAGGTAGGAAGTGACTTTTTCACCAAAAATTTGTTCAAAAGAAAATCATGAAGTATCTTCAGTGAGGTATTTGTACATTTAGAAGACAATAAGATTCCTGAATTAGACAGACCTTTTTTTAGTTTATAATATATTTCAGTAGCCTATTAATTTCTCTGTAGTAAGTCTCTCTAATGCTGGCTAAATGCTAAAGACTTGCTTTAATTGCGAAGGCAATAAAAGCTCCATGTTTGTACAGGTTCTTTTTTCTTAGATGACTCACTGCCATTTCTTTCTTTTTTTTTTTTTTTTTTTTTTTTAATAACTCAAAATAACATTTTGGATGTATATAATGAAATAAAAACCCACTTTGACATAATATCTCTGAGGAGGATTTTTCATTGCCTGAGATACTTTACATGGATTATGTATGGCATGTGCCTCATTAACAGCATTTTTTATACTCTATGTGTGTGTTACACTGCATGCAGCATAGTTGTTATAAACAGTTCACTTCCCTTTGTACAAAACTAACCATTATCTGTGACCAGTAAGAATGCACTATATACATAAGAAAATCCTGGATTTACTTAATACGAGAATAGGTTCATCTATTGGTCATAACAAAATTTTCATTATTTTAGACTGTCTCTCATTTACATTAACTAGGACGTGCATAAGAACCATTCTGAACGACTTTGTGTTGTTTTAGTTAAGTTGTTCTTAGATCAAATCAAATAATGCTAGGATTTGTTGATCTGCAAAACTGCCTTCCCCATATGGATTGGTTTGAGATTATCCCACCAGGGGTTTAGTATCTGGGAAATTAAAAAAAATATATCTGAGTGACTAAATGTTTTCAAAAGGAGAAAACATCTCAATAATGAAACTGAGTCTATTTTAAAATGCAAGGCATTCTCTTGAAAGCCTCTACTAAGCACGCTCAAAGAAAACATCATGCACTAAACACTGTGCATTATGATTATGAAACTAGGTCTCATTTAATCCATCAATATTTTGGTGTGTTTAATATTTAAAGAGTCTTTTTAAACCATTACTCAGAAAACCCTGGGATAAAAATGATTTTAGAAATAACAAAGCATACAAGAATGGAAAATCATTTGACCTTTATCACTAGATTCTTATTAGTGAAAGAACTGCAGCTATAGCAGTTATTCTGCATATATATGTAATCTGCATCTTTTCAAAACAGAAGAATAGATCAGACCATTTTCCATAATTTTGAGACTTTTACAAATCAAGAGCATAATAAAATATGAGACTGTAATAAATGCAGTTATGTATCCCAAATATATGCCAAATGTGTTTTCTTATTCAATACAAGGAAATACAGATAGTTGAGGGAAATATGGTTTTGCTGTAATCAATAGAACCAATTTAAAGGATGCTTGCTGAAGCTGAAGCAGTGAGTCATCACCTTCATTTTATGATAGTATAGGAAACATTCCCTTACCAACTTGAGTGACCTGAATATATATTTTTCATATTCTGAACTTTAGTTTATAAATGGAGAAATATTAGAGGAAAAATATATGTTTTAGAAAAGGTAATATGATTTGTATGATTTGAAAGAACATCTCTCTGTCACAGCTTGCATGGGACATTGTTTCATATGGATCCTCTCCTAGTGTGTATTAGTGTTACACTGGATGCCATGTATACTGAAAGGCATTCAGGAGCTACAGAGTTGTGTAAACAAACACAGACTGAAATTGTACCTTTTACCCTTTCTGTGTTCTGCCTTGAACTATTTCAACATTGTGTATTTCATAGTACTAACTTCCAAGTAGCTATATATACTTTATACAGATGTTATCCTTATGTGTCTGTTATGATCTGTAAGAATTCTATTAGGAGGCTGATGATTGTTTCCTTTGAAAGAGGTCTTAACTGTGCAGACTTGTGGCTTGGGTAGTTCTTATATCATTAAGTGGTGTGTGTGTATACCAAATAACACCACATTCAAATTAATACAAAGAGTTTGGCAAATCCTTTATTTGTGTATTGATATTATGATATAGTCTTTAACTTAAATGATCACATAATATCCAGCCCCTCAAACATATGTTGCTTTATTTTTTATAAGGATGCATGATGGGGATATCAGTGGCATTGTGTTGATGGAGGATGTTGAATGTAAGATGTTTTCTCTATCTGTTGCAGAATGTGTATCGTGAAAAGGCAAGGAACTGCAGTTAAAGGTCACCTTGGAAAAATCTCTGCTCTGTCACATGGAGACAACGTGAATAATTTAATGTACTGATAGAGATCTGATTAATGTAATTCATATAATTAGATGACCAAGTTCCCATGAACTAGATGACTTGCTGTTAGTTCATGGTTATCTCTCAGGAACCTATTTTTTGTGCCCATACTCAGGGTTTCTTCAAGAGAGGAGCAGGACATTAAACTTACTGAATCCAGAGGCCTGTTTTGCAAAATTGACATATATTGAGTTATGTGGTATCGGTTGCATCATTCAGAGTGCCATAGAATGTCAAATACTCAGAAAAAGTAAGTCCTTTAAGGCAGACTCCTCAAATGAGAGTTAACCCTTTATATTTTTGAGGACAATTAATTATAAGGACAACTAAAATCACAGAATCACAGAAAGGGTAGGGGTTGGAAGGGACCTTTAAAGATCATCTAGTCCAGCACCCCTGCCAGAGCAGGATCACCTAGAATAGATCACACCAGGAGCAAGTCCAAGTGGCTTTTGAAAGTCTCCAGAGATGGAGATTCCACAACCTCTCTGGGCAGCTGGTTCCAGCGCTCTATTACCCTCACAGTGAAGAAGTATTTCCTCATGTTGAGGTTGAACCTTCTTTTTTCCAGTTTATGGCCATTGCCCCTAGGTGGGTCAGTGGACACCATTGAGAAGAGCTTGGCCCCATCTTCCTGACACACATCATTCAGATACTTATAAGCATTGATAAGATCTGTCCTCAGCCTCCTCTTCTCTAAACAGATCCAGCTCTCTCAGCCCTTCCTCATATGGTAGGTACTCCAGGCCCTTAATCATCTTAGTGGCCCTGTGCTGGAGACTCAGTAGCTCCTTGTCCTTCTTGAACCGGGGATCCCAGAACTGCACAGAGCACTCCAGCTGAGGACTCACCAGCACAGAGTAGAGATTAACCTCCCCCAACCTGCTGGCCATGCTCTTCCTAATGCATCCCAGGATGCCATTGGCAGCCTTGCCTGCAAGGGCACACTGTTAGCTGTGCATAACTAGGTTTGGGCAGCAGGATAAATAGTTCAAAGTGAATTCACACATCATAGACAAGCTGCTACTGGCTTGTTTAGATTCTGTGGATTCTTTGTCACACTGTTGTCACTCTGTGATAACAGAGTAGACATAGTCTTTGTGCCTTAGTTTTCCAGAGGAGATAAGGAAATACTACTTTACATCTTGATGGTAGATTAATTGGTGTCTGTTAGTCAAATGATAAAATGGAAAGCTTCACAGAAAAAAAACTTAAGATGAAATTAATGATGAGGTATTCAAAGCAGATTTTTAAAGTGACATTAAAGACCTGTGGCATCACATTGAATAATGGAGATAGACTAAAAGAAAATACTTTTTGTTCACTATTTGAGCATTATCCATCTTATTTACCAAACAAAGTGGAGTCCTGGGGAAAACCTAATATATGATCAATGATTGCAGAACGCGTGCTGTAAAGTCTGCTGTTGCAATTGAGTAGAAAGTAGTCTGAGTTATTGCTGTTCAGTTTTCCCTTCAGCTGAAAACCAGTAATCCTTCATTGGACCACGGCAATGTTCCTAGTCCATGTCAAACCAAAAAGTAAAATAGGATTCTTTAAAACACCTTTGGTGATGGTTAAAACTAAGAACTACTTCTTCTTGTGAATAGTCACCATGTCTCAGGGAATATGATAGTAATGACTCAGCTCAGACCCAGTTACAGAAACAAGTCTGATTGTGCCCTACATCATGGTGTTGTCAGCTATGTATGCTCTGAGCTCTTGACCTCTCAGAATTAAGAAAAGCTTGGTAGCACTGTCAGCATCAGGCAAACAATGTCTGATTTTATGAATATGCATGGGGAATTTACAGCCATGATTGAGAATTGAAGGAGAGGAAAAGAGACATTTTGTCTATCCTTATTTCAGCCTGTCACTAAAAATTATTATAATAAATTGAATTTATATGTTTGTAAACATGGTAACGTGGATCTTACCACTGCTGGCAGTCTGAATTGCTCACGCTCTCAACTGTTTGGAAGATCTCTACAGCCTAGTTTCACATATGCTTCCTCAGCAGAGGATACTCAGAGTTAATTATCCCCCAGTATAGCCTGTTTATGCAGTAAATAATTTTTTGAGGTATTTCTTTTACTCACACTTTTGCTACCTTGAACAGGCTTGACTTTGATGAGGTCCCTCTCTGTAGTGGTTCCTTATCTTCAGTTTCTTTTCTAAATCCTGAGAACACTTCTGTCCACTTGGTAAACTTAAGCCCATGATGTGTTTCCCAGCCCTCTTAATATTTGTGGTGGTGCATATTTGCTTTTCATCACAGCACGAGGGGAAATAAGGAAAATGAAGTCTGCATACAAGTTGTCTTGCACTGGATTTGTCCCTTCTCTCCACCCCTATACACCTGTATTGAAGGCAGTCCATCACATCTCACATCAGGCTGCTGGAAGAAACTACAAATCTTTCAGCATGCAAAAGTAGGAAAGAAATCAGATTTTTACAGTAAGGAGTTTTTTTGTAGCGTCCAAAGAAGACCTGAAGGTGAGGGAGTGTTGCTTGGCCATCTGGGTCCCCTTGGGCTTTATTATGTGAGCTTCTGCCTTGGCTATTTCCCTTCCACAGTAGCAGACTGTTGTGAAGAGCTGTACCTAGAGCTTTCAAGCAAGCCGTAGAGGGACATTTGAGTACCGAACGTGGGGGTAGATAAATGCGTGCAAGATAGTTACACAGTATCAGATACAAAAAGCTTAAATGAGTGTGTGTGTCTGGGAGAAAATTAACAGAAATCAACCCAATTATTTGTACAATATATAAAGAAACCAAATAGTATATTGATTTAAGCGAGTTCAGATTCTAAGTTGCCATGTGTATTTTTACAATTAATAACATGAATGTTGGCAATTCATACAACAGTCACTTATTATTTCCTTTGTAAAAAAGAGGAAAAAAGGTGTCACAACCCTTTTTATATTATGAAAGGCTTCTTTCTGCTTGATTGTTTTCAAATATTATACATATACCACTCTATATTTGGAACTATTTGGAATGGAAGTAAATGCCTTGCATTTTATAATCACAATTTATTTTAAATTTTATTTAATAACTAAATGCAGAAAGCAGGGAAAGAAGATTTTATTGCAGAAGGTGGAATTTGTTTTAAATTTTTTTGAAGTGAAAAGGAGCAAAGTATAATAAAAAATTTTGCTTGTCACTTTTCACTTTAAATTACCTGTTCTCTAGGGTATTGATAAGTAATAATATAACTCCTAGGAAGATATTCATAATCTGGTCTGTAAGATGATTTCTAAGTGTGTGATATTTATCAGTAACTTGGTAATCATGTGTTTGTTTCAAAAGACTAAAGAGCTTATGTAAGAGGTTAATGCTGTTCTCTGACATTGGAGCTCAGATTTATATGTTTATATAACACTTATTAAAGACTTACGCTTTTCTGATAAGCACCAGTTTGATCATAGTTTTTGTAAGATCTCCTTGCAAAATCTGTAAGAGCTGCAAACTCTCTGTGAGTGAAATGTTTATGCTGGAAGGTTGGAGAACCATGTATTATCTGGTAAATTTTTAAACTCTGGGAGTGTTGTAGGGTCTTAACAGCTCTCACACCTCTGTAAGCTGCAGCATGACCGCTAACAAACTCCAATCAGGGCTTTTCTGACTGACTGCTAATTGCTGGGATTCTATTTCTGTCAGTGCTTGTAACGCTTGTTTGGAAGCAAGTGGATTCACGGCACCTGAAGCATGTATAAATTATTTTCAAATTTCATTGTGATTCTGTATGAACAACCAAGAAAAAAGAGAAAATGCATTTCATTTTCACAGTAGGTCACTGGAGATGATGACCATTTGAAGCAGCACAATGCTGACAGATGATTACCAGGGAAGACTATTTCATTGACAGCAGGTTCTCTAATGTAATACTCAGCACAAGTAGTAGTTAACACACTGAGAGGGAGAGTGAGTTGCATAGGAGTGTGTTGCTTTATTTTGGAACCAAGTTGTTTGTGTCTGGTTGATCATTTTATTCATCAGGTAACAGTAAAACCTCACGTTTCTGAGTATTGCTGCCATGGGTTTTGACATAGTACTTTCAAGTATTTTTGTCCTTTTATAAAGGAGGATGATTATGAAAAAAAGGCTGACTTTCTGAAGCAGTCTTCTGGTGCATGTGACTGTGTGTGCAAGACTCTGTGATCTCTCCGGATTCGCTATGAAGAAAACAGTGGTGGTGCCCAGGCCAACTCATGCAAAGGTGAACATGCAGTTCTGAGGTTTTAGAAGCACCGAGAAGCTTGAGGTGTCTGATGTGTGGCAAACTCACTGCTCAGAATGTGTTTACAGGTAGATATTTCCATGTTGTAGAGAAGAAGAAGGTACCTTTGTGCCATCAAAGGATGTGGTTACCTGGATCTTTTTAAATATCTTGTCACAACTAGACTGAAATTGGCAGGTAGCACATAATCAGAAAATGTGTATCTGAGTAAGATCTAGTGGTTACTGGCTGGATCCACAATTCTCTCAATATTTGGCAATACAATAGAAATACCTTCTTTTGCCTGTAAGTGGTTTGATGATTATCAAATCTCTTATGTAAGTTGGCTGATGGTCTTTTTCTTCTGCTATACAGATATCTATAAACTAGGCCATACCAACCACTACTAGCTATTTTGCTATCTGACAGTCTTGCAGGAGAGAACAAGGTGAGAATGAATGCATAAAACGAATTGTCTTTCATCCTTGTAGGGAGGTTGCTCCTGACAGGTCTGGGTTTAGCTGCGTGGCTGGTCAGTGGTGGGAGTTTGTGCTTTCTAGTGCTGATTGTATTGAGCTTGTTCAGTGAACAAAAGGGCTTGCTTTCTGCTGATGTCAATCTGACTCCTCTTTAGAAGCACTCAATTCAATCAAAAAAAAAAAAAAAAGGAAGTCTTTAAGGCATGCTTTACCTTAATCTTTACCTTTGTGATATGGTGATTTTTTTTTTTCTTTCCTTTTCCCTTTTAAATTTGATTATTCATTTTTTCCTTTGACTGAATTTGACTTTATAACCTCTGTGTCTCATCAAAAAGTGTTTCAGACTTGAGGACAGCTTGACTTCACCAAGTTCTTCCTTTGAACTTTCAACTCTAGATTTTAATGAGCATCCGATTCTACTCAGGCTACAGCAGGTTAATACATTTGCTGTGCTACTGATTTAATTGTGTGTCAACTTTACTATGCTGAGATTCCTGGAATCTCAGCACTTTGATTTAGTGTATGTTTAAAAATCGTGAAAATTCTTTTTTTCTCAAAGTTAACAATAAGGTTTTCTAATACAGGCTGAGATTATAGAAGGAAATAGGAATGTAAGGAGGCAGTGAACATGTGTAGTCTTTACTGGTCTATTGGTGGTAACAGTTTCTGCTGCAGTGTTACAGGCACTGGTAACACGTGAAAGGATTTATCATCATTGGCATCTTTGGGTTTAAATTTTATTAGGTGTTTATAGCCTCTTCCCCTTAATTTATTTTAACTGGTAGCATGTCTTTTGACAACTAACATTACTACAGCATTTATGCTGCTGGTTGTGTCATGATTTACATAGCTGAAAATCACATATCTTTCATGAAGAGGAATAGCTCTTGGGGTTATTTAACTGACAAGAAACCTACACACATTGTTAAGATTCTTTGATAGAAATCTCTGTATTTTAGCTCCTAAAACATACTACTGTGTGGAGGAAGAGTTCCTGTTATTGCTGAATTCACTGTTTTTGTTCTATTACAACAGAGTCTTACTTTGAGTCTCATTTATATTCTTTTCCTAGTACATCTTTGTGGTGTATATTTTGCTGTAGAATTTTTTTTTTTTCCCCTGTGAAATTATTAAGGACTTTCAATCAGAAAAAATGATGGCATTATGAGAAACTAATTCCTATGTTCATAGCACTGATAAAACAACAGTGTATAGGGAGATTTTTGATATTCTTTTTTTTTTTTTTTATTTTTTTTTTTTTTTTGTTCTTTGGAAATAATGGAAAGTAACACAAACTAAAAAAGCTTTTGATATAAGAAAAAAAATGATGTCTTCCATTTGTGTTGTAGTAAAAGTTTGACATTCTGCCTAAGAAGAGTTGATTATAATTTAAAAATCAAAACTTTATTATGAAAAACGCTCAGATTTCTCAAAAAATTCTAGAAATTGAGGGGCAGGAATTTGGAACAGTAACGCTGTTGAGCAGGGAAGAATGGTGGAAATAGATGATATTTTTTTAATGGGGAGATTTAATTCCTTCAATAAGTAATGAAATCTCTTTACTAATTGAAGAATCTTCCTCTGTCTGTATAGCAAGCCTGCTATGTTAACTACTTCTTTGATATATTCTTGAAGATGAGAAGTGGTTTTAATCACTTTGAATCTCACAGGACTAATTTCATGTTACACAGTGATTTACACACAGAACTCTTTCAGAAATATATGATTTCCCTAGTTTAATATTAATATCTGAGGATCATAATTTGTTTTCTCTCTTCATGAGGATGATACACAATTTCACTTGACATTTATATAGATTCAAGGACAGTGTTACTTCATCTCTGCTTGTCTTTGTAATATCTGTCATTCAGTAGAAGAGATGCTCTGCATCTCTGTAGGAAAGAAACTAATTTTGTTGATCTGTAATATGTTATTTTAAATTGAAAGATTTTTAACCTTTCTTTCTTTACATGGCACTCTGTTGCTTATGATTTGACTTCAGATTCTGGATTATGAACTTCCAGTTTCTTAGCTGATGTGTTCAGAAGTTGGCTTTTTAAAACATTGATGAGGTATGCTTTCTCCTTTCACTTTCTGATGATCTAAAATTCAAGTTTTTTATTTCATCTAATTTTTAGTAGTACATAGAAATGTGCATATACCTCTTGTCAATTAAAAGTGATTTTCTGTAGTAATTTTCTCCCTGTGGATTATGATGATTTTTTTTTAAGCATCTCAAGTCCTTTTCTGGAAGGATGTGACATTGATAGCTTCTTCCTCTTCAAACTTAGATACACTTGAAGTTGATTTCCTGTGGTCCCCAACATGATCTACTGTCTTTCTCTTTCTTCATTGTTCTGCAGTTCCTTATTATATCAGAGTTTATGAGAAGTGGTAGATTTTGCATCTGTTGGATTCTTTGTTTTAGCTAGAACTGGTTTAACCCAAGATCTCATTCTTTATTGACCAGAAGTTGACCACTGGCAATTTGTAGCCATGAGAAATCCCATATCATCCTATGCCTGTGCTCTCAAGACCTCTCATGCCATGCCTGTTCTCCTGCATTTTTATTGTAAAGGTGTATAGCTAGTTTATCCCACACAGACTAAATGCCTTCTGTTATCTATTAAATAAAATATGTATATAACAATAGATGGTACACTATATGGTTGTATAAAGCAAAGAAAAAGCTAAACTAAATAAGGTAATATTCATTCGGTCTTTAGACAGGGCTGTTGCAGCTAAACAAGCTGAAGCAAATCCCCAGGCAGCCAAAGCAAAGTGTTGTTAGCTTAATGCAAAGCCTGTTACCATCAGTACCAGTACCATATTTACTTGATTGCAAAGCTATACAGAAAAATATAAATGCATTTTTTTATTTCCGTATTAAAAAAAGAAAGGGTTTTGGTGTTGGAAAGACTTTTGGGAAGAATCACTTGTGGTGTCAGAGTAGAAGACAAAACATCATCGTTTTTCTTAGGTCACACATTCTCAAGGGTTTTCCCAGTCTTTTTTCAAGCTCTCACTTTCCCTGTTAGAGTCAGTCTTTAGTGGACTTAGAGGCAAAACATAGGCAGTTGCTTGTAGGACACTAGCTGAGAAGCATACATCATAGGAGGAACAAATGGGCTTGTCCAGAAAAGTTAGACAGCTCACCTCTGCTGTCTGAAGCAGAAGCCATAATTATGTTCTTGTCTCATCTCACCCATCCCACATTTAAGATTTGGTTGTATGTTCTCCTCAGGTTGTAGCCACATCCTATGTGAAAACAGAAAGGACTTTCTTGCCTTGCCCCACCATCTGTGTCATGGAATCCAGACAAATTGAGATGAATCTAACCATTCTTCTTTTATTGCTTTAGAGTATTTGATTACAAAGAATTGCAATTGCATGAAGGATTTGCGCATGTTAGTTAAAAATCTTTATTATTTTCATATAACAAAAATCTATATTATTTCTTTTGTCTAGAGAAAAATCTTGTCTATAAAAAAATTGAAGTTATAACTAAGGGAACTGGTGCCACCACTTCTCAATTTTTTTTGAATAGGACTTTATTCAGAAATATTCTTTTTATTTAGAGCTGTCGAAAAAAGAAAAATTGAATTTGGGTCTTTTGAGGAATAAACAGGAAAAACTGTTTTTAGTTATTTGTCATCTACTGGGAAGAAGATCCACTTCCTTCCCCTCTGAAGTAAGCAGATCTGTTGCTCCCAGAATGTTTTAGGTTTGCATGTGCATGCAAGGGAAAAGATTTATTGGATCATGCAGGCAGTAACAGAATAATCTGAACTTTTCTTAATAGGAGGGTTGCTGTGTGGCGAGGAAATTACTCCAGCCTAGTAACAAAGATGAATTGCATCATATAAAGTTCAAGATAACACTTAACCATATCTGTCATCAGATCATAAACTCAACCCTAATATGGCCCCTCTGGATGTATCATGTGCAGAAGGCATGCAGGAGACAGAGGCTTTATTCAGTTCAGGAGACTGCCTCAAATATTTTCATTCGTTGCACTTAAATATGGTCTCTTCTTAACCTTTTACCTAAGTGCAACAATTCCAACATTAATTACTTCCATCAATTAATTAATTTCCAGCATTCTATAGTCCATAACAATGAGGTGGCTATTTATGTTAAATGCCTCTTTTTCTCAAAAGTGAAAGCTGGATATTCTACATTACTTTTTAAAGGTAGAAATTTTGGTGTAACTAGATTTTAAAATCTTTGTAACAGTTCTTCCAGTTGCTAACATGTGTTGATGTGTTCTGCACTCAAATGCAGAAAGTAAGTGCTCTGCTTTTAGCTCAAAGTATTTCATGTTGCTCCTTTTCTAAAGCTTTTTCTGGGATTTCTAGTTTATATTACCATTGATTTCATAGTTTATCCATTTTGTTTTCAGTTTATGCATTTTGATTTTAGATTATTATGATTAGAGGACCTTAAACAGCTCTGGAATTGTTTTTCTTACCTATAATTTACACATCTGGACATGCTGCATTACAGAGATAAGTAGGGATTTTATTTTAGTCACTTCTTAAGTTATGATCAGAAAATATGTCAACTTCTTGTGATTTTCATTCCATTATTTCTAATTAATTGCTTAGACTTGCTGAATGAAATGCCTGTTGCTGATGCCTGTAATTGCATATCGATCTATTTATTTTTCAAAGTGACTTTAAAATAGAAGTTGCTCTGCAATACTGTGATGATGCTCAGTAAACTCATGTTGACAACTCCAAGGAAATTCTGTACTTAAATTGGTAAAGATGACTAATAAGTAACAGAAAACACAGTGTTCTCAATGTGTGGTTAAAAATAGGAGATGATAAAATTTTTGATACAACATTTACCTAAAATGGTTGTGGTTGTACTTATAGTTCTTTAAGTTGAATATGTTTTAAATGTTATACCTGAATTGGCATATAAGCAGTTCTGAATTATGGCTATTAAGACTGAGAACAAAAAGAAGAATTTAGACAACTCTTACACTTCACAAAACTGAAGTATTCAACGCCTGTTTATCACGGATTTTCTTCCAACAATTGTGTAAAGAGAAGAGTTAACAGAGTAAGATCTTGTGTTTTATATAGCATCTGCAGTGTTGTTGCCTGCATGATACATACAGCATGAATATATGCATTTGTTTATTATAGTTTAAATACTTTTTATTGTAGGTATTTGTAAGAAGTTTCAAAATGCAATCCTGCATACCTAAAAGATGTGGAGAGACTTCCATTTTTAAGCATTCCTTCCTTAGATAAAAAACAAACTAAAACAACAAATATAAAAATATAAAACAAACCAACCAAACAAACCAAACCAAAAAGGGAAAAACAGCAAGCCAACACAAAAAAAAGCCCACAACACAAAATAAACCCTGTTTGTCCCAGGCTGGTGTACTGTACCAATAAAATATGATCTCCATTATAATAACCTACTTTATGAAGATTAAATGGTTTTGCAATTCAAACAAGGTAAAATTGGTTTAAAGCAAAATCAAACACTAGTTTGCTAGTTTAGGATTTGAATAGTGGAATGAGAAATCTTTTTTTATATTGCTATTGTGCACTGGTCAGCGAAGAAGTAATTGCTTTTTATAAGGCAAATTTGCTTTTACTTTTCCAAGGTAATGAAATGAACCTGAAACATTTCCTTTGAAATCAAAGTCACTATCACTCAAATGTCACCAGCAGAATTCCATCATATAGTTTCAGCAAACACATAATGAGAAAGTAGTGCTTGGAAATGATTGGCAGAATTCTATTAGAAAGCTTTACTACACTCATCCCTACTCATCCCTAATTTTCTGTGTTGTAAATCAATAGTGATTTTTTTTTTTTTTTTTTTTTCATATTTATGTTACTAACATGTACCGAAAGAGATATCTGGAAGCTCTTTGGAGAGAAACAGTTTCAAGATCTAAGCTGGAAACTACAAAGGCAGTGAGGGAACATGCTCTGAATTCCCCGCCCCCCTTTTAACACCTAATGAAAATCTGTGGCTAAAAAAAAAAAAAAAAACCCAAAAAAAAAACCCAAAAAAAAAAAAAAGGTATGCTCATTGACTCAAAAAAAGTCCTAAAATATAATATGCAAAATTATTCAATGAAAAAAAAAATCTAAGATTGAATCCAATCTTTACACAGATATGCATAAAGCCCTAACAAAGAAATTATTTGCTAGAGTAAAGATACTCAGTTGCATAAAATCAAAGCTTCTTAAGGGAAAATTATGTCAACTATAGTTTACCTCCTCTCCATCCTAATCATCTGTTTAGAATTTATTAATGGTCTGTGAAATGCTTTTTAGGGACAGGCAGACAAGGGATGTAAATTCAATCCCAATGAGAGGGCTGCATACTTCTAGAAAAATAGAAAGATATTGAAAGGAATGCTGCAGTAGGCCCATAGAGTAGAAAATTTCCAGGCCCACACCAATGTTTCAGACATATTTCTTGTTTTAAATAATAATAAAGTGAAGGTGAGGGCCATAAAGTTAAAATTTGAGTTAAACAAACATGGTTTCATGCTAATGTAAAGCTATTATGGCATTATTGTGGGAGGTGATTTAGAGGATATTCTAAAAGTTGCTCAGCAACTGAGAAGAAAAGCTAGCAAACATAATACTGTGATGACAACACTGAAGCCCAGTGGCACAACTCACATGATTTGATATTTAGCGTATTGGGGAAGATTTAAGTGGCAGGAGGGGAGGAGAATGCTGCTTTATGCCAAATACTGTTTTAGCTGTTTGAATTACCGACAGCTTGGGAAGATTCCAATGATGACAATGGGTAAATCTAGCAAGAACTGAAGTGCAAAATGGTGACAGTTGTGTCTGCTTTATAATGGTCAGTCCCAAGAACAGAATGACAGTTCTGTAACTGTCAAGTTTTCATGATAAAACCTGCATTCTACTAATTTGAAAGTAGTTTCAGAATGTCTCAGTATCCTAGATGACAATTGCATGCTGAATATTACTGATCATAAAATGTTCATTTGGACCTTATCCAGACTGAAAATGAAGACTCAGAGCTCAGTAAAAAGTATTTGACAGGATTCTGCTCACATCAGAAATGTGATCAAATGAATTAGAAGACATAATTAAAGTGAGGTAATAGAATAAAAATTGAGAGATTTATAAAAGATTCAGTGAATGATATAGGAAATCTTAATGCCACACTTGATATGGAATATCTTCTTTTACTTTTGAAAACAAACATCTCTATTTTAGGGAGAGGTTTGTTGCAGCTCTGCAATGATGGGAAGGAAAAGATGATGGGGAAAAAAAAGAACATTAAAAAAACCTGGCTGGAATATTTTGGTTAAATGGGTATAGTCCAATAATGGTGCTGAATTAAGGCACTTGAAATACTGAAACTAACCTGTCATGTTGTATTGAAATGGAATAGATGTGTGCAATTACCAAAATTCAGCTGAGGATGAACTAAATTAAACATCTGTATCAGAATTGTGATTGATGATGCAGTTAATCCATGGAATATAAATATGTTAAGAAAAGGATACATAAAAATATTGTATGGCAACTAACTGAATGAACGTAACAAATGTTACAAAAAATAGAGAGGCATTAAACCCATGTAATTTTCAAAGATTTCTTTCCAAGTAGTGCTTAAGATGGTCTTCAAAGTTGACATTTTATTCCATTTCAGAAAAATGAAAAACTTTTCTTTCAAGAGATCAGAAGAAAACTAACACATTTTCTGAGTGTTATGACTCAGTTTCAGAGTTTTCATCTTTGCTTCAGTCCATGCAAAATAATGGAGTGATTGAGAAAAGACTTGAATAATGAAGACCTGAAAGTGGGAAGTATAATTAATGACTCCTGAAAAGGCTTGACGGAAGATAAATCTTACCAAGTTAGCTTGGTATAGTTTTTAATGTGATTTAGATTGTCTGATACAGGCAATGGTGTTTTATGTGATAGATTCCTTTAAGCACCTGTTTTAAGATTTTGGTTGAGAAAATGGATGGATACTAAGTTGTGCTGCGGACCTTTAATAAAGTCAATTCCTAAGTTAGTTAGTAGTTTAACAATATTTGGGCCAGTAATAGGTTTTTCACACTATTATTTGGGACACTTTTTTCAGTGACCAGGAAGAAAGCATAAAATGATTAAAAGTGATACTGCAGTGACAGAGGCATGTGGGGGAATGGTGAATAACATTTACAAAATTATACTGGTGTTGATGCATTGTCAGTTGAATGTTTACTGCTAGGGTGATCTGGCCAAAGGATAATATATTTTTAGGTGTTGAAACAGAAAATCTAAATTAAAGACATTATTTTCTCTGCATTTGTCACTTTTACAATCAAAGTAGAATAGTGTGCTCAGTTTTGGAGTCACTGGCTCAAGAAAGATGCCAATAAATTGAGACAGGTTCATAAAGCTGAGACAGCGATGGAAAACATGCCTCATGGTGAAAGAGAAAAGTATTCCACACTGAGTGTCAGCCGAAAGAGCATTAAGGATAAACTTGACTAGTACATAAGTATTTCCAGAGAAAACAAAAAAAAAAACAACACAGTACTGTGATTTAGTGTTATACACATAATTTTTACTTTAAATTGGCATTCACTATGAAAGTGTAATTAGCCATTACAGAATCTACTAGGCATTGCTCCATTTTTTTTCCATCACTAGATATTTTAAAATTAGAATTGGATTAATTTTTTTTTCCAGAAGATGCTCTAGTGTAAAAGTTGGGCATTCTGGGACTTATACCATGGTACAGGACCACACTGACATTTACAGTCCTGTTTTGAAGCAACTTGTAAGGAATATTCTAATAATAATTCTCTTAAGGAAATTACAGAATCACAGAATAGTTTCAGCTGGAAGAGACCTTCAAGATAATCAAGTCCAACCTTATTCCTAGGCATATCAAAACCCACTAAACCAGGTCCCTAAGCAGAACATCTACCTGACTCTTAAAATGCTTCCAGGGATGGTGACTCCACCATCTCCCTGGGCAGGTCACTCCAATCCTGACAACCCTTTCTGTAAAGAAATGCTTCCTAATATCCAGCCTGAACCTCCCCTGGTTCAACTTCAGGCCATTTCCTCTTATTCTGTCACTTGTTACCAGGGAGAATAGAACAACTCCTGCCTCACTACAACTTCCCCTCAGGTAGTTTTAGAGGGCAATAAGGTCTCCCATCAGCCATTAATTCTCAAGGCTAAAGAGCCCCAGATCCTTCAGCCTTTCCTCATAAGACATATGCTCCAAACACTTTACTAGCTTGGTAGCCCACCTCTGTACCCTCTCCAGCACCTCAACGTCCTTCTTGTAGATACGGGCCCAAAACTGGACACAGTATTCAAGGTGCAGCCTCACCAAAGCCAATTACAGAGGAATAATCACCTCCCTGCTCCTGCTGACCACACTATTCCTGATACAGGCCAGGATGCCACTGGCCTTCTTGGCCACCTGGGCACACTGCTGGCTCATGTTCAGCCGGCTGTCAGTCAACACCCCCAGGTCCTTCTCTGCCTGGCAGCTCTCCAGCCAATCCTCCCCAAGCCTGTATTTCTGCTGGGGGGTTTTGTGGCCCAAGTGCAGGACTTTGCATTTGGCCTTATTGAAACTCATGGAATTGGCCTTGGCACAGTGATCCAGCCTATCTAGATCCCTTTGTAGAGCTTCCCTACCCTCAAGCAGATCAACGCTTCCACCCAGCTTGGTGTCACCTGCAATTTTACCAAGGGTGCACTCTATCCCCTCATCCAAATCGTTGATGAAGATGTTAAACCGGAGTGGCCCCAGTACTGAGCCCTGGGGGACACCACTTGTGACTGGCAGCCAACTGGATTTAACTCCATTGACTGCAACTGTTTGGACTTGTCCATCTAAACAGTTTTTTCACCCAGGAAGGTGTATGCCCATCCAAGTCAAGAGCAGTCAATTTATTGACAAAATGCAATAATATTATTCCAGTTTTCAGTTAATAAAGTACAATGAACTTTTGTCTGTACCTCTCCATAGCCTGTAAAGTGACTGGGCTCCTAAAGAAATAGGAGAGATATGAGGCCCAGTTCTGATTCTGAAGTTGTTAGCAATATGTATCATCTTTCTGAAGATCAAGAAAATTTCTGGCTTTTCTATAAATGTTCTAATGTCTGACTGGGTTTATCATAACTTGCATGTCCTCTGCCCTTGATAAAATCCATGTGTGTTTAAATGCCAGAAACCTGAAGAGAACTTCGAGGTGTTTGATAGTCAGCAAGTTGTTAGGGTAATTACTTTTTGGTCCAGCTGTCTTCGGGATCAGTGAGCTGACATAATATTAAAGTGCTGGAGTCCTAGGTCAAATTAGAGGATTCATGGTGATGTTTCTGAAATTATCAATTTTTAGAAATGTTGCATAACTTAAAAATTAAGACTGAAAGTTTTTGTTTCTAAAATTGTATTTACAAAAAGATTTTGGAAACACTCCATTCAAGAAGACAGGTGATTATAGTATATTAATGTTATTAACATTGATTGAATTGAAGAAAATATCTACAAAATAGATAATGCTGCAGCTTCTGCTGTTAGGATATGTCACAGCTGATTTTTCTAATTAAAGGAATACATGACAAATTGATACAAGTCATAAATCAGATTGACTCATAAGTAGCTAATATCTTTAATTGTTTAGTAGTAAGGAAATGCTGCTGCTGGAAGATAAAAAAAAAAAATTCAGACTGTACTTAAAATCACACTCCTGTCACCCAGAAGTGTTTATAATGCATAGTGCTGAAAGCTCAAGTCTTCCTTTCTTGATGGCATGGTTTACTCTAATGTGTCTTCATGATAATTGGCTACTAACTACTCTTAGTCTGTCAGGAAATTCCATGCTCTTTAGTAGTGAAAAGGTTTTCCTTTTCATCCTTTGAAAAAATGTGGATCAGCAACTCTTGAATATATGCAAAAAAAAAAATCCCAACCATCTAACCAAACAAAACTCATGTGCTGGAATTAGGCCTCTTGTGGTGGTTAACTGTCAGGGATGTTTTTGTGAACTGCATGGGGTTCCTGCTTCAAATTTTTCTTTCTTGCCTAATTGATAGGCAGACCAGCTATGCAGCAGGGCTTGAACCACTATACTGGGGCACTTTGTAATGGTGCTTATGAATGAGCATGTTTGGGGCCAAATGTAATTCTTCTGTTTCAATAATATGCTATTGGTGCACGTTTTTTATCTGTAAGTATGGTGGAAAGCCTCAGACAGTAAAGAAGTGGAGAAAACAGATACAGAAAATAAGGCAACCGGCTCACTTTCCAAGTATATTTACTGAAGTCAGTTATTGAAACTGCTCAAAAAAGCCCATTAAGCTAGCATTTATGAAACACATTTTTGAAGTGAAGAAAGTGTGCAGGATGGATTCCTTACAGTGCTGCACTTCATCAAGAGGTTCACTTACAGTTTAGTCAGTTTGCATAGTTTAGAAGTAGTTCCTGCCGCGTTTAGTGTGAAGCTCCAGCTATATATAAATGGATCTGATTTAAATGATGCTGGATCTTACAGAAATC
Source organism: Todiramphus chloris collaris (assembly GCA_025345505.1). Classification (NCBI taxonomy): domain Eukaryota; kingdom Metazoa; phylum Chordata; class Aves; order Coraciiformes; family Alcedinidae; genus Todiramphus; species Todiramphus chloris. The sequence goes on from JANVCC010000034.1 coordinate 11,951,754, forward strand.
TGCAATGCAGGTAATACTAATATAAAAACAATTTAAAGATACAGTGAAGGTGATTGGATCCATGTTTTCTACTAAAACTAGAGTATTAATTACAAAATAGGTCAGGATTTTAGTGCAATATAACTCTTCTTCAGAAGAAACAGAGGAATTTGCTTTGCAACTCAATAAGTACATTGTGCATAACCGGTAACGTGCAGTACAGATTGACATCCTCACCTTTCCATTCAGTCTGCATCCTTTCATTTGCAAAGGAAAGAAACAAGCAACAGAGTAATGCAGGATGTATGCAGTAGGACATTTGGACCTACTTTGTAATAGTTTGCTTCCTCCCTGACATTGTGGTGGTTGTACATAATATGTAGTTGTGTGTGATTTCTTGCTATTTTCTGCCTCATGGAATGGGATGGCATTGAGGGAACAACTAGAACGTTATTTTACAATTAATTTAACACTTGTATGGTCCTTTTACTGTTATTGAAAGACATTGTTGTCTTGTAAAGCCTTTTCAATTTGTTGTGTATCTTCTAAGTAGACTGATCAAATTTAAATTTGATTCATATTTTAAGTTGAAGCACTGTGTTTATTTTTTTTTGCTTGTGTAAGTAGAAACAGCTAGTGGCACTTCTCTGTAATATATTCTTCTGTTGGTATGGCTATTGATTTCAGAGTACAGTAGTAGTATGGGTCTTAGCTTTTTGATGTCTAGTCTCAAAAAGTGTAGAATGAGAAACAAAGGTGCTCTGCAAGCATTGCATAGAAAGAACAGTTACTGTGAAAGCAGCTTGTGCACAATACTGCTGTTATCAGAAGAGAGAATAAAGATCTGTTCCAGAGCCTCCCTTTTGGCAAAGACAGAGCCATATGCTGTCCATGTAGCTCTTACATTCTTGCCATCATCCTTGTATATCTGTCTTCACTGACTGAATTGTCTAAAGTAGGCATGAATCAGATGACACAATTTCTAGGGTAAAAAAAGCAGATGATGAACATCTTTCCTGTGACTTTCTGTTTCAGAGTAAGTGTATTGGTCTGGAAACAGGAAACTCTGGGCTTTCTTCCTTTAGTTGGCTTTGTTTGAGAACCTTATTCAAAATCCACTGACTTTGTTAGAAAGTCTTTTACATTTTGCTGTCAGGTTATTTCATGGATCTAGCAAAAATATTATGTCATATTATTAATCCAGTAATATTTCCATTCTCTGTATTAACCTGATATTTACTTCAGTCTGAAGATACTGTTTGTGTGCTCTGTGAGAGAGAGTGAGAAAGTTAAAATCAGCTTTACCACAATCTTTCAGGTAGTATTTTTACTTTCCTTGCTATGCTTTACATATTTACCTACTGTATTGCATTGAATCACCAGATCTATCACACCCACAGTTTTATTTTTCTTTTTAAGGAAGAGTAATGTCTGGCAAGGAAAACTTGGAATATGCTTCCATAATTACCCATTTTTATTTCAAATCCCAACCTTTAGGAAGATTATAAGGAAATCGAAAAGTAAGATACATCTTTCTGAACAGAATGCATGTTACAGTTGAATTCACTAAAATGCTGCAAAGATTTTCCTGTAGATTTCTTTGCTTTAAAAAATAAATAAATAAATAAACAAACAACAAAAAACACTTCCTGCATGCTTCCTGCATGACCTTGTATCTATGAAAGTCAACGCTGATTAAACTGTGGTTGAGAAATAAGTTTTCTCTTTATAAAGGATGCTATAATTCTATCTGGCTCTAAATGATGTTTGCAAACTATACTATACTAAATATTCTTTACTGTAAATTCTAAATGTTTTCTAATTATTATTTGCTTATAAAGTACTCATTTTGCACTTTAATATTAATTTTGTATAGTATTAAATAAACGTGACATATTTCACTACATGTGAATTAAACTAATTTAAACTCTTTTACAGAGAATTACTAAGTCAGTAACATGCTGCAGGTAGATAAGTGAAATAACAATGCAAGATACTAGCAGAAATGATCTGATTCATTAAAATGTTTCCCAAATATATATATATATTTCTTTTTTGAAGGAAAAATTAAAACATCAGTGATACGCTGTGAGAAGAATAGGAGATTCTTCCCCTTTCTATGTCACCTAATGTTGCAATCAGAATTGTCTCGTTTCCTGGAGTAATCCATCATGTTGATTTACAAGTGTTGATACCGTCTGTGTCGTGCTAATAGGGAGCTCATGGCATCTGTCCTTGCACTGAAAGCAAGCCAGCAGCATGAAACACATGATTAGTAGATGATGTACAATCAGTGGGTAAGGGAGGAGAACTTTGGTCAAGATTCTGGACAATTTCTGGATTTTAGTCAACAAGCTGGAATTACTTGATTCTTTTTTCAGAAAAATATCTCACATCTCCCGGTTGAGATGATGTACTTCCTTAATGTTCAGACTGATGACCGTGTATTGCATGTTCTTGACCGCATCCCAGACTGAGCAAGAAGATTTTAACTGTTTTGTTGTTTCTTTCCTACTGCTGTGTGTGTCTCTGCTTTCCACATGGGCCCAGCTAAAACTGCTGGTTAGCTCTAGCGGGTTCACTGTGAAGGTAGATATTGTGCAGAGTTGTCCTATGGTTCCTATTCTATTCTACTTCCTACTTGTTTAATGAATGGAGAATTTGATTCCTGAAATGAAGAATTTTATTTTCCTACTCCAAAGGCAAATCTTTTTCAAATCCTCCTTCTTTTGCTCCTCTTGTGGAGTTTTCTCCTCCTGATTTTGAGATCTTAGTGTCTCTTATGGAATGGGAAGATGCATTTTACTTCTGTTCATCTTCTGTCATTTCTCCACTTTTAACTCCATAAAAGCCTCCAGTTTTTTGGTTGGAACATGTTTTTCTCAGTTGCAGGTCTGTTGAAAGGACACTGTGCAAAACACAAAATAACACTTTAGAGGACCTTATTTTAAGTTTCTTTTAAGGGATCAAGGCCATGAATTCACTTCTGGATTCTGAATTGTGGAGAGCCTTGTGAAAGAGTGGCTTGAGGAGTCAGATCGAGACCGTATGAAGCTTGTCCCCCTGGACAAGCTGACAAGGGCTGAGGCAAGGTCGGTTTGACCTTGCCCCACTGTGTACGTGCTAGTAGATGGTAAACAAGGCTGTAAGAAGGAAACAAAAGTTACAAGCTGACCGAAGGAACGGGATGTGTTGATTGCAAAAGACCAAAATACTGCTGTATGTGCAGACAGACAGGAGCCAAAATGTTGCTATGTGCAGAAAGACAGGAGCCAATAAGGAGCTAAGCTTTTGCACTATGTATGAGCCTCATTAACAACTGTATAAAAGAGTGTTGGTCTTAACAATAAATGAGACGGGCTGGATGACCATAGGAGTGTCCGCGTCTCCCTTCGCCGACGTGAATGATACCTAATTGATACAATGAGAGCAGAGGCTTCTAAGAACTATAGATCCTGAAGTGAGATCATCATCATTCAAAGTTCTGTCTGATCTTTCAAAACTGCTCCAGAGCAGTATATCCCTTTGGGAAATAAATGTCAGGATTAAATTATGCTTAATTCTTCTTTGTGTAATCCACATTTACAGAAAGAAGTCATAAATGCTTGCTTCCTCTTTGAGACTTGCAATCTGTAAGAGCTTGTAAGGCATATGCCTGGAGGAGTGCAAGGCCTCTAAGAATTGTACAGTATCTTAATAACCACTTCACCAAACTGGTTTAGGCATTTCTTGTGTAAACAGGCACACTTTGTAGCTGAATTTTTGGATGATTGCTGATGTCAGCATCTGATTTCTGTAGCTTGATCTTAAGTGGTGCATTTTGAGTAGTCTTTGAGTGTTTTGATGCAACACAATCATTTTAAATGTCTATTTTTTCCAGTAGGGAGAATGTTTCCCCCTGTAATAGGGAATGGTCTTAAGGAGATCTGATGTGTGTACAGACTTTATAATCTCTTACTGTTCTGAGGAACAGTAGTGAGTTACTGAGGATAACATGGATTTATCTTTTCCAAGGAGCATTGGTTGGTGGTTAGGGTTTGGAGTATCTTTCTGGTACAGTGAGTGTTTGCTGTGAGCAAAATAGTATAATATCTGGCAGTACCAATGGCAAAAAGCCTGGGGTAAATGTGACAGAGATTTCTTAAAAATGTATTCCATGGCTGTGCTGTATCTGTAGAAACTTAAGCAATTTCATATAGCTGGCAGCTTGTTTAATCTAGATTACCTTTTCCTGGGAATTAATTTGTATAGTTCCGTGATGAGGAAATGTCTTGTTTTATAGAGACTAGTCTGATCAAAATATCAAAAGACTTCTATAGCAACAGGACGGAAATTTCAGAAGATTAATTCTTTGCAACTATAAATTATATTTACTCATTGAAGTTAGAGGTGTTGTGTTCTGTAACAAAACCCATGCTTTGGATTTTTGTCCAGCAGCCAGGGAATACTTAGTTCTTTGCAATATAAACAAGTATGTCTAAAGACAGCAAAGTTTCTTTTTTGTTTTGTTTGGTTTTTTTGTTTGTTTGGGTTTTGGGGCGTTTTTGTTTTCTTTGTGATTTTTTTTTTTGGCGGAGGGGGGGTCTTGTTGTTATTTTTTTGTTTTGTTTTATTTTTTTTTTGCAAGTATGTTTTTCTGCCCTCTACTTAGTCATCTGTCTTGTTAGCTTTCTTGAGAATTCTGGGACCGGGCAATTTTATGGTAGGAGACAGCTAAAGACTATGTGTATTCCTCATGTAGTATTTTGAAAGCATGGCTAGAAATAGTACAATTAAAATGAAATTCAAGCTCAGTAAACAGTTCATTATAATGTGGGAAATACACTTAACAAACTGCTAAAGGCCAGGATGTTTAGTAAGATCACATTGTGGCTTTTTTAATGAAGCTGAGAAAACTCAAGTGGCAACTAAAGACTGAAGCTTTTGGGGTTTGTTTTTTTTTTTTTAGTTCATAATGAAATACTTTGGATGTTTTTGAAGAAAATGTCATTGATTCTTTTAACTCAAATCACCAATCATTTAGGTTTTCTTTTCCATGACCAGTTTCAGAGCTAAAGCAAATCTTGAATTCTTATTGGGAATGAAATCATACTTTCTAATCTTCCTTGTGTTTTGGCCTTCCATATTTGGCTAAACCCATGCAGAGATGTGTGAAGATAATCTCTCATCTGTCAGATGCTCTCTGATATCTGTCAGATGCTATTTACTAATTTTTGCAAGTGTCCTGGTTTAAGGTAGAACAGAACTAATTCTGTTCAGTGATTTTACTTTTAAGCTTGGTCTCTTCTGACTAACTGCATCTTTTGAAGTTAAGAGCTCATTTTTGCAGACAGTGTCTACTTCTAGCAGTGATAATGCTTGATGATTATAGATACTAATGATTGGTTTGCAGAAAGGCTCTTGCGTATACTTGCATCTGTGCAGACCAAGATCACTACTAAATCTTGTATATCATATTGTGGTGCTATAAAAGGTCACACTTGTGAAGAGGAGCAGATAGAACAAGTGACCCTAAACTGACCAACAAGGTATTGCACACCATATATGTAATATTCAATATAAAGCTGAGGGATCAGGGGGTTCAAGCTTTCTTCTTCAGTGGCCAGTGTCTGAGGAGGACTCTGTCCATTCTGTCTTTGATCCCAATCTGTGTGGTCCCATCTGCTGCTGAGTCCAGTCTGAGACTTCCTCAGTGCTTGCTTCACAGCATCAGTGGTGCTGGTGACACAACTGCCATCAGGTGGATTGGGTTCAATATTGAGTTTGTATATATTTGTATATATTACATTTTATAAGTATTATTTTCATTAAGGCTGTTTTAGTTCTCTTTTTCTATCCATAAGTCTCTCTCCCTTCTTCCCTTTCTCTTCCCCCTTCATAAGGGAGAGAGGTTAACAGAGAACATCTGTCATTCATCTAGTAGCCAGCCCAACCCTAAACCTTGACAACAGGACAATGTTTTGAAGTGATTTACTTAACATTAAGATAAAGAGCACATATATAGGAGGACTGAAAGAGATGATACGTGACTTCAGCTAGATTGAAAGGCATAAGAAAATCAAGCGTCTTATCTCTGAACTCTTTCTCATTGCTGCAAATAAAAGAGGAGGATGGAATTGTTTGGGTGGTTTTGGAACTATTCCCAAGGTTCAGGCTGTCTGAAAATTATGAAAAGGTTGCTTCAAGTAACAGTCTTGGTAAAAAATGGGCACTGCAGAAAGATATCGTCATAGGTACTATGATCTGGCACATTAGAATTAGTTTTGAATTCCTAATTCCATTTTTGATTTCCTACATGTCATTTAGTTTAGTTTGCTAAGAGGAGGAAAGATGCTTTTGAATGAAAAGCACATACTTATTAGATATGTGTACTTTTAGGAATCTGAGAACTAAGTGTGGATGTGTCTTGTACTGTTTTTTATTAAGGATAACTGCTTATCCGATGAAAAAGAAAAAAGGTTTATTATCATATCTCTTGTAATTTTATATTTCATTATCATGTTTAAATAATTGGTGACCAGAAGTATGACAATATAGATCTCTCTGTAATTATTTATTGTGATCCAAACAAATCAGTAGGCTTGATGAGGCTCTGAGCAACCTGATCCAGTTGAGGAAGTCCCTGCTTACTGCAGGGGGTTTGGATGAGATGACCTTTAGTGTTCCCTTCCAACCCAAGGCATTCTATGATCTAAGATTATTTTTCCATATTCTTTTATTTATTATATCTTTCCATAGACAAATTGTACCTTATTAGACAATATCCAGAATCTGGAAAGCATCAAAAATACATGAAAAGATGTCTGAATAAGTCAGCCTGCTTACTTCATCACTCCAAGATTTTGATTCAAGTGGCTGGAATTACTGTAGTTCTTTTAGATTAGAACTTAAAAAATCTACACTGTTGATTGCATATCTGCCTTTCCTGAATGACTGTGTTCTGCTACTTTACACTTCAAACCAAACAGCTCCACCTATCTTGCATCTCTTTTATAAGCCACGTTCTGTTACTAAATGACAATTTTTGAAGAAGAGCATGACTTAAGAAACTAATGAGGGATTGGTGTTTAATGAACTTGAACACTAGTTGCTTAAAGCCTCTTTGAAAGAAAGTTAAAACATCAGTTCTAAAACTCGTCTTTTGAAAATCTATAAAGGTTTAGGTTTGGTTTTGTTTCCTGATTTAAATAAAAGGCATATTTCGCAATGTGGATATTTGGTGTACAGAAGAAGAATTGTACCTCAAAAATTTCTGTGTAGTTGTTTTCAAACATCTCTTGAAGCTATTAGTTTTTAAGACTATACTTTTAAAATTGTGTGAGAACAGGCTGATATATTTCTGCATGAACCTGTGAAAGTCCGAAGCAAAAGTCCAGATTCTTGACGTATCAAGTAATATGCTAATGGCCTAAGTAGCATTACATCTGTTATCACTCAGCAAAAGCCCAAATTCTACTAAGAGAGAATGTGGAAAATATTTTGCTAAAGCTGCAAATATTTTTTATAATAGGTCTCCACAGAATAACTTAACAATAACAGGTGCATAAAATAACAAATCTTGTTTTCTGGTGGAAGTGATCTTGTTTCAAGAGCATAGACTTGAAAGGAATTTTTTGTGTGGTTTGTTTTGGTTTCTTGTGTGCGTGTGGGTTTTTTTTTTGTTTGTTTAGTTTTGGTTTTGGTTTTCTGTTGTTGTTTTTGGTTTGAGTTTTTTTTAATTTGGTGCCTAAAAGAGCATGTGAAGACAGGAGATCCATAAACAGTGATAAGGTCCTAGGCAGTCTGCCACTCTGACAGCATATTTTATAAACAACCATAAATAACACTCACTGCAGCATTTCAGAGACAATTATACCATGCCATCAGCACCATTGTTCTGATTTACAGGGATCTTTGAAGAAAAGAAATACTCACCTGTCATGATAAACTGCAAAGTTCTAATATTGTTGATATTTTTTTCCTCAGGGTTCATTACTTTTGGCTCATTTTCTGTGATTTTCTGCTTGTTTTTCTTGTTTGTTTGTTTGTCTCAAAATACAGTCAAGAACAAACTTAGATAATTATTTTTTTTAATCAAAATGCCTGAAGAGCTGAAACAGAGTGTAAGTGTAAATCCTGTAGTACTGCATAAGAATAATGCTTTTATGAGAAAAGTCTGGTTTTCTTCTGTTTCTTTAGAGCAAAATTTTTTTGGATTTGAAAGTGTCTCAATGAGCAGTAGCAAAATAACACAGGATTAGAAGGATAATGGGAAAGTGGCAGGGTCTGAGGACAGAAGGATTCCCAAGAAAAAGGTTATTAGGTGAGTGTTTTTCTGTGATGCACCACAGTGAGGCTCAGGTGTCTTTCTAGAGAAGTGATGTTACACAACAAATGGCACAGTAGATTGACTGGTAGGTTCTGCAGCAACAGATGCCAAATAGCTTCATTGGCAAATGGATGACACTGGAAAGTTTTTGAATAAGGGCTGGGTTATATAGGGCACAAATTCCTATTGGAAATTAATAGAAATTAGAGCAAACAGCTGTCTTGGGAACCTTAACATTTTTTAACCATAAGTAGAAATGTGTAGTCCCATTACCTTGGATATCTAATACTTGGAGACTTTATACACTGATCCTGTATAATTTTTTTAGAGGAAAAAGGAGGTGGAAATTCTGAGGTATTTCCTTGGTTAAACAGATCAGACAAATGTCGAGAAGTTATATGGTATGGTGATCCAACAAGTGGTAGTCATGCTCCCATTTTTTATGGTCTTGTGGCATTTAGGCTTGACTTCAATGGGGTATGTCTCCTTTGCCATCTGCGTGAAGCTTTTATAGGTATCCTTCAACACTACAGCAACGTGTCATAGATGCTAGAACAATATATCCTTCACAACCTTGGCCTGAGCCTGTGACTACCTACCCAGGGTTTTGGCTTGGTGTATGCTGAATGTCTTAAGGCTGTTCTGTCTGGTGGTGTGGGTTTTTTTTTTTTTTGTTTTTTGTTTTTTTAATTATTATTTTGATTTGTGGTTTTTATTGTTGGTTTTGTTTGTATGTTTCTTTGGATGAAAGGGAGGGGTGTTTTCGTTGGGTGGGGTTTTTTTGTTATTTTGTTTGTGGGGTGGTTTTTGTTTTTGTTTGTTTCTGTTTTTAAGATAATTACCTCTCATGTCTAGATGAGTAGCATCTAAAGAGTAGATATAGGCTAAGAAATTTAAGAGGTTGGAGTTCTTAACACAAATGCTTATTCATCATCCTACAGCACTTCTTGACAAGAGAAAACTTGACCTAATAGCCTGGCAAGAATGCAAGTTAAACAATTTTTTGACTATTTCCAGTTTCACAGGCTGATGGAGTCTTTGGCCAATGTTTTGAAAAGCTCTTTAATGTCATATATAATTTAAAAGCTGTATTTCTCAGGTGAATTAATTGTATTCTATAGTTCACAAAACTTTTGAAGAAAGGTTTTGGAAAATGAATATTATCTAATGACACTATGTTTCAAAGCTGATGCTGTTCTTCTGGGATAAAGAAAGAAAAAGCAGGATTTATCTAGCTCACAGCAGTCAAAACTTAGAAAGCATAATTCCATGATTTATGGACACTTTTGACAAAACAAGATGGTCTTCTGTTTTGCAGAACGCATGTGTTGGTAATAAGGTATAATTCAGCAAGTTAATGCAAATAGATCGTTATGAAATGGTAGCCATCTAGAGTAGAAGCAATATTGCAAGGAAGGTTGCATAAAGTGATTTTGTGTGTTATGGATATTGGGGTACTCAAAACTGACTTGTTTGTACAAAAGTGAGTGTATTTTCTGAAGTTTAAGCATTCTTGTAAACCAATTATTTCACTTCATAAATAATAATCATAAAATATTTCCTTGTAAATATTGTTTACTTTATCACTTGCCAGATGTGTTGATTTCTAGTTATTTATTTTATGTTTCAAATTTGTCCAGTCCAAATAAAATATTTGGGGTATAGGCAGATTAGAATAAAGGGCTGCTAAAAATGCTGTTCAAGGAATGGTGCTTCTGATAGTTAGTTTGACCTATGAAATGGGACAGATTCACATAACTTGGTACAGAGGAATCCTAGATAATTACCAAGGTGCTTGTTCTTTTGGATTCCTCTGATATTACAAAAGAAAAACTATCACTTCTGACATGCAAAAGTATTGTCTATTTCTTGACTTCAAAGGCTATTTATTTACAAACCTGACCAATATAAATTGACAATATGCAGGATTTTTTTTGAAAACTCACAGGATAAATGAATAAAGAGCTTTTGCCCTTGGTTTTTTTTTTTTTTTTTTTTTTGCAATCTACATGCTGCTGTGTTCACTAGAATGCTAACTTCCAAGTGTACAAGATATTCCCATAGGATTTTTCAGTATACTCGGTGTTTAATCTTTTATAAGACTCTTTCAGCAGATGGCTTCTGCATTGTACATATTCATTGTAATTTCTGTGAACACAAGCATTTAATCACTTATCTCTGAAACAAATCCAGAGTTCCATAACCCCCTTCCTATTGAAGCTTCTAATTTAAGGAGGCTTTTGACAACTTCTTACTTCCCAAATGACTCTGTCTATTGAAGTCCAGGAGCTGACCTTTTATTGAAATAAAATCCTATCCAGATGTAACTCAGCTGAAAAAAGTAATGGAATAGAATCCAGCCCCCACTGGATTCACTGATTTACTGGACGACAGCTAGATAAATGTTCTGGTTTGAGTGAGAACAGAACTAATTCTGTTCAGTGATTTTGCTTTTAGGTTCACTTCTTCTAACTGCACTTTCTGAAGTTAGAAGCCTGTTTTGACAGACAGTGGCTAGTAACATGTTTAGAGTTACTACCAAGGATTAGTGTGCAGACCAAGGCCACTGCTGGATTTTGTGTACCACATTGGGGGGTGCACCTGCAGGTAGGAGCAGACAGGACAGGTGACCCTAAACTGACCAATGAGGTATTCCATCCCATATACATCATATTTGCTATAAAAGCTGCGGGATCTGGAGAGTCTGTGTCTCTTTTCCCCTCTTGGCCTGCTTTGCCAGCTTTGCTTGGCTTAGCTCAGGTCCTCTTTCTGTTCCTTCCTCAGAGCCTCCAAGGAGGACTCTGTCTGTTCTGCCTTCTATCCCAGTTGGTATGTTCCTGAACCTGGTATCAGAATCCAACTCCTGAACACAGCTCCTGTCTGCTGTGGGGCCCAGTCTGGGACTGCCCCGGTGCCTGCACAGCATCAGTGGTGACGTTGATGTAATTACCATCAGGGGGATTGGGTTCGGTACTGGTTTTGTATATATTTGTATATATTCCATTTTTTATAATTATTAATTTCATTTTCATTAAAGCTGTTCTAGTTTCCTTTTCTAATTGCTAAGTCTCTCTCCCTTAGTCCCTTTCTCTTCCCCTTTGGGGAGAGGGGGAGTTAACAGAGAGTGTCTGTTACAGGTCTAAGGGGCCACTTTGCCCTTAAACTGTGACAATAAACTAGTTCATATTGGATAGGTACAGATTTACTAGATGAGAAATAATAAAATACTTATTAAAAAAATAAGCATACACTTGTCATTTTCTGTAGAATCTCAAAGTTCAAATCTGAAAGCCATACTGCTGAAAATCATTTAATAGCTATTAAACTGTACTAGGAAGTCTTAGGAGGAAGATATTCCTGCATAGACACAGAAAAGAAACCCTCGTTCTTACATCCTCCTAATATCCCTTCCCCCCCTCCCCTTTTCATGATTATGGCATATGATTCAGGGAAAAATGATTCTAAAAACAATCTCTTTTTGTTATACTGACGTGAATGATGTTCTAGTGAAAATTATGTGCTAAGGTGTGGTGTTGCCTAGCAAAAATGTCAGAACTGACTGTGGGAAGTGCAAATCATTGAAGAAATTTATTGTAATTTTTTCGACAGATGAATTCCAGAGAAGAGAAGAAATAATAAAGACAGGAAAAGGAGAATCAGGTGTCTGTCTTTATATAGCACTATATTCTGTCTCAGCCGTTTCCTCAGAACCAGGGTGAATTGGCTGATGTTTAATTAGGTGTTAAAAAAATAGGTGCAATTCCAAATCAATGTCAGTTGACAAGAATGCCTGGAAACTAGAAATTGCCTTTATTTTGTAATTGAAAATATAAGGAGTGGCCTCTGACTTTTGTTATGTCCTGTAGCTGCTTGTGGCAAGCACCAAACCTGTGCTTGGACTATGAAACAAGATACAAAATACCAAGCTAGCATTGGTCAGTACATGGTACAGCATGGATGTTATAGGTGGAGATAGAAATTTAGATCCCAGAGCAGTGTAGTTGTGTTAGAGTGGACATTTTGGCATGTTGATGTAGCAGTTAGCTTGTGGCTGGCAGCACCTCAGGTAATGCTTTACTTATCTTTATCATGCATTGTAGACGGTCATAGTTCGCTTTGTAATAGTTTGGACATTGAATCATAGGATCATTCACACATCCCTAACAACCTAGACTGTGAAAAGTGAACACTGTATTGGCTGTGCTAGTCCAGGAATTTACATTTATTTCATTCAGAGACTTGCTATTTGAGTCTGGTCTTCAGTACTTCACCATTTTTACATCTTCTGAGAATCTGGCTTACTTGGATGACTATAACAGAGAAGTTTAGTTCAGTAGGGTTTGAATTTGAGGAAAAAGCCCACTATCCTGAAAGTTGTTCAGGGAAAATTGTTGACTTCTAGTTATTATTTATTGACTAATAGGGAAATTCAGGACTGTAAATATGTCAAGCTCAGAGAGCCTGTCAAACATCTGTTAAAGACGGGTAATATATCTAGGCAACACACTGTCCCCCTCAGATAGCAGGATTCAGATACCCGTGAAATCTGGTGATAATATACAAATAATTGAAAGTTGTGTGATTTGTTTTTTCTATTATTATTTTTTTTTTATTTTCCTTCCCTCCGTGTTTCATCCTTAATGTTTTAAATTTAATGGAATTGTCTTTTTTTGTATTGTATTGATGTCTGCAATATAGTACAATTTCAGGATAACTTCTGTGTGATTTGAATGCAATTTAGGTTAGATAAATAAATCTGTACTTAGAAATACTTAAATGTAGTATTTTGTAATGTTACTATTCATATACTAATGATTAAGCAGAAGATATACTAATGATCAAGCAGAAGTTGTTATTATAAGCATGTGCATTACTGGCAATATTATTAGAGCTATTAAACTATACTGGTAAAATGGAATAAAGTGTTCAGTTTTTGCTGTGTGCTCAAAATCCAAATTTAGCATTTTTTAAAGCTTTTTTAAATTTTGTTGCTGTTAATATTACTAAAGTCGAAGAAGTATAAATGTCAAATTATACTCATTTACCCCGGTAATAAAACCTAAAAGTATTCACATTGTGATAGAAATGCAATAACTGTATAGGCTAGTAGCAGTTTTTCCTTAGCTATCTATTTTTTTGGTTGTAAAGATTCAAGAGGGTCTTGTCTCAGATGTCTTTGTTCAACATTTTAAATTCATTTTCCATATTCAAAACTTCTTAACATATTGTATTGTTATTTCATCCCAAGAAATAGCGTAAGAAAAATTTGTGATTGTTCTTAATTGTAGTTTTACAAACCTAAAAGCTTAGTAGACTAGTAAAATTATGAAACTTATAAAACTGTATTTCATGTCGATCTTCTAAAGTTTATTTCTGCTTTCAATTACTTTTCTTTTGCTTAACAATAACATGAATGCAGCTTGGTATTTTGCTGATTTTGCAAGAGTCACATATACAAGTTGTTAAGTGTATCAAGCTTGTTAAAATTTTATTTCAGTTGATTAAACAGGATCATATAGGATAGAAAAGGAATTCTGTAATCCTACCTGGTGCACTTGGGTTGTATTCTTTATTTTTGCTACAGTGATGTCAGGATTTTTCAGAGAAGCCTTGCAAGGGAGTGGGGCTGGCAAGGTGTGGCAGGAGAAAAAAGAAAAGAGTGAATAAAATATACTCGAATTAGACAAATACAGTCCTTTTTGGCGGCGTATATTGGGTAACTTCATTGCACAGCAAGCTTAAGTTTTGTGTTACATTTACTCCCTTTGCAGTTTTGTTTACAAAAAAGGCCTTTCAAAGAATCAGGAAACACTTGCATCAAGTTACTATGTGGTTTCTTACAGCCCCCCCAACCTCTAACTTCTTTTAGATGTCCTTATCTCAGTTTATACAATTTGTAGGTAGTCTAGGACATCAGTATTAGCTGCAATGATGCAATGTGAGATTTCTCTCTATTACTAAGTTCCACAGAATTGTGGAAAAAGGGCTTTCATGCAACAGCTTTTACTGTTCAGAAACCTTTATTGTGGAGCCCTAGTGCTCTGTAGAGGAAAGAAAACCCACACTGGATTGGTCTTTCCTACTGAGTTTGGGAAACCTCCTGGGAAAACTCTTCCCTGAGTACTTTTTGTTTTTCTTTTAAATTCTAGTCAGGTTTTCATGTAAAGTAAGGAGACTCTAAGTACTGAGGCAGGAAATACCTTGAAAATTAGGATGCAGACAATTGAGTCTGTAAGGCTGAAGGGTTTAAAGGAGCACCAGTAACAAAGCAAGGCATGGCCATGGCCCTTTCTAGAAGCACCCTTCTATCAAAGCAATGAGCCTTGCTGTGGATTCTTTGACCCCCTACAACCCCTTCTCAGGCGAGTGAAAATTTACTAGAACCTGTGGTCCTGTTAATGAAACATTTGGTATTTTTAAAGCAAATCCTTTAAAGCTCATTGCTGCTCAGGTCACTGTAAAAATAGAAGGTGAAGGAATGAAAGAAGGGAGAAAATAGTGAAGTGTGCAACCAAAGATGCTGTGAGAGCTGTGACTGCTGCTGTTGCACTGCCTTGCTGCATCGTCTGAACACATAGGATGTAAGAAATACTGACATTAACTGCTTGGTTAAACTAAGATAGACTGGACAGTGATACCAGTATCTGGGAGAACTGACAGAACAGGTCCAATAAGCAGGGATAATTTTGAGACATGAGCAGAAGGTGAAAAGGGATATCAAAAAGGAGAAGGGGAAAAAAAGCAAGTTTTTAAATAGAGTAATATGTACTGCTCTCAGAATGTAAGTAGTTCTAACATGACTGGGATAGAATTAATTTTGAAAGTCAGAAGTTAAGCCTATAAGTATTGTTTTTAATTCATGTGTTAAAAAGTGTATCTTTGAAGTGTAAATGAGAAGGAAAAAAAGAAATGGTGAAATCTGTGTACAAGTGTCATGACTACTGTCAATGTTAAAATGAAGTTTGTTACAAAGGAGAGATGGAACCAAAGGTTAACAAACAAGAATAGAAGACTAACAAACAATTTTGAAGAATATTGAGTGAAACTTATTAAGTAACAATAATGCATTTAGTAATAGACATTTGAGAGATGGGCACAAATTGGAACAGAACCTTATTTATCCATCTAAATATGAGGAAAAACTTCTTTATTGTGAGGGTGATGAAGCACTGGAATGGGTGGCCCAGGGAGGTTATGGAGTCTCTGGGGATATTCAAAACCTGCCTAGATGCAATCCTGTGCAACCTGTCCTAGGTGAACCTACTTTGGTGGAGGGGTTGGACTAGAGGTCCTTTCCAACTCCAATGGTGCTGTGATTATGTGATACAAACATACTAAATAGCCTTAGTATCACCAGAAAATCTTATGGTGAGAGATGCTTTATGTTGGATAAATAAGGTTAGATGTTGATTAAAAATCTTAACTTTTTTTTCCTCTTCCACTGATATCACAGAAGATTAAATACTCCATTCCAACCATTTGGCTATCATTAATTCTATATTGTTTAACTTTGTGTTAGCTGGTTTTTAGTTTGTTATATTAACTGATACACATATTTGCAAAAAAACCTATAAGAATTTTTCCAGGTCAAGTGTCATGGCTGACATTAAAATGAGACAAAAATATGCTTAAGGCATAGGCAATAAGGAAAAATAGATGCAATTTCAGGTGTTTCTATATCCAAACAGCCTCGTTCCCTTGGCTGAGGGTAGATGTTTGTCCTATTATTAATAATGATAATAATTACTACATTACCAATACACAAAGCTTATTTTTATATATAATCTATAAATGGATGAAATTTATTATGTTTGTAAAACAGCATTTTCAGACCTGCAAAAAGCAAACGTGAATTGATCAAATATTTTTTTTTAAAGTTTACTTTTTAGAAGTGTGTTAAAAAAATTAATAATAATTCTAGCATGTGAAGCTCTGTAACACTAGGACTTCACTTTGTGCTGTCTTGGGGATATTTTAAAACATATGGCGATTAGAAATTATGTGGAATTTCTTAATTATCAAAATATCAAAATATTACATATGCAAATGGTATTTAAGCCCTTCTGAATTTGACAGAGATAGTTCTTTTTATTACAAAGGATCTGATTTGATAATTTTGGAAATGCGTTATAGTATTTCTGAGATATGTATCTATGAGAACAAGCTACGTGCTAAATAAAATGTTCCAAACTGTCTCTGGAGATGCTGCCAGCAAACAGCAGCTCAATGCATGCATGATATATATGAACGTATTTGTTTTCAAACATCAGGCAATTTCCTAGATCAAAATTTGGCCAAATGTGATTATGGAATTGGTGTTTTCTAATCAACCTATAATTGTGTATGTGGAAACTAATTATGTTTGTATATTTAACCAGTGCTTGGAAATTGTTATAAACTACCTTATTGATTATGAGCTGCCTCATGTTAAAAGGTGTGATTTTAATTATACTGCGCCTTTAAAAGTAACACTGTGGTTTGCAAACACTGCATGAATTTTGAGCTTAACTTTACAACATATAGTTGTTACTTCTACAATTATGTTAATACTGACTGTGAAACTTGCATTGGTTATGAAACCACTTCACAGGTGAAGTAACAGCCATTGCATGGTGATAAGGAAGCATGAGCCTCACTCAGACCTGTGTAGGCTGTCATGAGGCAAGACTAGACAAGAAAATGCAAGCACACCGGGAAGATACATTGATTGTTTTTGATCAAACATCCTTCAGAGTTTGTAGTTTGCAACATCTTTGATGTGGTCCTGAGTGATGGCCTGTGGTTCAGTGTCTATGAAGAGGGTATGAGAAGCTCAGTATCTTGGCCATTACCAGTAGTAGGCCATAGGTTTTTATTTTCCTGGCAGAGTAGGGCCCCAAGAGCTGTCTTCACTAGAGCTGGCTGGGACTTGTCCTGTGTCCAGCAGCCTTGTACCTGTGTCCTCCCTGGCTGTGGCTTCACCTGGGAAAGGTTTGTCAGCCCTGGAATGTTGGCTCATTGACAGCTCCAGGGGTCAGTGGCTGAGCACTGGTTTGTCCTGTATGGTGCTCTGTGTTTTTCTTCTAGTAGAATTTGAGGCAGCTTGATTAAGTGTGGTTTACACAGTTCATCAAAAGCTTTAGTTGTAACCTTGTGATATTGTAGACATTCCTTTATGTAATATTTATATTTATTCTTCTCTAAGTATTGCTTTAAACTTACAGGAAATACTTGCAGTATACTAGAAGGGTAAACATACTACCTTGGATGTCTAAAAGGGAAAAAGTTCTGTTAGGATGACAGATTGTAGCCTAAGTCATTCTTTTCCTGTGTATACATTGAAAACTCTCCCCAACTCGTGACTTTTTTTTTCCATTCTGGCTTAGGGGGATTAACTTTAAGTAACTACTTGGATGTACAATTCCCTTATGAGTTAAATATGTGCATGGGGATCTTATGACTTACAGAAAGCTCTCAACAGCAGTGCCTGAGGCTTTAATGGCATGCAAGATACACATTAGACTCTTAACTGCTATTTTGTGCTGTTGTGGACAGATGCTTCTCTATAGGTTTTGAGGAAAGTTTATCATGGTAAGAAATGACCAGGTTAATTTACTTGCTTTCCTTCCTCAGGTAGTGGCTTTGTCTCTTCCCTGAACAGACATTCCTTAGAACAAACATCTTGTGCATATTACTATGTTTTAACCATTTAAAGGATAATTGTGACAGCTGACGGTAGAAAAATCTACTTTTAGTTCAGCATCAAAATTCAAAATATAGGAAAACCTAAATTAATTCACAAGTTCAGTGCAAGAATTGATCTCCTGTTTGAAGAACACATTGAAATGTTTTAGTCCATGCTATTAGGAGGATCAGGTCTCATAACTGCTGTTATATTAGGTGGATTTGTGTTCAAAATTGTGTCTCAAGTGAAATTTTAGGGTGTTACTTAAGCATGTGCTTACAGTTAGTCTTTCCCAAATAGGAATGCTTTTCTTAGTAATCGTTCATGATTTTTAATGTAGAGAGGAGGAAGGAATAATTTTTAATACCTTAATGCCTGTTTTCTGTTTTTATGGTAAGACTTGAATTTTTAGGAGGCTTCCTCACTGCAATAGTCCAAGTCTGCAAGAAAATGAAGGATGTCAGCTTCCTTTGCACTGCTGTGAATCAGAGACATCAGTCTGTATGTGGGTATGTATTTATTTTACAAGAAATCTTTTATTGTCCTGAACCATCATGCCACAATCAGATGTGTCCTTTTGCCTGTGACTCTCTGGCTGTCAGCTGTTCTGGAAAGCACCATGTGCTATTCTCCACTATACAGCAGGGCTGGAACAAGGAGATGAAATTAAGATTTACATTTCCATTTTCCCTCATAAATTTCATTGTTATGTAAGAGTTTCCTCCCAGTTCTCACCTCTCCTCTGTTTTTTTTTTTCAAAATGAAACAAAATGGGTCACCAGGATCTGTGTGTCAGGGCCGTGAGGGAACTAATAGGCCATGACAAGTCCCACCTGGGGCCTCCAGCTCCTGCTGGCTGAGCCCTGGGCCTCCAGAGACTGTGCCCCTGCCCTGTCCGCAGTGCCAGGGTCTACAGCTCGGCCCTGCTGAGTGCCTGCACCCCAGCACCAGGCTGGCTTTGCAGCCTGGCCTTGTCCCCATGGACCTGCCCAGTGATCACCACAATGCAGCTCAACCCTGACCTGAAGACTGACTTCCTGGCTTGGCCTCGGGCTGCCCTCACTGCTGCCTTCTGCCCTGGGCTGATAGCTGGCTCCAGCCACCACCTCTGGGTCTGCCATATCCATTGCCCTCCCTGCCCCTCGGGGAGCCAGCAGCCATTGCTGTGCCCTGGCAGAGTGGGCCTTTGCAGCCATGACCCACTGCTCCACCTACTGCTCTAAGAATATAGATAAACTGGTAAATGTTATCATCTATTTGTTCAGAAATTGTAGTATAGGTTGAGAGTTTGGGTTGTGTAGAGATTCACTGAGTTGCCTTTAAATAGCAGCTTTGTTTAAGTCAAACAAATGTATTACCAACTACCCATGAATTGAATAAAACTTAAAAGTATTTTCATTCATGGACTTGTGTGCACAACAAATACGCTAACCAAGGCCCTGGCACACAGGGAGAGTTTTTTAGAGGGATTAATTAATGTGAGGATAGCATTCTTCCTGGTGGAGGAGAAAGATGATTTATAGCCTCAGGAATTGGTGTCAGCCAAGGAATGCATTATCTGTTTGCAGATCAGCAAAGCGTGTTAAGCCGTGAGGTCAGGAGTGGCCAACTTCATTACACCCCCCAGTACTGAACACCTTAATTAGAGTAATATTCCTGAAAACTTCGGCATCCTGAAATTTGCTGTAGGGTGGTATGAATTTGTAGCATCCTAAATGAAATAAGTTCCAGGGTTCTGGTTTCCTGGATGAAAAATAAAATGTCTCAAAGCAGTGAATCACAATTAATGAACAACCGTGCAACGGTTATTGACAATCCCTTCAGAATATACTGCACAGTGGCAAGATACTTTCTTCTAATAAGGCCTAATGTGACATAAGCTTCTATCTGAAGGACCTTCTTGCTTTATTAATCTCATTATGACCACTTGAATTGCTACATTCTCTGTAATGATTAAAACATTTGACTCCCAAGTGTGATATTATAATGAGGATGAATTTCATAGAACAAGGCATTGTATCATTCTGCAAAGCCTATCAGCAAATGGAAATATAAATCAAACTCCTCAGTATAATTTCCCTACTATTTCCCAAACTCAAAAATGTTATATACATACCTACATATGCAGGTTTCAAAGTCCAGCTAAGAATCCCCTCTCATGGAAGACATATTTTGTGCATATTTCAATCTGAAAAAATATAGATGCCTTGAGCTCCATTTTTTTAAAAGGAATAGGGTTTACTTAGTTATGTGAATTGCCAAGCTAAAATTGACCACTTTTAGTATGTTCTCGTCTTCCCACTGTGTGTATACTTCTGGGAAAGATTGGACCTGAATGTACCAGCCAAATTCCAATTTGATATATTATGTTCTCTGCACTTTTCCTGTACTTGGAATTGTATAAGCTGTTCTTCATTTTCTTGAATGTACATTGCTCAGTGGGAGGATATCATTATATACATATTCAGAAAGAAGTTTTAATAATAAAAAAAAATTTCTTAGTTTCTTATCCAAAAAACCTAAAAAATCATGTATGAAATTTGGAATCCATCTTGTTTGTAAGTAATAAAGCCAAACAAAAGAAAGATAGGGATAGGAAGTAAAATTAATTTCTCTCTCTTTTTTTTTTTTTTTTTTTTTTTAATTCTCCACATTTTCTTTTGCAGGGATCTTGAGGGAGAGAAACTGCCACTTCTCAGAATGACAATCTGTAATGAAAAGGAATAATACATACTGGTCAAGCAATCCTGAGGTATGAAATGCATTTTGTTTCAGATCTTCCTTGTCTGTATTTTCAGCTGGGTGGAAGGGGTTGTGTTATTTCCCATAGAATTAATGAATCCAGTATTTTCCTTATTCAAGAGAAATTTCTGTAGGTACAACCAGTTGCTGCCTTAAAAGCCTTCAGCCTTGGCTCTACTCAGTGTGATTTTCTACCAGCAGTTCATCTGTCCCAGCACCAAAACAGCAAAGACTTCAATTAACTGCATGTTCAGTTTCTTTTCTACACTCTCTTTTTTTGGTCCAATTATCTGTCTAATGGATACATCCAATTCCCCAAACTGTGTATTGTTTCCTAATCTTGGTAAATGCAGGAAGGGAGCATAACAGGATACTTTATAATTATGGAAAAAAGGTTAATATTTCAGTGCAATTTAAAAAACATGGGGAAACTCCTGCTTTTGAAACCTCCTGGGAAATATTTCTTATGTACTCATGAAACCTTTGGGTTATTTGGGTGTAATTTATCTACAGGGGACTTTGCCTACAGCTAGAAACCTGCTGGCCTTTCAGATGGACTTCTTTCCAAATTACTTTTACTGCTATTTTGACTTTGAGTCAAATCTTGCTGAGAATTTTGCCTCTGCCTTAGTATTTCCAATAATTCTGCTGTTCAAAAAAATTAAGGGGGGGTGGCAAAGAAATATTTTCAAGTTAGGAATAGTTAAGTGGCATCTAATTTTAAGCAGTGAGGTCAAGAAACCATCATCCTCCATCTTGGGTTTAGTCTTGTGAGAGACAGTGGGAAGAATGTTAGAAAAACCCATCAGGACAACTTTCTCTGCATTCCTGAGCACTTCATATTGTTTGTATTGGAAAAGAATGTAGAAGACACTTCCTCTTCCCCCTGTCCCTGATTACTAAGGTAAAAACACAGAATTCAAAGGATAGACTGTGATTAAGTATTTCAAGAAAGCTAGAAAAAGCGCAGAGATATTTTTTTCTGAGGGTCATTTTTACTACTAATTATTTGTTTTATAAGGTCACCTTCCTGTGGTGCTATTTGAAAGCATCTTATGTACTGAACTAAAAATAATTTCCTTTATTTATTGCATGGAATGGATTGTAAGCTTTTGGAAGCTGTGTGGTTTGGTAATTATATCATTGTCATCGAGTTATCAAGCTAACTGTATTTTCCACTTGGTCTAAGATAGGGTAGAATTTGTTCTCATTAGTCTTAATAACAGAGAGCCAACAGTTGCACCAGGAAGGATCATATTCTTCCTAATGTTGTTTGAAAACAACTGCTTCAGATCAGTGCAATACATGCGTGTGATACATAAATACTTTGTCACTGTAAAATTGGGCTAAAGCTAGCTATTTTGGTTTGGGACATTGACTCAAATGGCAACAGTGAGACTGACTTCCATAGTTCTGCATAGCTTTCATGTTCTATTTTAATTTCCTACTGTTAAAAGTACTACTTTATCCAGTACTACAGAAATTCATATGTGATATATAAGGCAATCATAGTCTTGTAAAGAAGACAAGAAAGCTGTTGTTTATGTCCTAGGGTAAAGTTTTAAAAAGAAAATCATGGATGGAATAAGTTGGCCTAAGCTTCATCTTCATGTTCCATTTCTTAGTAGGCTGTTCAACCTAAAGTTGTAAATGCGCTGATGGAAAACAGGTAATAACTCCTCTTACACATTGTGGAGTTTGAAAAAGGAGAGACTCTAGGCTCAAAATTATTTGTTTCTATAGTGGATTAATTTTTTTTTTCTCAAGAGTTGAAAAGATGATTAACAATTGACATGTATCTTAGAAGCAGATGATATATCTAGTCAGTGACCAAGATTAATCAAATCTGAGCAATCTGAGGTGTGTTGATCTAGTCATATGGAAGCGGATAAATGTTAAGATTGTAAGGGTATTATTTGCTTACTTTATTGTGACTTGGTATCTCTTATCCAAAATGATCAGACATGGTAAACAAACAAGAATTTTAATGTATAATCTCAGGAAAACAAATAGGTAAATGGGGAAATTAAATTATTCCATGCGTTAGTGGTGAATGCTGAACAAGATCTTACATAGTGCTGTTTTTATTGTATTCATGCATTAAGATCTTTCTTCAAAAAGTTTTCAGGTGTTTCATTGCCAGTAGTAGAGCTGCTACAAGCCATCAGCTGCCATAGAGTCTTCTCTATGTTATGTTAGTTAGCTTTCTTTTTACCAAATGATGTCAGCTATTTCTTTATCGATAAAGCTCTGTTTTTATTTTATTTTATTACTGTCTTTAATGATTGTTTAGTCCTTACCAAAATACTGAAATCTTTAGAGGGATAAACATGCTTCTAAGTGGACAGAGTGCATTGGAAAGACTAAAAGAGTATAATGTATATATATAGCATAGTTTTCTGTGCCTGTAATGAAATATAATGTAAGTACTGGTACAGTGCCATTATAAGACAGTGCCAGATGCCAGAGGTACACAGCATGACAGGCTATTTGGCTAATCCTGTTAGGTAGCTATTGGCTTGTGGCTTGTATCCCACTGACAGTATTGTAACTCCTCCAAGACTGGAAACCACAACTCCTGCACCTTTGTTTGAACTACAAAACTTCCAGCTGAAAATCTTCTCAAAAAGGTGCTTGCTTTTTTTTAATGTTGTTGTTGGCTTTGATTTGTTTTTCCATTAGGGCATAATTTATCTAACTTTTATTTCTCAATATCACTGTGTTACAGACAATTAAGGAATCTAAAAAGACAGGAATACCAAAGCTGATGCTGAGAAAAGGAATGAAGTCCACATGTTCTATTTGTTTGTAGATGACACTGGTATTCAGTATCTGCTAAGCTCTAATCCATTAAACACCTTTAAAAGGGGACCAAAACTGTCTGCCACAGTAGAAAAGTAGATTGTACTGCATCACTCAGATTAAACTCTTGAGGTGGAATACTCAAGTTTCTATGGAGCTTTTCTGATAGGACAAAGCTTAAACTAGGAGCACTGTTCAGGCTCTGAAAAGCACTGCACTTGGAGTGAGGACGGGCACCCTGGCTTATGTCCTTTGCCCCCAGATACAGTAAGTCCACATCTTCCGCCATTCATTTCTTATGACTCCTGTTATATCCAGCTTCCCTGTAGCTCCTCTCTTCATTCATCTCAAAAATCCTCTAAACACATGCTCTGTTTAAGTCAGTGGTTCTCCATGACAGCTTCCAGCAGAGCTCTCACAGGCCTGTTTGTCCATCTGTGAGGTTGACTGGAGATCAGATCTTTCCCCATTGTAGCTCTTAACAAACATCTCTTTGTAACCCCCATGTTAGGGAACCATTGATGTCCCTTTTAGTTCCTTCCACTATTGTCCTGATGTGTTTTTGTCCAAGATGGAAGATGATTTAGATTACATGGCACCTGAGTTACAATCACAGCATGACAAAAGATAATTGTTCCTCAGCATCTGCATAACTAGCTTGCACTGAATTTAGGTATTCACATTGTAATTTCATGAATATATACGCTAGGTAGGGATGAATTCTGCTTTACTTGAAACTACCAGTGAGTTCCATGGGATTAAGAAGGACAGGATCTTACTTTCAATGTAATTTGTAGTTGCTCCAGGGTAATAAACAGACTTTTTTAGTTAACTACACCTGTTTTTTAAAAAAAAAAAAAAAAAAAAAAGAAGACTGCTTGGTTTTTTATGTAGTTTTGTTCTCCACTTCTTATCTTCTCAAGTAAATAGAAACTAAGAGCTCTATTTAAAAGTTCTTTGATTCAGGGTCAAAGAATTATCAAAGCCAGCAAACTGGAAGTTGAATTGCCAAACAGGTGCTTGGAAGAAATGAGCATCATTTGGCCGTGAACTACCTTGAACCGAGATTTAATTACAATATTCATTACTTCAGAGACTAGGAAAATTCAATATGACACTCTTAAGGGACCAATAGTAATAAAATAATGAATGCAAAATTCTAAAAAATCAGCCAAGTAAGAGAGTATATCTGTATCAGTAAAACAACTATCGTAGCGAAAACAGTCGTTTAATTTCAAACGTGATTGTTTTGTGTAGCCTTTAGAGAAAAAGCAAAAAGAGAAACTACTGGAAAAACACTGAAATATGCCTACTTCTTGTCTTGCTGGATGTTGAAGGTGGTTATTCTCTTAGTTATGAATGCTTTATGATAATTTGTTTCAATTGTACATATCTCTTGCTGTAATCACTATCATTTTTTATCCCTTATTGGACCAGTTTCACTGCTATCACACCAATGTTAAATCCCAACCCATCTGGTGACAAAATAGCCCAAAGGTCAAGGGGCTTCTTTTGCAAAATATACCTGATGTCTGGTCATAACATCCTTCCTTGTAAATTCCAGATAATTATTTCTTGATTTTGTTTTAAAATTGTAGCATTGCTGTATCAGTCAGCTTTGCTTAATCTTTTGAGGATATAATTTACTAGTCTTGCTGCACAATTCTTTTCTGTATGTTATATGCATATGGGTGTAAGAATAATGTAGTGCTGTGATTGGTATTATATTGTGCTTTCATTTTGAAGTGTTTCATTTACTACCATATGTCCCTAAGGGACAAGACTGCTTAGTTTCATTTGATTGGATTTTAAAATCTATTTGATGAGTTTGGTCCACAGAGGCACACTTCTCATGTGCCATGAGTTCTGCAGTATTTAGGATGCAAAGAAATGTACTTGAGTAGTTCTGTTTTCAAAGTTGGCTCCTAAAATGCACCAGATTTAACCTAAGCAAATGAAGAAACACAGAAACTAAACAGTGTTCTGAGCATGTTTTGTACAAAAATGTCATATATCTTCTTTGAACTCAAGGCCATACTTCTATGCTCCTCTATAAATCTGCTTTGGTCAAAGAAGGAAGGGATGTGGGCAGAATATGAAGAGGTGATAAACCCAAGTAATTTTAAATGAATAGTCAGTAGACTGTTGTGCTTTGAAGAAAATATATGCAATGAAAATTCCTGCAGTCATGTGCGCTGGGCTGTATAATGGTCAATAACACTTCACCTATGAAAAACTACAAAGTGTCTATCTATATTTTCCCTGCAGCTGAATATCCATCTAGATTATAAATAATGTAAAAGCAAAGCTTGAACCCAAATACAGATTCAGCAATGTCTCTGAACAGGAACTGTCTGTAAAAAAAAAAAATTTTGGATTAGACTTGGCACTTGACTAAAGATTTTATTAACCTTTATGTACAGAGCCTAAACGATGAGCATTTTCCCAAATATGTTGCATTAAACATGTGTATTAACATGTATACATGCATTAAAATGTAGTACATGATTTGCTTTGTTTCACATTATTTTGCTTCATTATTTAATCGATTAAAAATAAAAAGTACCTTATTCTGAGGATAGTAACATTTTTGTGAATAAATTCCATCAAAATGATTAACAGAAGAAATCAGGGTATAAATTACTTAGAAATTAGCTAACAGTATTTTTCAAATATTTTTTGAAATATATTGACATATTTCAAAAGTTCAAAAATTTTCAAAATATTTCAAATATTATTTGAAAAATAATTACTTAGAAATCAGCTAACAGTATTTTCCAAATATTATTTGAAATATATTCAAATATTATTTGAAAGATATTTAAATATTATTTTCAAATATTATTTGAAAAATATACATCTTCCTCTGATCTTTTATACAAAAGTATGCAAGATGGGAGGAAGATGGAATACATACAGGATGACTACTTTAAACTGACTTTCCATCAACAATATTATGACTCCAATGTAACATGTATTTGCTCCCATATCATCCATATGCCAAACATTTGTATCTCTCCAGGTATTAGTAATAGCACTACTTATTGTAAGTGATGTCATCAGTTCTGGAAGAGAATAGAAAAAGGATTTATTTCTAAAAGGAAAAAAATGCTCTGACATGTTCAAAGAGTACATGTTCAAATTGCTCTAGCATGTTCAAAGAGTTAAGAGAACAGGAAACTGAAACATAACTGACTTAAGGGTGTTCTTTATGTTAATGAAACAAAAAGATTACAAGGCTTAGTCACAAGTTCATTAAGTTGATATTTAAAAAAGAAAATACATTGCAAGGAAAATAAATATAAAGTCAATTAAATTAGGGAGATAGGTTTGTCCTTTGTGTTGAAGGCCATTTTGAAAGAGTAACGAAATTGATTTTCAGAAGTACAGAAGCAGATTTCTTTCTGGAGAAAGGAAATGTCATTCTGGCATAGACTAAATATATACTTTTTTTTTTTTTTCTGGGAGTTTTAAACATGGTGGAAACATAATAGATGAGATAAGAATGGGCCAGAGGAGTATTTTTCCCCAGTCCCTCTATTTTCAAATTTTGAAAACTCTGAATCATGTTATGGCAAACTATGTACAAGGGCACAAACTCAGCTTTCATTTGTGCTCAGTGTGGCCTTTATATGCAAACACAGATCTGTCAGGTAGGGATGATGTCCATCAGTACATTGCCTAAGATCCATGCTAGTGACATCTCTGTAACTACATGAGAGACCACAAGTCTGTATGCCACAGCTCCTAGGTCTGGTAGTGGAATACAGTGATACTCTCCCAGGCCCCAGCTGTAGACTTCCATGTCCTCCTATTACATACAGTGGGACTACTTCTGTGCTTGTTTAAATTATGAAGTTCAAGAAAAAGGAATTACCTCTCTGATACAGATGTAAGATATAGATGTCATAAAAGACTTTTTGAAGCTTAAAGAGTTGAATTGAAGCCATACCGTGACAGAGACTTTACATTAGAATTCCTACTTATTCATGCATTCATTTTTTTTTTCAACCTACTGAGCAGAATTTCTTTGGACAGTATAGAAGAACCTTCTTATTGCTTCAATAGGAACATAGAGTCATTAAAAGTAATTTTGAAAAAGAATTCTTGCCAAGGACAAGTCACCATGGATGTAAAATTCCTTAAGGTCTATTGTATGTCATTACCTTTAATGAAATAACGGTTTGACCAAAACCTCATGAATCCCTTTATTATTTCTCTACCAAAGCAAAAAGCAGACACTATTACAATCATTTTGTCTATAGTTCATTTCTACAGTGAGGCAATGTAATTTGTAACATTACATACAGTGAAGCAATACATGAAAAAGTATGTTTTCAAGAAGTTTTGAAGGAGGTATATTTGACCAGAATATAGATGCTGTCCAGGTCTTAATTTCTAAATGAGCTTGCTCTCTGCTATGTTTAACTTTATCAACATCACATTCCCAAAATGCATTGCTTAATATTTTCTTTTCATTTATTATTGAAGAAGAATAAATGTTTTCTAGTAGGTTTAGATTCTAGTAAACAAGATCTTATAAACTATAGATTTTAAGTTCATGCTAATATAGTTGGGTCAAATTTGAAACAAGGATGACTTTTATGATATCTGTTAGAAAGCTCTTAATATAGATGCATACCATGCATGCCTATTAGAAATAATCTTTTAAAGCTGTGCAGTAGTTTATCCATTAGAAAAAGAATTTACTCAAAAGATGAAACTTCTTGTGAATTTAATGTTTTCAGTTATTTTCATATGGGAAACATGGTTTCAATCTTTCCTTTTGTTTTTAAAGCCTGACATTGTTACATTTTATTTTGAATTGGATATTGCAGCAGGTAATGTTTTGGCATCTACAGCAAACATTATCATAAGCATTTAATGGTAATGTTATAGAATATATTTTATCTAGGTAGCATATTTAGATGTCACTTCTTAATTTCAGCTAAATGATGAATTATTTAGAATTCTTAAGCTGGAATTCATTCGTGGAGTTTGCATTTCTCTCCTAGTTTGGAAAAACAATAAAATATTTAAAACATTGGAAATACCTACATACCAAACAGAAGCTTTATGTGATCTGCATCCTGTGTTTTCCATAGAACATTTAGGAGCCCTGGTAAACAGCATCTCATTGTTCTGTTCATGAAACAGAAATGGTCTGAGTGTTTGTGAAATATCCTACAATAAGGTAAATTGTCTTCTGTGCATTCTCAGTGCCTTAACGTCAGAATATAGTGTGTGAAATATCACTGGTTTACTATTAAAATATTATTGAGAGTTGACTTTGACAATGAATTATCCTCAGTTCTCTCAAACAGTTCCAACATAAAACAAGGGCTGCTTTTAAATATTGGGAGAATGCAGGCTGAAAAGCCGCATCCTGTGATTTGGCACAGATAAATAATGTTTTGCTATACTTGGCTATTTCTCCATTTTACAGCTGTAATAAGACTGAGATAACATAACCTTAATACATGAAAGCTTTGCTGGAATTCGCAATACATCTATCTCAAACTTCAAGTTGCAAAAATGCACTTCATATTATGTTATTTTTTATTTTCTCTCCACTTGGGATTATTGTAAGTATTTATTATGTGTATTCAAGGCATATTAACATATAGTTGAGGCACATTTGCAACCACTATCCTATCAATATCTGAAGAAAAACCACCATTATTACCTGGGATGTATTTAGCAAAATGCAATACTACATGAGTAGAATGGAGATTCTCATTCCCATTCATGTATGAGAAATGATTGCTCCAGTGTACTCGTGAGCTCTATAAAAAAAAAAAAAAAAAAAAAGAGAGAAGTGATGGCATAAACAAAGTGCTTCATAAAAAAATATAGGATGTCTGTGAGCAGCACTGCGTTCTAGGAGTGTACAACTGTGAAAAGAAATATTTAAAATAAATACACAGGACTAGAGTTGTTTAACAACTCAAACTACGTCACAAAATTGATGCGCTCCATCTATTCACAAAGGAGCCACAAGAATTTAATTGGATTTTGAAATTTTATGAAATAGACATATCTGCCTGATGGGAACCATCTGGACTTTATGACCCAGTATACCCCTCTGTGTCTGGGCCAGATACTATCTACTTATTTCACAGTTTGTATTGCTTACTAGTGTGAAGGATTCAAAGACTTGCTTCTGTCTGAGAATTTATTACGGGTGTCTGCATTCAAGATTCATCTCCTTTTTCTATATGCTCTCAGATCTAATTTTTTTTTTCACCATCTTTCCTTATATGCTCCCAGATCAAATATTCCTTGTATCTATCATTCTATAAGCCAGAATCTACAGTAGTAATAATATAGCCTTTGTTCTGCCTAAAGAGCAAAAGATTCTACAAACTGTACAACTCTAGCACAGTACAATTAAAAATAATAAAATAGGCAGTGTGAAAACAAAACTAATTGGTAAACTAGAATGAGACTTGTCATTTATATGATGAAATGATCAGGAGAAAAGCTGGTACATAGGCCAAAACTAATTAAAGTAGAAATACTTTCAGTATATTTCAGTAGAACTTGTACACTGTGTTTTCCTCTGTAGACAAGAACGTTAGCAAGAGTATAAATTCGGTGTAATAACAACAGTTAAGGTTTTTCAGCCATAGGAAATGCATGTAACATGGATTATTATTACTAGGGCAGCTTGGTTGCAAATGGTTTTCGAAATCATGATAGTATTTTTATTCCTTTGTGAAGTGACTGTGTGAAGCATCCTCAGTTGCATGGTTTAGGAAATTTCATAAGGTAAGCAGCTGGAATTTAAGTTGAACGTCTGTTCTGTCATTAGTTTAGATATCATTTTTGACATTACTATATACTGTTATAGAAGGAAATTGTATTTGTTTTTTTCAAATGAAGATATTAGTGGTCATAATCTTAAATTAATAGCATCTGCTACAAGTCTGAAAAATTTGAGCTCAGATCAGATAAGAAGTTTGTTTTAGTAGTTCAGGATTTTATCTTAAGATATTTTGAATGGTTCCCACAGGCTACACAAAATCTAGATGTTGCTAATTTCAGTGATGTGTAGATAGATCCTGGAGTTCTTATTGCTATTATGCTTTTATGCTTTTCACTTACACTGCAGTTGACAATATCAATTATATACTTCCATCCAGGTATGTGGATGAGAAATATGGCCTGTGTGTTCCTAGACAGTGTTGTTTTCCATGCCACAGTAGTACTGCAAATCTCAGACAAAATCCCCAGCAAACAAAACAAGCCACGTTTCCATCATGCAAGGTATTTTCTGTAACATAGGAGAGGTATTTATTTCATTGTTCAAGGATTGTGAGACATTTTCTGAGATATTGTGTACAGTCTGATTATCTGTGTACAAGAGGACTCATCCCAGTTGGAATAACTGTGTATGTGAAGAAGAGGGTTGAACTGCAAGTGCTTTCAATGAAAGGGAGAGCTGATTCTATGAGGAAAAGATGAAAGACTGGCTTATTTAGACTGGGAGAAGTGTTTGCACACTAACATGATTGCATTCTATAAATAGAGGCAGGAAGAAAGAGTGTGTGTGTATGTATGTGTGTGAGTGTTTAGGCAAAAGTAGAGTTTGCAGTATAAAGATGAAGTAATTTGCTTTCAAACATTCACACTTAGGCTGGAAATTGTAAATATATACCTGCTAGTATGCTAACACAGTGATATTCTCAATACTCCTCTGACAGGTGGAGGAAGGATTACATTGCAAGTGGTAGTAAGTGCTCATGGTCTCTAACTTAGAACATGAATATGAACTGTTCTGGGGGGCTGGGAATGGTTTTGTTTTTTGATACTGCTGTTGTCTGCAAGAAATAAGATTGCTCCAGTTCTGCTGATCAATGTTAAGGTAGAAAGGGTTTTAGTTTGCTTATTTTGACCCATTAATTTTTTTTTTGCATTTTGGTAATGTAAAATATAAATTATTGAATATCCCTTGGTTTTCTGTCCTACCTAAGTCTTTTGAATAATCTCATATTAAGGAATTATAAAGATTTTTTTAATCCTTTTTTTTTTTTAATCCATTGTTCTTAAATTGTTGTCATTCACTTTCTGGAAGTGTTTTTGTATTGTTGTGATCTGTACAAACTTTATAAGCTATGTCTCTACCTTGAGAAATTTCGTGGAGGTTAAATCTCTTGACTGTTGCAGAAGAGCTCAGTACACAGTGCTCCTCCAGCATCACAGATTCTTCATCTGACAATGAAGCTGTTTCATAGGGTAAATTATAATGGTTTGAGAGTTTTACAGATTAGCTGGGTACTATTCACTGTAACACTATTGGATAATACAAATTACATCGTTTGAAGTGACTGTTTCCATTTTCTTGCTTTCAGGGTCAATGGGTATTTTGTGCCCACTTGATACCACTTACTGAAAATTCTTTCTGAGAGTGGTTTGCTTGCCATTGAGATAGAAGGTTTGAAGCAGCACAAAAACAAGCACTCTTCAGAGATTCTATATTAAATTTGAAAAGTGGTTTCTCATTAAATAAAACAGTATATTCAGGTACAGTATTTGGAACAGGGAATTTATGGCTCTTAATTCATTATATATCATACTTGAGATCACCATTTTACATTGAATTCTCTATTTGTGGACACATGCCTTCATAAATTCATGGAGAAACCAATAAGAATGTCACCTTTCTTTTCTGTATGTAGAGTTTAGTTTTAACATCCAGTGATGTGCTGAATAACCTTTATAATAAATAGAGATGAAACAAAGTACTCATACTGACACTGTTTTCCTGCTGATATGCTGTTGAATATATTGCACTTACAGGTAGTATGTTAATGTGCATGATTACATGTATACTGGCAGTGCTCATATTTCATGGTTTTTTCTGAGATTGTAAATCACTTTGTTTTCATGTGGGATCATATGGCTGAGAGCACTGTGGAAAGATGAGATTAACAAATGAGGGGCATTTTGTTGTTGTTTTTCTTGATTTTTATAACTCTTTGATTTGAATCTTCATTCAGCAAGGTTTTACATTTCTTCCTGCAAGTTTCCCAACAAGAAAGATCATTCATCTTCACACTAAGTGGTGAAGTGATGTAATTTAGTAAAGATAGCTACTCAGCTCTTTACAGGGTGGTTTGCCAAAAAATAGTGCAGTTTTCATGTAGTAGCAACTGCGGTTGTATGATCCCCCTGCAAGCAGAATAAACTTACTACTACATGGGTGATGATGTGTATCCATGTGTATCAGTTCAGTAAAATACACATAATAAAAACTGACTTGATTTCTAAATTGAACTAAAATTTAGTTCAGTCCCTGGATTGAACTAGATACAACAAGCAGCACAGACACTTCAAAAGGGTAAATAGGAAAGGTCTTACTGAGAGGTGGTACGAATTTTCATCAAGGCCTTCTGGGATAACTGTACAGAAAACAACTTTACATTTCAGTAGATGCACAAGATTTAGATATTACATATGTACAACTATACACATATGCAAAAGAGGGAGACAGGGGCATCCAGTTGTGGTCTCATCACAGAGCACTAATGCCTAATGTAATCCTTTTATTACTGTTACTTCCTTCCCCTTGGAGATTAATTAAGTTTCATCTGCATAGGAGCTCGTTTAAACCTATAAATTATGATGAACTTTAGTAGGATACACATATAAAGTATCCTAGTTCTTTAGTAATATTCATGTCACTGTTCTAGTTTGAATTTAAACTACTTTGAAAATTCATTATATTAATCAGTAAAAAGGCAATGTTTTCTAGAATAAGAGTAGTTTCATATGTGAATAATTTGTTACAGCATATGTATAAGCCGGTATGTACATAAGAGCACTTTTTTAATCAGAGTATCAGCGCAGGTATTTTATCTGGTTTTGCTTTGAAGATTATCTTTGAAGCTACCTTTGGATTTGCCAGAAGTCTACCATCATGTTTCTGTATTTGATCATTTATTCTGTTACTAGTTATAACAAAAATTGCCTTTGTCTTTTTTAATGGTAAAATAATTAATAACTTCACTTCTTACATAAAAAAAATGCTCCACTGAGCTTCAAGATGAGGATTTGTCTGGTCCTGGTGAAATACAGGTGCACGGTTTTACTAATCTGATATAGTGCAAGTCCCCTTTCATGCTAGTGAAGACCACAAGCAAAACTGGCAAATAGAGCAAGCAAAAGAGTATAGAAATCAGGACTAGCAATGGTTTAGCAAATTTTTAATCTGAAACTCATCAATATGAATGGTCCTATAGCCACTCCACTGATTTGAGTTTCTTATGTCAGAATAGTTCACTGACTTTTCTCTGCAAAAAGACACATATGGACTAGGAAACAAAAGGAGTTGGTTTTGATAACCCAAGAGTGACTGTTTTAGAATGAGAGTAAGAAAAGGAGATGCCCAGTTTCTTAAGCATATCTTTACTTATTTCATGGACTTCTAAAATGTATATAGTTATTTATTTGTAGAACAGCCAAAATTGTCAGAATTTCTATTGCAAAAGGAAAAATTATGGAGCTTCACAACTGCCTAACATATACCTGTATATAAAGGTCATTCAGGAACAATATAGAAATGAGAGTAGGAGTTCAATGAGGGCACAAATTTCTGGCAGAAAATCACGACCCTTTCATGACTAGCAGACTAGAGGATAATGAATTTCCTGTGGTGAAAGCCTCTGTGTCCAGTGGAATAGATAGTGGCACACTGCCCCATATTACCATTTGAAATACATGATGCAGTTTCAATGAAGGCATTTATTTTTTGTTTCTCTGCAAATGTGGATCCTGCTTCAAAGGGTAAGTGTGTAAGTATTTGTTCTCCTGGTGCAGTGGAATAGGAGAGTGTAGGAACCAGTTGGTACTCAGACAGTGGATTGATAAATATAAAAAATCTTATGCACAACAAAAATATTTCTAATAAAATGTAGTCTAATATCCATCTCTTGTCCAAAGTCTGTATTGTTCTTTTTTCACCATTTGATTCAGTGCACTGATTAGTTTTTCATTATTTTATCTCATTTTTTGCCAGATTTTTATTAGATTTATGGGTGCAAAGAATTGTTGCAGTCCTTGGGCTGAAAACAGGCATAAAAATAGGGGTTTTTCACTTGTTTATTGTGAGAAAAAAGGGACACAAAGCATTAAAAGATGCAAAGTTACAACTTTGTTGAATTTACTAGTAAACTCTAAAATATTATCTTTATCTGAGAAGTATTATGCATCTGCAGTACAATAGGAGTGTATGGGTAAGTTAAGTGCTATAGACAGGACATTAGCATTTCCAAAACAGGTCCAGGCTTAGAGACAGACTTTGAAAGTTAAAAAAAAAGAAAAAAAAAAAAGAAGAAAAAGAAAAGTGGGAAGTGTTCTGTGTAATTCTGAAGTAATTCCCATCACCATCTGAAATCTGTCTGGTATATGCTTATTACAGATCAAAATAAATTCCTCGCGGATACTTTCCACTTGAATATGCAGGATCAATCCTAAATAACTCTAAATAGCAATGTGAATATTAAGATGTGAATGTTTCTATAAGAATGATAACTGGGCTTTAAGAATGTTTAGAATGTTTTATTTAGCTTATATCTGTAGATTTTTCAGGAAAGGATTCTAATAATTGACCAAAGTTTCATTTCTAATTCCCAGATCAACTGAGTAACTGATTTTCAGCCTGCTTGAAGGTGAGTTTTGTGCAAGTTTTAACCTGCATGCATTTTTGATACATTTGGAAATTGACTTTCATTTCCTGTATGCCTAAAATAATTCCGTGTCTTGTTAGATTAATGCCATACATCATATTTACCTTAATAAGTTAAGAAAATGTCTTCAGAAATATCTCCCTTAGAGCTAAAACTGGAATTGGGTCTTAAAGATTAATCAGTTAATGCATTACATAAGGTGGAAATACAGGCTGGAAATAATCATGTTTAAAATGGCATAGTTATCCCTTGATATGATGTATTTTCATATCTTAATAATCTTTGATTTTAAACTTGGATAATTACCACTGGGGCTAGCACATGAAGTCTATTTTTGGTTTCTTCAGAAAATATTATTGAATTTAAATGCAATTAAAAACCTCTTAATCTGTCACCTTCCAAGATTTCCTACTCTGGCTTCCATTTGTGTTAAATAACATGCATGCCAGGGTCAGAGATCAGGCAACTGTTTCCCCCAGATACTTTATTGAATAATTTTGCATTGATTTGTTGTTTTACTTTCTGCAGTTGCACATATGGGTATATAACCAAATTCAACCCTATCAGGGTATTTCATGTCTCTTATGGAGAACAGTAAAGGAAAAAAATGGTGTTTTCTCAGTGAAAGCCACCCTGCAGAATGGAAAAGTGGATTGAACCTCCATGGAACTAATTGTAAGTCAAAATTTTAAATGTCAAATGTATGTTATTTCAGCAAAATCAATGGGCTGGAAGGCATGTGCTCATTTGAAATACACAATATGAATTAGAAGAATAGGTGTTCGTGAGTTTCATGTTTCAAGGGTTAGGAACCATAATTGCCTCCCTGTAAGCTAAAGTTTAACCAAGCAAGTAAAGAGCTAGTAGGAATTTGTGGTTTAAAATTATAGCAACATAAGGCTCATAGATATGGAATATTTTGTTGAACCCTTGCCTTAGTTCCAGTTCAGGTCTGTAGTAGACTACAGAAAGGAATTCTGCATGATTATTGAGTACAGGATGTGATGGCTCTCATAGTTTCCTTAATGGTTAGGTGTTCACTTGAATTTAGCCTGTGTGACCCAGACTGCCTGGCCAGAAAGACAAAAAAATAAAGAGAGTAAACATTTTCAGTACCTCTTGTAATGTTGTACTGTCCAAAGACCATAATCAGGATTTTGCAAGTGCAATCTGTCATGTGGAATAGTGTCCAACATGTTTAGCTACAAGTACTGTTGAAGTGCTTGTGAGACATCTGCTATTATATCTTCATGTCCAACGAGAAGTTTCCACCAACGCAAATGGAAATATTCAGAGAAACTCATGTCACAATGAAAAGTTGTGTCCTTGCAAGGAAACAGTTGTACTTTGTTGAGGTCAGAGATTAAATTCTGGTACCTTAGATAATAACTGAAGAAAATATCCTTACTGGAGATGTTTATAAGGTGTTTAATACCACCCTTGTAAGCATCTGCAGAAGTCATCTTTCATATGTAAGGAGCTTGCATGATTATTGTATTATTGAACTAGTTTGTGTTAATAATCTTGCCTAAATTGTATTTGTCTGACGCTGTCCTCACATCTGCAGACTCGATGGTCTTCTTTTTACTGTGCTCATTTTACTGTGGTGAGGTTGTGACATATGTTTTCCTGTTCACTGCATGCTTACGATGCTATCAGTGAGATAAATTTGCCTTAACTTGCCTTGCAAACCTAGTGCATGTGGGGAATGTTCTCCAGCAAACCTGGATTTTATCTACAAGTTGAAAAGAATAAAAATATAGCACTTAAAAGCACTGTGTGCCTTCTCAAAGGGCTGCAGGAAGCCTCTTTAAAGAAATTGTAAAGCTTTTCAAACACCTTTTTAAAGGTTTTTTGTGTGTGTGTGTGAGGACTTTGTCCTCCTGGTTCCTTCATGTAAAAAGCAGTCTGTGTAAAACAGGAAAAAATGCTTAAAAAGTTTTACCACAATATATTTCTTTGCCTAGGAGCATGGAGGACTTTTTTGTTTTGCTCCTTTATCTTTCACAATACATTCTCTGGTCCTTGGTCTCTATCAGAGGGAGAGCCTCTGAGATGCATCCTGCCAATACTGGGTCAGATGGTTAATAGCATTAGATTGGGGAAGCCATGCTGCCTGTTTCTCCTATCTGTTTTGCATTTATATGAGCCATTGTTCTGTGTGGTTGAAACAAGAGCCCCAGCTGAAAAATGTCTCACTTGCAAGGCATTCAAACAGTTTTAAACATGCATTTGGCTGGTTTTCAGACTGTATCCTGCTGTAATTTCTGTCCTTCAGGAAGCGGGGAAGGTTCTTCTGTATAATTATAGTTGTCATTTTGCACCAATGCAAGCTAAATATGGGGGGGTAAATCCTTATCCTTTCTACAGAATACATACAAAAGCAAAACATATTTTGAAACAGATTTGAGTAGATGCTTTTTTTTTTTCTGTATGCTCTGTAGAAATACCAACATATCTTGGAAAATACTACATGAAATTAGAAGAATGTAATGTGTATTCATATGATGTTTCCACATTGATCCCTGCCAAATTACACTGTGCAACTACAAGTTTATTAATTCTAAAATAAGACTTAATTACTAATCCACCAGCCTTACCTTAGAAACTGGTAATGCATTTTGTTTATTTTATAATTACATATTTTGTATTACACATAACAAATATTTTGCAAGGACAGCATGACTTCCAATTTTCCACAACCCTGAATGGATGAAGGAGGTTTGACTGTTATAAGCCATGAAATGAAGAGTTATGTCAGGGAAAGAGGACTTTTTCAGATTATAATATTTGACACTTATGAAAAGATGGTATTCGCTCTCTCTGAAAGTTAAGAGTAACTTGTAGTGGTAAATAGTTTTACCAGTTCAGGGATGAACTTGACTCTAAAGCTGGGAGCTTTCTGTCTTTCTTAGACCATGTTGCTTGTTAACTAGCAATAATGATATCAAAGAGGAATTTCCTGCCACGCCCCTCAAGGATATAAGAAAGCAAGATTTGACTTAGCTTCCCTTGTTTTTCTATGGCATCAGTTGACAAGGTGGGGTTTTTTTTTTTTTTTTTCTGATCAGCTAAGATTTCTTAACTGCAGTTGCTTAACTTTGTCATGAGGTCTTTCTTACTAACGTGTAGTTGTAAAATAATCATGGAGGAATAGTCTTTCAGTAGTAGCC
Organism: Todiramphus chloris collaris; assembly: GCA_025345505.1. Lineage (NCBI taxonomy): Eukaryota > Metazoa > Chordata > Aves > Coraciiformes > Alcedinidae > Todiramphus > Todiramphus chloris. The sequence goes on from JANVCC010000034.1 coordinate 11,990,112, forward strand.
ATGAATGGTGTTTAAATCTATTTTGAGTACCTGTTGTAACTGGGTTTGATTAGTCTAGAGAAGAGGAGGCTGAGAGGAGACCTTATTGCCCTCTACAACTACCTAAAAGGAGGTTGTAGAGAGGCTGGTGTTGGTCTCTTCTCTCAAATTAGTAATGATAGGATGGACTCAAGTTGCATCAGGGGAGGTTTAGATTAGATGTTAGGAGGAAATTCTTCACTGAGAGGGTAGTTAGGCACTGGAAAAGGCTGTCCAGGGAGGTGGTGGAGTCACCATCCCTGGAGGTGTTTAAAGAACGAATAGATGTGGCGCTTGAGGATATGGTGTAGTGGTTAGAGAAATGCTAGGACAAAGGCTGGACTTGATGGCCCTGGAGGTCCTTTCCAACCATAATGATTCTATGATTCTATAATATCTATGGTCATAGTCAATGGGGAGGAAGAGGGTGCTCCTTCAAAGGAGAGTTCAGAGCACTTAGATTTCTGTTTGAAATATTCTTTGGAGAAGATGTTGTTTCTCGTTATATCTAAATTAATAAGGGTTATTAATCTCCTAATCTAGTAGCATCAATACCTTCTGATAGCTTGCATAAATAATTTCAAATGCAAAGAAAATTTAAGGGCCAGAAAAGTAATTTATCGGGCAGAAGTTACCCTTGAACTCTGACAGGAGCACCTTGGTCTTTGGGCCAAAACTGTGATTGAATTTGGTTTTTTTTTCCAATTCATATCCATCTTCATATCATTAGGGATATATGTATATGTAATAACTTTACTTCTCTTCAGCCTATAGTATATGTATGACATGTCCTAGAAAAGTGAGTTATTGGGCATTATTTGAGGTGGTGTGAGAAGTGAAGCTGAACAACATGGGGGAGGAGCTTGTATATAGCAGGTGTAAGAGTGAGAACTTGAACAGGACCATCTTATATTGCAAAAACAATTTTGAAAAAGTCAGCCTAAGGTGAAGTTTGGAAAGATAATCATGTCTGTTCCTTTTTTTTTTTTTCTTTTAACTGTTCTCTGCAAGCACAAGTTCTTGCTGTCGTGGGAATTGGGATGAGCTTTTTTAAGTAGTCACCACCACACAGGTGGAAATTTTTGCCCCTTGGCTGAGGCATGATGAGTTCCACATATGGTTGTAGTCTGTTGTAAATGCCAGGCAGCTTTGTCTTCATAGTAGTAACTTCTAAAGAGAAGCAAACTTCTTTGCTCTGGAGAATGGTCCAATAGCTGTTGAAATGTCTCTGAGGGAAGGGAATGGCAGTCGAAATGTGAATACAGTGCTGATATAATCACTAATCTCCTCAGGATAATCAGATAAAAGATGCATACAGAAAACTATACTTGGAGAAAACAGTTCATTCCAGCTTTTTTATTTGCACTAGTGGGTACAGTCACCACCAAAGCTACAATTTCAACATACAAATCCATTGGCTCACAAAACAGCTGAAAAGAGAGGAAATAAGAGTTTCCTACCTGTGTTTCCACACTTGCACCTGAAATTCCTTGCATCAAGATCAAGCTTTATGGTCAGTTTGTACCTATGTTCATTTGGTCCATAGAGTTTAAAGTCAATGTCATGCTGGCTACTGTTTGCCCCTGAGGGTACACTGGAAGGACAGATAACTGCTTTTTAATTAATGGTATCAGGGTTGTGTTGATGCAGTCTACTACAACAGTGTAGTCTGAGACTAAAATATTCACTGAAAAGCTATTCTGCATTATATATCAGTATGCTTACATAATACAAATGAAAAATATAAATTTCAAAGAAATTAGTCTTAGTTCCATGCAGGCTTTCACATAGTATGGCTCTGAGGTATTTGGAGGAGCTTCAAATAAGCTTTGCATATTTGTAAAATATGTGTCTTCATATATTTTAAGCTTTATTTGACCCTTTACTGTATGATCTACTGCATTTGTCATCTTCTTCCCCTGCTTCCTAGAAAGCTATTGAATTCAGAATAGAAGTGTCAATTGGAGGCAACCAGTATTGTATTGAGTTTCTATTCTAATGGCATAACTTTATTTGATCTTGTAAGGAATCACACTATATTTTCAGGCCATAGGAGGTCAAGATTTCCTAACTCTTAACTTCTCAAGTATGATTTGTAGAATAAATACTGTGTAGGATCCTGATAATAATCCTAATACTTTTTAATATTTTATCAAATACATTTTTTTCATCTCAGTTTTTGACGTAGCAGGAAACAATTCATTACAGTTGTTTGGGGAATCAAGAGAGATCTTATCTTTCTGGAGTACAGTAAAGAATTAGATGATGTTTTATCAAAAGAATGTTTTTGTAGAACACTTAAAAGGAATTTAATGTAGTGGCTGGGTACTGTCTTTGGGAGAGGAAGCTGGTGACAATGAGTGTTCCTCTGGGACCTATTTCAGGATCAGTGTTCTAGAGAAACACTTCATAGCTTTGTATGTAGTACCAATCTCAGTATATTTTCAGGACATCTAGCAATGGGGCATGTCATGTGTTGTATTCTATTTTGAAACTACATGACATGTTGGTCTTTGCTTGGAGTAAGCAATCTTTCATTTCCAGCTGGGAGCATTTTTGTTTTGTAGAGCAGCAGTTTTATGTTAGTGTGTAGCAGGTATCTTTTCACTGTGTTTTGTATGGTACCATATCACAGAGGGATTCTTTATCACTTGGTTATTTTTCCTTCTCATGTCTCTTTTACTTTTGTACTGTGTCTTTCTGTATCTTTTCTTTCTTTTCTTCTTCACACTGATTTTAATTTTTGTAGAATTCATCAGTCTTTGTTTCCCCTGTTGACAATACTTACAGGGCTGTTCTGTCAGAGCTTGGACCAGTACCACTGAAGATGATGGAGAAGTTTTCACTGAATTCAGTGAGCACAATTCAAACTTGAAGCTGTGATAGTACAAAGAGATATACAAAGGGACAATACCTTTGGGTCTTACCGATACCTAGTTCATGGTATCTACTGCATGAAATGTCAGTCTCTGGAGGCACTATTTTGTAGGCAATTATAAATAGTGTCACTACTGGCAGGCTAGATGGCATGGACAAGCTTAGGCAACTATATGAGGGAGAGAAAATTAAGTATCAGAAAGATTATGTGCACCTTTTAAATGTCCGCAGGCTCATAGTACTTCATTTCTTTTCCTTAAGCTCTGTTAAACCTGTATGAAGATAGGTAATTGCCAGAGAAGAATCCTGAACCTATAAATAAAATTTCAAACAAATTACTGAAAGTAATCCACGTGGTAGGAAATTAAATTATACAAAAAAAAAAGTTGCAAATTTTTGAATGTAACCATGCTGGATTTTCAACTAGTGAAAAATAAATGAAGTTTCACTAATTTCTGTAGTGCTAGGAATATCTATACCAGTTGAAGTTTTGTGATAAGATCAGCATTTATATAACAGCTTTTGAATGTTTCATTTGCACTACAGTAAAACAATCAACTTCATCCCATGTTCATAAAGAATTTTCCTAATAGAAATCCTCAACTGGCCTGAAAATCCAGTAATTATTTTATACAAAATGTCTAATTTTTTGGTAGTAGAGTAATTTAAAGAGATAAATTAGCAAATATGTAAATAGTAGAATATCAGTTTACAAGTTTAGGTCCTGAGATGTCCTAGAACAATTAACCTTTTTAAGAACAAAGAAACAAACAACCCCTCTTTCATAAATGTAGACTTGTAACTATTAGAATCATATAATTTCTCAGATTAGTTGATTAACAAAACCACCAATATTCGATAAGGAATTTCTCTGTTGTCTGGGTTTTTTTTTTTTTTTGGGGTCCCCTTCTGTGTGGAAGGACAGTAAAAGAACCATAATGGTTAAGGCAATTAAGTAAAACACCTACAGCTAATATAGTCAATGTTCAGAAGCTAATCACAAAATAAGAGGGAACTTGCTTAGAAAATGGAAGATAAATCTGTGTATCAGAGAAGAGCTGGGTGAGGTAACATATCACAGATGTGCAGGGGAAAACAATGTGTTTAATTCGGGGGGGGGGGGGGGGGGGGGG